>JXCR01140906.1:47486-81752 GCA_002079205.1 Phalaenopsis hybrid cultivar
TAAAAATGAAAAAAAACCCAAAACCACCAAGGTGCAGAAAAAGTGAGGGTCATCCCATTATAGTAGTCTCTGGCTCTAGTTCTCGGAAGGAATCCAGCTAACAGAGTAGTAAGATGCATACCATTACCCGAAGTAACCAAATTATCATCCATAAAACTCCTGAGCTCAAGTAGATCTCCATTCTTCTTCTTCCTCCTAGAAGTGTAAACCTGTCATTCCTTATCCGAAGAATCAGTCTGATGAGGTGGTAGAGCTGAAGCAGAAGGATTACCAACCGTAGTACCCACAACAGGTTCTAGTATATTTTAAGTATGAGTTGTTTCTACACTGGATACTCCTGAAGAAGGGGAGCTGCGAGGTTCTCCTGAGTATTACTTTCGTAGGTAATATTCCATAAGTATTGTTTTCTATGGGGTTTGAAGGTGCCAGCATCACATCACTCGCAGTAATAGTAACTGCAATGTCATTGGGGGGGTCCACAGGGGCAACAAACACCTCCTTCTGGTATTATCCTCCCCAGGTGGAACTAAAATGTTCAGAACAGTGGGGTTAGACCCATCCTTATTCACTTGAACCTTAGATTTCAAATTAGGATGGAGTTCGTGGCATTTATCAAGGATATGCTCAAACATCTTACAGTGGGTACAATATGGAGGTCTGTGTTTCATGGCGATTTGTTGCCAACATCCATTATGGGTTCTGCTTGGTCAGACTTCAATAACGTCAGGTAAAGTAATATTCCATTCCACAAGTATTCTGGCCACAGAAGGTCTGGTTAGATTAAAAAAAAGTAGATCTAGCTTCAAAGGGTCCCTAAGGATGACCCCAATAGAGTAGAGAACCTGAAGGTGAAAAAAATGCAGCTTTAGACTAGGTAGACTAAGCCATACCGGTACAGTGAGAGTTTCATGATTTGGGTCAAAATTAGGAAACTAATTGAGTAACTTCATTGATTTGTCTGCGATATTAAGATATTTATGGGAGAAAATTCGGGTGTAGTCTTCAGTCAATGTTAGTTGAATCAACACATGTCTCTCGTCTATGAGTCCCACTTTCCACTTTTCTACTAGTTTAAGATCATCAACTCTATTTCTGATAACTTCCGTAAGTGGGTGCTCCCACTGAAATTTTTCAAAAAGAGCAAACTTGAATTTTTCGGTCAGAGTAGAAATTTCTGAGTCAGAGAAAAAGATTGTTGCTTTTTCACATTTCCTACTTCCCNTTATTTCTGATAACTTCCGTAGGTGGGTGCTCCCACTGAAATTTTTCAAAAAGAGCAAACTTAAATTTTTCGGTCAGAGTAGAAATTTCTGAGTCAGAGAAAAAGATTGTTGCTTTTTCACATTTCCTACTTCCCTTCTTAATAAAAGTGCAATCATTTATACCATCGCGACAATCCTTATAGCATGAGAGACTCCACCTGAGGATTACCCACCACGTGTGCAAAGGAGGCCTTTGCCGGTTCAGCCATAGAAGAAGGAAATGACATCATATCAAGGAGATGTGGAGATGTGTCGGCGTTCACCTGCAGCGTGTTCCTGACAAGCAAAAGACTTGTTGTTGTCGGGCCGGAGAGAAAACACGGTAGCAGACGCAAAACAAAAGAAAACAACTGTTGTTGTGGGGCCGGAAAGAGAAGTGCGGGCGTAGATGCAAATAGAAGAGAAGCGTCGAAATAGAAGGAACGAAACTGTGTGCAGAAGCAAAAACTCGCGCGTCGATGGAGACCCGAGCCAATATGCGGCCGACGATGCAGACGCAGATGCAGACGCAGACCGAAATTCCTCCTCTTCCTATTGCTTAGTCCTATTGCTTAGGTAAGGCACAAAAGCTCTCCCCTTCTCCTTTTCTTCGCTCAGGTAGGCCGTTTGAGCCTTCCAGATACTCAAATGAGCTTCCCCTTGCTCGTGGCACTCGATAAAGCTTTCTTGATCCCTCTAGGTACCCAATCAAGCTTCTTCTTCTTNTTCCTTTTCTTCGCTCAGGTAGGCCGTTTGAGCCTTCCAGATACTCAAATCATCTTCCCCTTGCTCGTGGCACTCGATAAAGCTTTCTTGATCCCTCTAGGTACCCAATCAAGCTTCTTCTTCTTCCTCCTCCTCGAGCAGTGGAGGGAAATGACCAGGTAAACCGATTGCCTTCTCTACCTCCTCCATCTTCTTCCTCTACTGCTGCTTCTTCTTCCTCTTCAATTTCTTCTTTCTTATTCCTTTTCTTCCTTTTTTTCTCTCGTTCTTCTTCTGGCTTTCTCTCTCGCTCTCTCTGGCTTCCCACTGCCCCCCTCTCTCGCTTGGTTTAAATGATAGGAGATGAGGAAAAATCCTCGGCTTACTGCTCCCATGAGTGGTGCCGGTTTCGCTCAACCAACAATTGTGTCGTTATCAACGAAGTTTCTCTTTTTTCTTTTAATGTTCTGTTGATTAATTTAATTTTTTTTTTATATTTGTTTATTATTGCAGGGTTGGCTTGAAACCTGTTTGCTAACCGCAAAGTATAATGCAAAATTTAATATTGAAATAAATTATAATTTGCTTCAGTTTACTTAGTCTACAAACTGGAGAGGACCCAAAACTGTAATTCTTACATATTCTACTATTAAAAGCAATCAAGTATATTCTAGCATTATGAAAAAACAAAATTTTAAATTTATGATGTTTAAAAAGATGTTGTACTATGATTTCAAATTTAAGTTTCCATGCAACTGAAGCCATCAAATAAATAAAAATAATAATAATAAATAATGCATTTAACTGTTAGCAACTTGATTTATTGCTTGGTTCATCTTGTGTTTTGATCGATAGTAAATGAACCAATAAAAAGCTATGATTTTCCATTTTGTTAGTAAACTGAGACCATTCATCTTCAGCTTAATAGCTAACGAACTAAGCTAAATAAGATTCCAGTTTTTTTTTTTTTTTTTTTTTATCATGTAGGNCTTCCATGCAACTGAAGCCATCAAATAAATAAATAATAATAATAATAAATAATGCATTTGACTGTTAGCAACTTGATTTATTGCCTGTTTCATCTTGTGTTTTGATCGATAGTAAATGAACCAAAAAAGAGCTAGGATTTTCCATTTTGTTAGTAAACTGAGACCATTCATCTTCAGCTTAATAGCTAACGAACCAGCTAAATAAGATTCCAGTTTTTTTTTTTTTTTTTCGAATCATTTAGGCCCTTGTTGGTTACACAGTTTGTCCCATTTAACATGCAGAACAAGAATATAGCATAATTAAGGTACTACTAAGCAATGGTAGATAGATTTAATACTAAACCTTTTTCTTTTTTTTTTTCTTTTTTTTTGCTAAAGCAGGTGACCAGCAAAACATTTGTTGAGGACATTGGATTTAAGGTTACAGTGACGCTTGACGATGCATTTCAAGTCCTGNCCCAGGGTTGATATATTAAAGAGAAAAGATACATATAGGTTGTATGGGTGAACCTCAAAATAGGCACCCAACCCACACGGTACAACACACACAAAAAAGTTAAAAAGGGATACATATAAAAATGAAAAAAAACCCAAAACCACCAGGGTGCAGAAAAAGTGAGGGTCATCCCATTATAGTATTGTCTCTGGCTCTAGTTCTCGGAAGGGATCCAACTAACAGAGTAGTAAGGTGCGTATCATTACCCGAAGTAACCAAATTATCATCCATAAAACTCCTGAGCTCAAGTAGATCTTCATTCTTCTTCTTCCTCCTAGAAGTGTAAACCTGTCATTCCTCATCTGAAGAATCAGTCTGATGAGGTGGTAGAGCTGAAGCAGAAGGATTACCAACCGTAGTACCCACAACAGGTTCTAGTATATGTTAAGTTTGAGTTGTCTCTACACCGGATACTTCCTGAAGAAGGGGAGCTGCGAGGTTCTCCTGAATATTACCTTCGTAGGTAATATTCCATAAGTATTGTTTTCTATGGGGTTTGAAGGTGCCATCATCACATCACTCGCAGTAATAGTAACAGCAATGTCATTGGGGGGTTCACAGGGGAAACATACACCTCCTTTCTGGTAGTATCCTCCTCAGGTGGAACTAAAATTTCCAGAACAGTGGAGTTAGACCCATCCTTATTCACTTGAACCTTAGATTTCAAATTAGGATGGAGCTCGTGGCATTTATCAAGGACATGCCCAAACATCTTACAGTGGGTACAATATGTAGGTTTGTGTTTCATGACGATTTGTTGCCAACATCCATTATGGGTTCTGCCCGGTCAAACTTCAATAACATCAATTAAAGTAATATCCATTTTCATAAGTATTCTGACCACAGAAGGTCTGGTTAGATTAAAAGTAGGTAGATCTAGCTTCAAAGGGTCCCCAGGATGACCCAAATAGAGTAGAAAATCTGATGGTGAAAAAAATGCAGCTTTAGACCAAGTAGACTAAGCATACCGATACAGTGGGAGTTTCATGATTTGAGTCAAAATTAGGAAACCAATTGAGTAACTTCATTGATTTGCCTGCGATATTAAGATATTTCTGGGAGAAAATCCATGTGTAGTCTTCAGTCAATGTTAGTTGAATCAACTCCCGTCTGTGAGTCCCACTTTCCACTTGTCTACTAGTTTAAGATCATCAACTCTCTTTCTGATAACTTCCATAGGTGGGTGCCCCCACTGAAATTTTTCAATAAGAGCAAACTTGAATTTTTCGGTCAGAGTAGAAATTTCTGAGTCAGAGAAAAAGATTGTTGTTTTTCCACCTTTCCTACTTCCCTTCTTAACAAAAGGGCAATCATCTGTACCATCGCGACAATCCTTATAGCATGAGGGAAATAACACTGCGGACTCCACCTGAGGGTTACCTACCACGTGAGCAAAGGTGGTCTTTGCCGGTTCAGCCATAGAAGAAGGAAATGACATCATATCAAGGAGATGTGTCGGCGTTCACCTGCAGCGTGTTCCTGACAAGCAGAAGACTGTTGTTGTCGGGCCGGAGAGAAAACACGGTAGCAGACGCAAAACAGAAGAAAACAACTGTTGTTGTGGGGCCGGAAGGAGAAGCGCGGGCGCAGACGCAAATAGAAGAGAAGCGTCGAAATAGAAGGAATGAAACTGTACGCAGAAGCGAACTCGCACGCCGATGGAGACCGAGCCAATCTGCGACCGACGATGCAGACGCAGACCGAAACTCCTCCTTTTCCTATTTCTTAGGTAAGGCACAGAAGCTCTCCCCTTCTCCTTTTATTCGCTCAGGTAGGCCGTTTGAGCCTTCCAGATACTCAAATGAGCTTCCCCTTGCTCGCGACACTCGATAAAGCCCTCTCGAGCCCTCTAGGTACCCAATCAAGCTTCTTCTTCTTCCTCCTCTTTTCATCAGGTGTTCAGGGCACTTGACAGAGCCGTTCGAGCTCTCTTTCCTTTAGTTCAACCTCGAGCAGTGGAGGGAAATGACCAGGTAAACCGATTGCCTCCTCTACCTCCTCCATCTTCTTCCTCTACTGCTTCTTCTTCTTCCTCTTCAATTTCTTCTTTCTTATTCCTTTTCTTCCTTTTTTTCTCTCGTTTTTCTTCTGGCTTTCTCTCTCGCTCTCTCTGGCTTCCCACTGCCCCCCTCTCTCGCTTGGTTCAAATGATAGGAGATGAGGAAAAATCCTTGGCTTAATGCTCCCATGAGTGGTGCCGGTTTCGCTCGACCAACGGTTGTGTCGTTACCAACAAAGTTTCTTTTTTTTTGTTTTAATGTTCTGTTGATTAATTTAATTTTTTTTTATATTTGTTTATTATTGCAGGGTTGGCTTGAAACCTGTTTGCTAACCGCAAAGTATAATGCAAAATTTAATATTGAAATAAATTATAATTTGCTTCAGTTTACTTAGTCTACAAACTGGAGAGGACCCAAAACTGTAATTCTTACATATTCTACTATTAAAAGCAATCAAGTATATTCTAGCATTATGAAAAAACAAAATTTTAAATTTATGATGTTTAAAAAGATGTTTTACTATGATTTCAAAATTAAGTTTCCATGCAACTAAAGCCATCAAATAAATAATAATAATAATAATAATAAATAATGCATTTGACTGTTAGTAACTTGATTTATTGCTTGATTCATCTTGTGTTTTGATCGATAGTAAACGAACCAAGAAAGAGCTAGGATTTTCCATTTTGTTAGTAAACTGAGACCATTCATCTTCAGCTTAATATCTAACGAACCAAGCTAAATAAGATTCCAGTTTGTTTTTTTTTTTAGAATCATGTAGGCCCTTGTTGGTTCCACAGTTTGTCCCATTTAACATGCAGAACAAGAATATAACATAGTTAAGGTACTACTAAGCAATGGTAGGTAGATTTAATACTAAACCTTTTTATTTTCTTTTTTTTTGCTAAAGCAGGTTACCAGCAAAACATTTGTTGAGGACATTGGATTTAAGGTTACAGTGACGCTTGACGATGCATTTCAAGTCCTGCAAATATGGAGAAATTCCCAAGCTCCTTCGGCCTGGTAGTTGCAGTGAATCTGAATCTTTGTGCTCATCTATGAAATTATGTACAGTTGTTTCCATGCATCAGCATTATCATGTTCCCTTCTTTTGGATGAGATCAGCTCCATTCTCATTTACCATTGAATGCTACTCAATTTCTGTTGTTTCACTCCTGTTTTTGATAATCTATCTCTCAGTTTTTTTTTTTTTTTTTTNTCTAAAATTATGTACAGTTGTTTCCATGGATCAGCATTATCATGTTCCCTTCTTTTGGCTACTCAATTTCTGTTGTTTCACTCCTGTTTTTGATAATCTATCTCTCAGTTTTTTTTTTTTTATGCAAATGCTTTTCATTGCCCCAATGCATAGAGAAGAATTATTTCTTAGTTCATTTTTTTTGTATCTGAAACTAGATTGACACATAATTTACACAAGAAAATTGGCAAAATGGTCCCCTCACTCTTTGCAAGAGGAAATNTGGAACTAGATTGACACATAATTTACACAAGAAAACTGGCAAAATGGTCCCCTCTCTCTTTGCAAGAGGAAATTTTAGTCTCAGAGTCTATAAAAGTGTCCATTTAGTTCCTAAATTTTTATTTGCGGGGACTAAAATAATCTTCTCTAGAATTTTTTAATGGGGACTAAAATAATCCTCCCTGGGGACTATTTCAACCCATTTTGAAAGAGTATTTGGACAAATTGGGCACTTTAATAAACTCTAAAACTAAATGAACTCGTGTTAGTCAGGGGACAATTTTGACGCTTTAATATACGCATTATGTTGAGCATCTAATTAATAGCATCATAATTTGTTCAAATCTGCCAACTTTTTAGAAGATGATTGTGCTTTTCTATGCAGATGATCNGTCTCAGAGTCTATAAAAGTGTCAATTTAGTTCCTAAAATTTTTTTGGCGGGGACTAAAATAATCTTCTCTAGAATTTTTTAATGGGGACTAAAGTAATCCTCCCTAGGGACTATTTCAACCCATTTTGAAAGAGTATGTGGACAAATTTGGCACTTTAATAAACTCTAAAACTAAAATGAACTCGTGTTAGTCGGGGGACAATTTTGACGCTTTAATATACGCATTATGTTGAGCATCTAGTTAATAGCATCATAATTTGTTCAAATCTGCCAACTTTTTAGAAGATGATTGTGCTTTTCTATGCAGATGATCCATTTTCTTGTCAACATTACCTTTTGTGCTTTCTTTAACATTTCATCATATATTTAAAAAAAATACTAATTCATGTCTTTGTTTTTCTGTTCAGCATATCTCAAATGTCTAAATTTTACACCTTTATTTGGGATGAACTTATTAAATCAGAAGGGAAAATTATCGCAGAAGTCAAGAAAAATATCATCATATTCATTCCTTTGGTGCCTAACTCAGATTTTATGTCTGTTGCATCTGGTAACTTCATGCTGCCAAACCAATTATATTGGCAAGATCCAACTGGCTGTATGGATCGAATAAGAGAAGCAAGCAATTCAGAGAATTTAAAAAACGAGAATGACTGTATTCAATGTATTACTCTTGACCTGGTGTACCCGGAGCTTCATGATTTTTTGGTAGCTGATTGCGGCGTGCTCGAGTGTCCACCATTTTCTCATTATCATGAGATAATGCTTCATTTGTCGAAGATATCTTTGCCTTCAGATGTTGCTCTATTAGTAAGTACTAATGTTATAATGCCATCATGTTTTATTCTTTTGTTATTTAGTCGGAATTAGAGCTGATCATAGCTTGAGCTTGATCTTGAATTTGATTATTTAATTGGTGCTCAAGCTTGAGCTTAATTCTGCTAGTATAGATCGGCCCCCCACGTGCTGGCTCATATATCTTGAAGGGAGAAAATGATTTTCATTCAAGCAACCGCTGTAATAAAATGACAAAAAGAATGAGCAATTCAAGGTGAAATAATAAGAAATTACTTGTTATGAGAAACTACAATATAGTTTTTAAACATATTTGATAATTTATACTAAAGTTCCTGAATTTTAATATTCAACTATTTTTTATTAATAAAATTTAAATTGGCTCTCACGAGCTAATGAGTTGAGTCAGGGCTGGCTCATAAGTCAGTTTGGCTTATTCAGACCCTGGAGCTACTATTTTGCAGTCTTATATTGTTGTGATGAAACGGGGATGTTGGTCTTACGGCGCATCCTTTTTGTTTTCAGGTTTTCAAAGTATTCTTGAAATTTAGTGATGATTGGAACTCTGGACTAGTCAGAAACGAAGATATACTTCAGTTGAAAGATGACCTGCTCAAATCANAAATATAGTTTTTAAACATATTTGATAATTTATACTAAAGTTCCTCAATTTTAATATTTAACTATTTTTTATTAATAAATTTTAAATTCGCTCTCACGAGCTAATGAGTTGAGTCAGGGCTGGCTCGTAAGTCAGCTTGGCTTATTCAGACCCCTGGAGCTACTATTTTGCAGTCTTATATTGTTGTGATGAAACGGGGATGGTGGTCTTACGCAGCATCCTTTTTCTTTTCAGGTTTTCAAAGTATTCTTGAAATTGAGTGATGATTGGAACTCTGGACTAGTCGGAAACGAAGATATACTTCAGTTGAAAGATGACCTGCTCAAATTAGAATTCACAGTGCTACCAACAGTGCAAGACAAATGGGTTTCTCTTCATCCACGTTTTGGCCTAACATGTTGGTCTGATGATGAGAAACTATTAGATGAATATGTTCATCTCAACGACGTTAACTTTTTATATTTTGGTAAACTTACTGAGGTTGAAAAGGAAATGCTTTGTGTGAAGGTGGCTCCTTTCTTGAAGATGATAGGCATTCCCTTGCTAGCGGAGGTATATTCTTGTATTATACCTTAGAATTTCGTATTCCTGATTATTTTATTTTTGGCAAATATAGTATTTTGACGTGCTCTAACAATCAGGTTATAAATCGTGAAGCTATATTCTATGGCATTTCTGATTCAACAGAAGAGACTTCCTTAGTCAACTGGATCCTCCCTTATGTGCAACGCTATCTCTATAAGTCGCATTCTGACATATACTGTGACCTCAAGGAATCTGGCTTCCATAAACTAACACAGCTAGATGTTGTAGTTGTTGAAAAGTTATTTTACAGGAATATTCTTCAGGGGAACTCCAGCACAAGTCAAAAACGATATGAATGCAAATCTCTTCTGCAGGTATTTATTATGTTTTTTTTTGTGGGACATATCTACCACATTTGCCTTTTTTTTTATTTTTTTTTTAATTGGAGCATTGTTTTATGATATTTTATCATAAAACAAGTTAGAGATGAACTTTTAGAAGCGTTGAGCACTGTTATTAGATGTCTGAGCTGAAAGTGATTAAGCCTAGCCAGACCTAGTGGGGTCTATCTGAGGATCAATCATTTTTAGAATCATAGCCAAAACTATGAAGAATGATTTGATTAGATTTGGAACAGCTCTTCCTGAACATCAACTCATTTTTCAAATCTTTGTTTAAACTCTGAATAAAATCTTGGCCAGGTTTCAAACTCTCGATCCAAAAATTTCACCTTGATCGAAACCTTCGAAGGAAGTAACTAGCATGCCGCCATAGAGAAACCTCAAAGGAATATTCAAGGGCTTATCAAGAAAGATATGCTGCAAGAAATCTTCCAAAATGAAGGTGCACTAATTTTGAAAAAAGGCAACCCGAGGAAGTTGCAACAACAACGATAACCAACTAGATGGAAATGATAATGAAAATATTATTCACCAAGAAGTATCAAAGCTGAGAGGCAATGTCGCGCCAGTTCAACATTGAGTATATAAGGAGAGAGTGACTTTAGAGTGAAGGTTAATCCATCGGATTTTGATGTTTGTATAAATTCAAACGAGTTTATTGAGCACCTCCAAACGATGGACAAGTCTTTGAGTGCAAGGCATTCTACTTGACAAAAGGTGAAATTAGTTATTATTAAGTTAAAGAAAAGTGTTTACCTATTGTAGAAGAATTTGAAACGTCCGTGCCAGTGTGAGAAAAAAATGAAATGAGGAATTGACATAATTATATTTTAAAGATAAGTTACATGATCATGTTTGGTGTGACATCGGGACTTTAAATGCGCATCATATTCTATTGGACTGACCATATCAGTATATATTATTGGCGTACACTAGTGATAGCCACAAAAATACTTTCTTATTTACCAAGAACAAAAAGAGTATTTTACTTTTTACTTTAAAAGAGTTTATAGTGATGAATGCTCAGAAAGAGATTATAGATATAGTGCTTATATTTGTATATGTTATAAGAGAGATAACAATTGGACTTGCCTTGGTGTTGCTAGAGGGCAATGAGATGGAGGTATTGATACTTAAGATAGTATGGCCTTTATTGGAGGAGTTTTAGGATGTTTTGATTGACAGTCTACCACCTGGATTATCTTTTTGTGATTCAGCATGCTACAGATTTCATCTCAAAATCAATGCTCTCCAATCGACAGCCTAGTAGATTTGACCAACAAAATATGAGAAACTACAGTAGCAGGTCAAGGATTTGATGGTCAGAGGGCGTGTTGTGTCACCTTAATTGTGCCCAAGAATGATGGATCATGACAAGTGCATTGATAGTAGGGCAGTGAAGAAGATCATCATTAAGAATTGGTTCCCCATCTGGAGATTGGATCACTTGTCATATCAATTCCATCGAGCCCGCATCTTTTCAAAGATAGATTTGCACAGTGGATACCACCAAATTCAGATGAGGCCTGAGGATAAGTGGAAGATCGCTTTCAAGATGTGAGAAAATGGTATGAGTGGACAGTCTTACCTTTTGGCATATTCAACGCACTTAGCACTTTATGAGGCTAATGAATCAATTTTTTTTAGAATTTATTGAAAATTTTTGGTTATATATTTTGACGATATTCTTACAAACAACCTTTTAGAGGATGAGCATTTGCAACACTTACAACTAGTTTTTGGGTTCTTTTAAAAGAGCATTTATATGGTCATTTTAAGAATTGTTATTTTCTTACCCCACAAACATGCTTTCTTAGGTATATTATTTCATTGATTGCACCCTGTTATGATGGATGCTATTTTTAATTGGCCTTGCCCACAATCATTCACTTAAGTAAGCAATTATATGAATTGACTTCTTTTATCCTAGATTTATAAGAAATTTCAATTTTATAGTGGCGCCCTTTCTCAGATCAGATAAGTTCACTTGGTCAGATGAAGCAAAGACTAGTTTTGATACTCTGAAAAAGTTGGTTATTGAAGCTCATGTCCTAGCTAAAATAAGATTTTGTAGAAAAAGAAACGTGTATGCTCATATATAATTGTACATGTCTACACATAAGTTACAACGTACTAGAATCGTATAGAATATATAAAAGAAAAGGCTGGTAGTCCAGGGAATTATGACTGTTGTATAAAACATGTATTTCATTCATTCATGTATAGTCATAAACATGTTCATAATAATCATCAATTTTATCATAGCAATGTCATGTGTAATTGTATAAGTCTTAACTATATTCATGTCATGTCATATCATTGAGTCGTCATCCAGTCCGAATGCTACATTAATTATTAATAAAAGTTGGTCACCCTAACATAGCAATTATCAATAATCCTTTTGATACCAATGGTTTCCAACATTCCGTAACCGTCTTATCCCAACTGTTCTCGAAGTTTTATCATTGTCTGAATACCAGGAGTTGGGAATCTCATTGTCTCTATCATTCGTGCTTGTAATTATTTATGTAATAACTTACCTATAACATCACATGTGGCATTTCATAACATAATTCTTGTAATGAGAATTCATCATAGATATTTCTTATATCAAATGCATCAATCATAACAAATGAATATCTAGAGGCAATGATTTCATAAATATATTCATCATATTCATAGCATGGTAAAGTCATATGTATCGTAAGGAGCAATCAATTTATATTCATTTAGTCAATGCAGATAATTCAAATGTAGAAAATTCTAAATACGGCAGTATTAGTATCAAATATGGAATCACGTGAAAACTTATAGAATTATTTTTCTTAAGTTAGCACATGATTATTTCATCTGAATTAACTGAACAACTCCACAACTAGTTTTCTCAGCTCGCTTCGAGCTCGCCTCCTAGTGTAGACAACCTGAGATTCATAAATATCTTAGTATTTTATGAAATCTTGGCTTATTTTTTTATTTAACCTAAAATATAACTCATTTACAAATTCTTATCTCAAGCAGGCTTCTCTGCATAATCAACCATTGTCCGATACTACTTATTCTTCTTCTCTCTTCTTTTTATTCCCTTGATCCTCCCTTTTCTTCTTTCATTTTGTGCTAATTGCCCTTAAGGAAGCCCACAAACTGATGTTGTCTCTTTCGACGCAAGTTCATCTCCTACTACTAGATGAAATGTGCACTGATTCGTGGCATACGTCAAAATGAAAACGTAAGGAAGAAAAAGAATATCTGGAATAGCATGAAAGATGGTTTCCTACTTACTAATTTTATCCGGGAGCCATAAATTATCGTCTGCGACAATATGCAAGTCACACGTCCCACTTTGTTTGGACCTGTGTTGCAGTTAGGGATCTCCACTGTGTTGCAATTAGGGATCCTTTAGTCGAGCAAAAGAAAAATGGGAGTGGGAAAAATGCAATGGAAATGTAGCATTTATTGTGATCTCCACTTTTTCTCAATCGTTGAACCATCTCATAGCTAAGAATCACATGAAATGGGCTACAGTGAATGAGATTAGGGAGAATACTTTGGATTAATTAAAGTTACTTGAACTTACAACTTCGTAATTTTATCTCTCATTTTTTCAAATTTTATATGTTACATTAAATGCAATTCACACGTCTTGCTTTGAATCGCGTGAAATTGATCAATTTGACGTATGGAATTTTATGAACTTGATTCGGTTAAAGTTTGAAGGATGCTAAATTTGGGTTATATTTTACAAGTGCCAAAAACTTTACCTGGTTCTGAAACTTTGGGTATGCAGAACTAGGGTTGTAAATGAGTCGAGTGATGCTTCAGTCGTCTAGGGCCTTGGGCTTTAGCTTAATTAATTAATCAAAATTCAGCTCAAGTTTGAGCTTAAGGGTCTGTTTGGGACAACTGTTGATTATTAATAATTTGTTGATAAGCAGATTATTTTGATAATTGGATAACCTGCAGATTATCAGAATAAACTGGCTTACTATTTGTGACGGCTTATTCAAAATAGCTTATTAGTACTTATGTTGTATAAATGATTTTCCTGCCCATGTCTGGTAAAACTGTTTGGGGCGGTTTATTCAAAATAACTTATTGGTAGTACAGAAGCATATAGTGCAGAAACATAAAATCATCACAGATTAGTTTGAAAAGATGACAAACAGTTCCCACACTTTTGTGAGTATCACAAAATATTAAAAAAAGACAAAGACAAGTACAAGTACAAAAAATATTGTCGGAATTGCCTGTAACATTACATTGAGGAAGGGGGTTTAGGGGGATAATTGTTTAAATTGAAAATATTTGTAATAAACGGAAATGTAATGACAGTTTTACCTCTAATTTTTTGGCCCACCATTCATCTGGAGCATCCATTGTCCGTTTAATGAGATCCCAACCCAATCTCGTGGATCCACGTTTCAGCTCCTTCCAAATTTTTCACTCATTGAATTGATCTCATTTATTTTTAAACTTCAGTCTGTCATAATCCCTTCCAATCAGTTTTTTAAACATTCTAGTTATATTCCGTCAACCTTCCTTGTTGAAATAGGTGGTTGGCCTATTCCCGATCTCAATCTTGGGATACAGAGATTGCAGAAAATATTTGTAACTTCTTTATCCCACACCGCTAATGGACCACCTTCATTTGTCTTAGTCATGGAGGAACTATATGAAGAATTAAATGTGCATAAAGAAATTCATATTGTAAATCAATAGCATAAGCAAAATTTTTAGACTGAACCAAAAAGAGATGAAAGGCATAGACATCTTTCATTAAAAAAAAAAACCTACATCCACAAAGAGATGAAAGATGTCCATGCCTTCATAAAAAAAATGAACCAACAAAATGAAAGAGATCTACATCCACCAAATGAACCAAAAAAATATTCCTACATCCACAAAATGAACCTATATCCATAAGAGATGAAATGCATAGACATATGTCATAAAAATAAAACTTCATAAAAAGAAAAATTTCTAAAATGAACAAACAACAGTGTCCAAATTTGCTCATAAAAAAAATAATAAAATATTTACACAAAGGAATTATATGGTTCGGTCAAAGACCTACATCCACAGTAAGGCATCGAACATGTTTTATTATGCAATTGTGTAAGATTACATAGCTATGATTCTCAATGAAGAACACTACAACTGAAGTACATGTGTAACAAATAAGCAATAGACATTTTTCATATACTGACTCACTAGTATTGAAAGACATCTAACTGAAATACAGGTGTGACAATAAAACAATACACATCTTATATTTAATATGCATCTTCTCATACATGTCGTGGAATCCAATTCCAACCGAAGCAACTACCGAATTAATATATATTTCTATCAACATAAAAGACCAATGCAAACCGAAGCTCTAAAGACCGATACAACTCTTAGGTCTAAAATATAAGCAATGTATTTTCTCTCTACCCTTAGGATCAAAGGAAGCTAGAAAACCCCATAAAAATATACCAACCCGATGCTCTAAAACTCAAACAGAAATAATTCATCAACACATAAATGAAAGTGAGATAATTCATGCACTAAAGAACAACAATCAAAGAATTGCGGGTTCTGTATGTAAATGCCCGATGATATATTTCTTAACTAAAGAGCAGAGTATCAAAAGTGGACAGCATTCCATAGATAGCTTGTATTTCATCTCAACACCAAAGCCATAGACATAGCTTGCATTTCATCTCCAAGGCCAATAAATTCCCAATTATACAACTGAGCAACATTCAAAGAAAAGCCCCATGATATATTCTCTAACTGGAATGTATCTAAATGCATTGCAAATAAATTCCCAAAAAAAGTCCCCATTATTTTCTAACAGTAAATAGTATTTGCATTGCAAATGAAGTGGCAGGTATTGTTTCTTTTCCACAAATAACAAAAATTCAAAATATTTCCATGCATTGCAATCACAAAATAGATCCCAAGCATTCCAAAATTCCAATTTTCCAATCCCAACATTTTGAAACATTAAGTTGTAACACAGAAACAGAAAGAAGAAATTTTCCAAATGACCTCATCACCAACCAGCTGAAACCCATATATATGGGTATACCCGAATTCATATGCATAGAAATACTCACAGAACAATATAACAGGTGCAGTGGAACACAGATTCAATGCATTCAAGGGATTTGCTCATCTGCCATTCTCGCGATATTGCCAAAAAAAAAATATCAAAATTGCGCTAGAACACAGATCCAATGCATTCCCAAATAATTCAGCAAAAACATCCTCAAGAAAACCCTAAACCATTAACCGAATCTTGCAAAAAAAAATAGAAAGACAATCGAATCGATGTTCGCAAGGAGAAGATCGAGCCATAAAACCAACCAGAAAGCATAGCAGCACATAGATTTCACCAGAGGAACGAGTGAAAATCGATGTTTGCGAGGGAGAATGTTGGGGAGGGAGAGGGCGAGGGAGATCACCCAATGGCACGGGAGGAATTCAAGCCCTAAACGTCAGTCGCGAATGTCGAACGCAGGGGCAGCCCCCCGATCAACTCTTAGCATAAAAAAATAATGTGTGTCGCGGCGTTTATGAAACGTCTGCTGAATGTTTTATTCAAACAGCATGGCGGCGTTCTCAAAACGCCACCGCACCTAAATAAGCTGCCCAAAAAGAGCTCTAAGTCTATGAGTTTGAACCGGCTTGTTTATTATAAAATAAATAAAATAAGATTTGTTTAAGCTAGCTTTAAAATAAAATAGCATAGAAAATAAATAGTTAGAAGATAAATAATAAGAAATACCATGCAACTACTTGATATAAAATGTAAAATATTTTTTTAAAAATATTTTCAATAATTTAATTATAAAATACTAAATTTTAGTATATTTGGAGTATATTCTATATTAATATTTTTTTAAAATGAGTGGCCCACAAACTAATCAGTCAAATTGGGGTTGGCTTGAACATGGCTTGTTAGCTTATTGACTCAACTTATGAGGCATTTATCGAGTTGAGCCTGAGCTGGCTCACATGTCTGCTTGGCTCAGTTATACCCCTCCTTGGAACCCTTTCCAGGGTGTAGGGGATCATATAACCAAACTGTTTTCTTCAGTTTTATTCACATATGATGTCAATGCACGCTTTCATCTCTCGTGCACAAATTGAACTGTTTATCATTTTAATTGAGGAGTCATCATTGCAGGTCAATAGACTGTACACAACGCCAAATGCGGATACTCATTCCATGTTCTTGGAGCTCTCTNTTGCGAACTAAGAGATTTGTGACATCCATTTGGTCTGCAAACCTTTTTATGTATGACCGACAAGTTCCCCTATCTAATACAAAGATTAAATAGGGTTTATTTCCAGTTCGCTATAAAGTCAAGCCCCTATAGTTAATTACATCTCAAATGACTGGAGTCACTTGAGAAAACTCTCGATAATCCAGCCCCTATAGTTAATTACATCCCAAATGACGGGAGTCATTTGAGAAAACTCTCGATAATGAAGTAGTTCTAGTCTTCAGGATTTCAAGCTTTAGGTTTTCACGGTAGGACGTGGAAAAAACAAGTGGAAGTGGCTCAAGTAGGAACAGTTCTTTCAGGAGTTCAAAGGAAGGAACAGGTAGAGGATGTCATAGATCCTGAGGAGAAACCTCAGTGACATCCCAGACTATCCTACTGTGTTGCTGCATTTTAGATAATATGTTATTTGAATGTTTAATCCTGCCAATTTTATTTGACTTACATTTGCATAATACTTGATTATGCAAATAGCCCACAGAAATAAGAGGGTTTATATCGTGTCACACGACAACCTCGGAACCTAAGGCGGGTTAGGACTTACGCTGCACAACATGATTGTACATGAGCCTAAAAAGGGAGTGAGGATTTACGTCGCGCTAGGCGAACTACCTCGAAGTCCTATGGGTTGTTATTATGCTAGGAAGAGATAATGCTGAAGAAGGTCCTCTTGTCGCTCGGTCTGAATTCCTCGCAGTGCTGCCCACAAAGTTGGCTCTAAGCTCCTGTCGTCACGACGGCTCCAGGTATGAGTGTTTGAAAATTGTAGTTTATGTTTCACAGTTTTGGTGTCAAAGTTTGATTTTGTTTTGTTTCAGTTTTGATTTTGCATGGAGAAAAAGCAAATAGCAGGTAAATAAAATGTACTTGAAATGTAAAATGCAATAAAGTAAAATGCTGTAGATAAACTGTAAAAGCGTACATGGGCATCTGCTACTGTTGTGTTATTAATGTTGCGAGTGTAGCTTGATTTGCAGGAGATTTAAATAAACTTGCAAGAAAAACTAAACAAGACGAGAAAACTCAGCACAAAAGTCAGAAAAACGAGTCGTAGAAATCACAAGCAGACGAAACACTTAGTCACACATAAAAGACCAGGACTGAGTATAAGACATTGGTAAAAGTGGGGGCTCAGAGCTGGGTTGTATGCTTCCCGATCTTGAATAGGAGTCACCGGCCCGACAATCTACAGAAGGCAGTCCTTAACCTCAATCCAAGCGACTAGCCGTGGACCTTTATAAATTTTTATAGAAAAATTTTCATGCAAAAGTTATTATTTAAGTCTTTTTTTATGCAGAGTACTTTTAATCATGTATTTTATTTTTGTAAATATTTTTTAAAGTCGTACAATCCACAGACTAGTCACTCTAATCGTGCTAGAACTACTGACAACCTAAGAGTGTCGGGGGCAACGATCCCACCAAGAATCGACGAATAGTATCATAGGTCCTTCCCTCTCCCTTATTGAAGATCCTTGAGGTATGAGATACTATTCTAATAATCTAAACTCGTATCCCTCGTTTAAGCACACATAAGCAATGTCGTCATCGCCCTCGCCACCTAGACCTTAGACTTATCCTAGTTCGATGATCCATATGTGGCGTTAACGAATTTTCCCAATTGCCAGGAGGATTTGACTGTAATATTCAAGCTCAAATCCCGATGCAATGGGTTTCACTATAGGTTAAGTCATGACGGGAATTTCACTATTGATTTAATTAAGTAAGCATGGGTCACGTCTCGGTGCATCATGTCTAGTGTCATAGTCAGTTTGTGAATTAGGGTCAAGTGTCTAGTTTCACTCTGCATTCGAGGATTAGGTGAATGAACGTTCACTTAAGTTGTGCTCCTAAAATCTAGGAAGTCTATACTGAAAAATAGGTGGATGATCTCTCACCTAGGGTATGCTCCTAAAGTCTAGGAAACCTACACTGAGGATTAGGTGGATGGGCTCTCACCTAGGGTGTGCTCCTAAAACTCTAGGAAGCCTACATTGAAGGCTAGGCGAATGGACTCTCACCTAGGTGTGCTCCTAAAATCTAGGAAGTATATGCTGAGAATTAGGTGGATGGACTCTCACCTAGGGTATGCTCCTAAAATCTAAGAAGCTTATGTTGAGAATTATGTGGGTGATTTCTCACTTAGGGTGTGCTCCTAAAACTCTAGAAGCCTACTCTTTAACTTATGCTTAAGGTGATTTAAGGTTTTCTATATCTTCTAATTAATTAAATCATCAATTCCCATTTTTATGACTTAACCATTTAAAAACAAATAAAACAAAAGAAGAATAAGACAAGACCCGCTTCCAAAACTAATAAAGTCAAGGGGAAAAATAACGAGTGAATCGACCTAAAAACATTCAAACTTTTTTCAAAATTGTAACTAAATCGGCTTTCAAGAAGAGCATTTAAATCTACTCCAAGACAGTGTTTTGGTCGGCCCAAAATAACATTTAAATATTTCAAATCAGCATGTAAATTATTGTTTAAATGATGCCCAAAACCTTTCCAAAACGGTGCATAAACAACCCCGAAATGATGCTTTTAACGCCTCCAAAACAACTTAAAACAGTGCTAAAATGGTGACCAAACCAGTGAATAAAACAATCCCAAAACATTCCAAAACAATGTGCGTTTAAATTGTGACCAAACCTCCCTAAAAATGTTCAAAGAGTTGCAGCGAAACCAGTCTAGACTAGTCCCAAAATAGTGACAAAACCTTCCTAAAAAGGTACCAAAAAAAATTGCAGCAAAACCAATCTAAACCAGCCCCAAAATAGTGACAAAACCTTCATAAAAGTGTACATTTAAAGCTCCAAAAAACTGCAACAAAATTAGTCCAAAACAGTCCCCAAAACATCATTTAATTATTCTCCAAACAGCATTAAAACAACAAGTAAATCCCCCCAAAATCAACATTTAAATGGGGCACAAAGCCCCTCAAGAACAGTAAATGAATCAACATCCAGGTTGCATATAAAGCCTCTGAAACCAACAATTTATAATATACAAACGGTGAAAAAGTCAAGGCAACACAGTAAGAATGACAACTTAGAACGACATTTCGATTCTTCTTCAAAACAACGATAATATCGAGAATCCGGTCAAGAAGAATCGAATAAAGATTTGCATGCAAACCCCACAATTCCTATGCGTTAACATATCTCAAAACTAAACTTCAATTCTTACATTTATACCACCCAAATCTTTCATATTACATCCAAATATCGTGATTCTATCCTTTAAAAGTTGAAATACACATTTTCATGTAAATACACAAAGATTGAATGGTATGCATGTAAATATGGTTGTTTAGGTGCTAGGAATGTAAATACCTAAGAATTGTGTGGTATGTGTGTAAGAATTAAAGTTTAGGTATTAGATATGTAAACATGGGGCAATTGAGTGGTAAGTATGTAAATGTTCCATCAATAAACATAAGCATTGCTCTATACTTTCCCTCTATTGACAGGAAACATAATTATGGTAAAACTTATAAATAAAAGAAAATCATAATTAAATGGAATAAGCATTGTCTGAAAAATTCTTTACCCAACTGATGTTGTTCTGCTTCAAAAGGCTCAACTTCGGCTCGGCGGTCGCCAGGTACCCGGACATAAGAAGATTTTCGAACAGCATTCAACCCATCTTACATTGTTTCGGCAAAAGCACGACAAGGAATAGGGAATAGGCCGCGGAAGGGATCACCAACGTGGATGAGATCGCTGGCAAGGAGGTGAAGTTGAGTCGGCCAAGCAGGTGAGGGTTTCGTTTGAGTCGAGCGAGATCCTCGGCGCAGAGAAGGAGAAGCGAGCGTGGGTTTTCGGTGGAGTGGGAGCTTCGGTGTTGAACTTCTGTCGAGAAAGTGGAAGGGGACGACTCGAGCGATCTCGAGGCAAGGCGGGATTGAGTGGGCTCAGATTCGTCGTGAGAGGAAGATGGAGTCGAAGCAGGCGTGTGGGATCGACACAGAGAGGAGGCGAGCGTTTCAGTACAGGGAGGAGATGAGCGCGTGGGGGAGGAGGAGGTTTCGTTCAATGCCGCGGGGGTCTTTGGCGCAGAAAGATCGCTACGAGGGAGATGAGCAGGAGCGAGCGGGGATTTCGTTCGCAGCCGAAGGAGACGAGCCGAACTTCGATACAAAGAGATGAGGCGAGGCGAGCTCGGTTTCACTGCAGAGAGTCAAGCGAGGCAAGGGTCGACCAGGCAAGCTTCGATGCCGAGAGGCGAGACAAGACGAGCTCCTCAGCGATGGGAAGAAAACGGGATCTTTGTATTCGAGGAATCCAAAAATGTCCGTTATGCAATAATGGGCGGGTAATTGATGAATTTCCAACGGGGGAGGAGTTTTATTTGGCATATAATAACTCCTAATTTAATTTCATTAAGGTTGATTAAATGATTCATTTGAAATTTGAAATTTGAAAATTTTGAAATCTAAAAAATCGTTTAGCCACCTGAGTCCATCCCGAATTGCACTTAAGCTGAGCTCGAACCCGCTTCCCCGCTAAAATAAATAATAATAATAATAATAATAATAAAAAGGTGCATCGATATCCGTGCTAGTCGCTCGCGCGCTAATCCGTAGCAATATGGGTGTCTTTTCTAGCTAAAGTTGACGTTCCGGACGCGTCAGCACGGTCTGTTNGCCCGAATTGCACTTAAGCTGAGCTCGAACCCGCTTCCCCGCTAAAATAAAAAATAATAATAATAATAATAAAAAGGTGCATCGATATCCGTGCTAGTCGCTCGCACGCTAATCCGTAGCAATATGGGTGTCTTTTCTAGCTAAAGTTGACGTTCCGGACGCGTCAGCACGGTCTGTTTCGTCATCCGGGGTCGTCCAGACGAGTTTGCCGATTGGCAAGTGAAATCAAGTCAAAGTCGTGTGTAATGCAGTGAGGGCATGAATTGTAGCGTTCACGAGTAATCGAGCCACAAATGGTTTACCTAACGGCATTTGATCCTATAGGAACTCATTTTCGGGCCCTCTACATGTTGGTCCTTAGCTCTTGCAACTAAAAGTTGAGTGCTTGGAACTACTTATGCGAATTCTTCACAAAAATGAGTCAAGAAGTGGCTTGAAGTTCTACGGGAGGTGGACTCCATTACTAGTGCGAGTCTTCACAAAAAATGAGTAAAGAAACGGCTTGAAGTTCTATGGGAGGTGGGCTCCATTACTAGTCCAGCACTAGGATGGTCAACCAGGAACCCCTAAGGCTAGATCCTAGGTTCTAAGATTAGGAGGCTAAGGCAATAAGAACTCCTAAAGCTAGATCCTAGGTTCTAAAAGTAGGAGACTAATACCTCACTAAAAATGAGGTCAACAGGGGTTTAGGGGGATAATTGTTTAAATTGAAAATATTTGTAATAAACAAAAGGGTAATAATAGTTTTACCTCTAATTTCTCGGCCCACCATTCATCTGGAGCATCAATTGTCCGTTTGATGGGATCCCAGCCCNCAGTTTTACCTCTAATTTCTCGGCCCACCATTCATCTGGAACATCAATTGTCCGTTTGATGGGATCCCAGCCCAAGCCCGTGGATCCACGTTTCAGCTCCTTCCAAATTTTCCACTCCTTCAATTGATCTCATTTATTTTTAAACTTCAGCCTATCATAATCCATTCCAGTCAGTTTTTTAAACCTTTTAGTTATATTCTGTCAACCTTCCTTGTTGAAATAGGTGGTTAGTCTATTCCCGATCTCAATCTCGACGATACAGAGATTATATAAAATATTTGTAACTTCTTTATCCCACATCGCTGACGGACCACCTTCATTTGTCTTAGTCATGGTGGAACTATATGAAGAATTAAATATGCATAAAGAAATTCATTCGTAAATCAACAGCATAAGCAAAATTTTTAGACTGAACCAACAAGAGATGAAAAACATAGACATCTTTCATAAAAAAAAAAAAAAACCTACATCNATGCTCTAACAATCAGGTTATAAATCGTGAAGCTATATTCTATGGCATTTCTGATTCAACAGAAGAGACTTCCTTAGTCAACTGGATCCTCCCTTATGTGCAACGCTATCTCTATAAGTCGCATTCTGACATATACTGTGACCTCAAGGAATCTGGCTTCCATAAACTAACACAGCTAGATGTTGTAGTTGTTGAAAAGTTATTTTACAGGAATATTCTTCAGGGGAACTCCAGCACAAGTCAAAAACGATATGAATGCAAATCTCTTCTGCAGGTATTTATTATGTTTTTTTTTGTGGGACATATCTACCACATTTGCCTTTTTTTTTATTTTTTTTTTAATTGGAGCATTGTTTTATGATATTTTATCATAAAACAAGTTAGAGATGAATAAAGAAAAAACACAAAGCGGGGCCCTCTCAGGGTGTTTCACTTTTAGACGCGTTGAGCACTGTTATTAGATGTCTGAGCTGAAAGTGATTAAGCCTAGCTAGACCTAGTGGGGTCTATCTGAGGATCAATCATTTTTAGAATCATAGCCAAAACTATGAAGAATGATTTGGTTAGATTTGGAACGGCTTTTCCTGAAGATCAACTCATTTTTCAAATCTTTTTTTAAACTCTGAATAAAATCATGGCCAGGTTTCAAACTCTCGATCCAAAAATTTCACCTTGATCGAAACCTTCAAAGGAAATAACTAGCATGCCGCCATAGAGAAACCCCAAAGGAATATTCAAGGGCTTATCAAGAAAGATATGCTGCAAGAAATCTTCCAAAATGGAGGCGCACTAATTTTGAAAAAAGGCAACCCGAGGAAGTTACAACAATGATAATGAAAATATTATTCACCAAGAAGTATCAAAGCTGAGAGACAATGTCGCGTCAGTTCAACGTTGAGTATATAAGGAGAGAGTGACTTTAGAGTGAAGGTTAATCCATCGGATTTTGATGTTTGTATATATTCAAACGAGTTTATTGAGCACCTCCAAATAATGGACAAGTCTTTGAGTGCAAGGCATTCTACTTGACAAAAGGTGAAATTAGTTATTATTAAGTTAAAGAAAAGTGTTTATCTATTGTAGAAGAATTTGAAACGCCCGTGCCAGCGTGAGAAAAAAAATAAAATGAGGAATTGACATAATTTTATTTTAAAGATAAGCTACATGATCAGGTTTGGTGTGACATCGCGACTTTAAATGCGCATAATATTCTATTGGACTGACCATATCAGTATATATCATAGGCGTACACTTAGTGATAGCCACAAAAATACTTTCTTATTTACCGAGAACAAAAAGAGTATTTTACTTTTTACTTTAAAAGGGTTTATAGTGATGAATGCTCAGAAAGAGATTATAGATATAGTGCTTATATTTGTATATGTTATAAGAGAGATGACAATTGGACTTGCCTTAATGTTGCTAGAGGGCAATGAGATGGAGGTATTGGTACTTAAGATAGTATGGCCTTTATTGGAGGAGTTTTAGGATGTTTTGATTGACAGTCTACCACCTGGATTATCTTTTTGTGATTCAACATGCTATAGATTTCATCTCAAAATCACTGCTCTCCAATCGACAGCCTAGTAGATTTGACCAACAAAATATGAGAAACTATAGTAGCAGGTCAAGGATTTGATGGTCAGAGGGCGTGTTGTGTCACCTTAATTGTGCCCATGGATGATGGATCATGACAAGTGCATTGATAGTAGGGCAGTGAAGAAGATCATCATTAAGAATTGGTTCCCCATCTGGAGATTGGATCACTTGTCATATCAATTCCATGGAGCCCGCATTTTTTCAAAGATAGATTTGCACAGTGGATACCACCAAATTCAAATGAGGCCTGAGGATAAGTGGAAGATCGCTTTCAAGATGTGAGAAAATTGTATGAGTGGACAGTCTTACCTTTTGGCATACTCAACGCACTTAGCACTTTATGAGGCTAATGAATCAAATTTTTTTAGAATTTATTGAAAATTTTTGGTTATATATTTTGACGATATTCTTACAAACAACCTTTTAGAGGATGAGCATTTGCAACACTTACAACTAGTTTTTGGGTTCTTTTAAAAGAGCAATTATATGGTCATTTTAAGAATTGTTATTTTCTTACCCCACAAACATGCTTCCTTAGGTATATTATTTCATTGATTGCACCCTGTTATGATGGATGCTATTTTTAATTGGCCTTGCCCACAATCATTCACTTAAGTAAGCAATTGTATGAATTGACTTCTTTTACCCTAGATTTATAAGAAATTTCAATTTTATAGTGGCGCCCTTTCTCAGATCAGATAAGTTCACTTGGTCAGATGAAGCAAAGTCTAGTTTTGATACTCTGAAACAGCAGGTTATTGAAGCTCCTGTCCTAGCTAAAATAAGATTTTGTAGACAAAGAAACGTGCATGCTCATATATAATTGTACATGTCTACACATAAGTTACAACGTACTAGAATCGTATAGAATATATAAAAGAAAAGGCATGTAGTCCAGGGAATTATGACTATTGTATAAAACATGTATTTCATCCATTCATGTATAGTCATAAGCATGTTCATAATAATCATCAATTTTATCATAGCAATGTCATGTGTAATTGTATAAGTTTTAACTATATTCATGTCATGTCATATCATTGGGTCATCATCCAGTCCGAATGCTACATTAATTATTGATAAAAGTTGGTCCCCCTAACATAGCAATTATCAATAATCCTTTTGACACCAACGGTTTCCAACGTTCCGTAACCGTCTGATCCCAACTGTTCTCGAAGTTTTATCATTGTCTGAATACCAGGAGTTGGGAATCTCATTGTCTCTATCATTCGTGCTTGTAATTATTTATGTAATAACTTACCTATAACATCACATGTGGCATTTCATAACATAATTCTTGTAATGAGAATTCATCATAGATATTTCTTATATCAAATGCATCAATTTTAACAAATGAATATCTAGAGGCAATGATTTCATAAATATATTCATCATATTCATAGCATGGTAAAGTCACATGTATTGTAATGAGCAATCAATTTATATTCATTTAGTCAATGCGGATAATTCAAATGTAGAAAATTCTAAATACGGCAGTATCAAATATGGAATCACATGAAAACCTATAGAATTATTTTTCTTAAGTTAGCACATGATTATTTCTTCTGAATTAACTGAACAGCTCTACAACTAGTTTTCTCGGCTCACTGCGATCTCGCCTCCTAGTGTAGACAACCTGAGATTCATAAATATCTTAGTATTTTATGAAATCTTGGCTTATATTTTGATTTAACCTAAAACATAACTCATTTACAAATTCTTATCCCAAGCAGGCTTCTCTGCATAATCAACCATTCTCCGATACTATTTATTATTCTTCTCTCTTCTTTTTATTCCCTTAATCCTCCCTTTTCTTCGTTTATTTTGTGCTAATAGCCCTTAAGGAAGCCCACAAACTGATGTTGTCGCTTTCGACGCAAGTTCATCTCCTACTACTAGATGAAATGTGCACCGATTCGTGGCATACGTCAAAATGAAAACGTAAGGAAGAAAAAGAATATCTGGAATAGCATGAAAGATGGTTTCCTACTTATTGATTTTATCCGGGAGCTTTAAATTATCGTCTGTGACATTATGCAAGTCATACGTCCCACTTTGTTTGCGACCTGTGCTGCAGTTAGGGATCCTTTAGCCGAGCAAAAGGAAAATGGGAGTGGGAAAAATGCAATGGAAATGTAGCATTTATTGTGATCTCCATCGTTTGAACCATCTCATAGCTAAGAATCGCTTGAAATGGGCTTCAGTGAATGAGATTAAGGAGAATACTTTGGATTAATTAAAGTTACTTGAACTTACAACTTCCTAATTTTATCTCTCATTTTTTCAAATTTTATATGTTACATTAAATGCAAGTCACACGTCCCGCTTTGAATCACGTGAAATTGATCGATTTGACGTGTGGAATTTTATGAACTTGATTCGGTTAAAGTTTGAAGGATGTTAAATTTGGGGTATATTTTACAAATGCCAAAAACTTTACCTGGTTCTAAAATTTTGGGAATGCAGAACTAGAGTTATAAATGAGTCGAGTCATGCTTCAGTCATCTAGGACTTGGGCTTTAGCTAATTAATTAATCAAAATCCAGCTCAAGCTTGAGTTTAAGGGTCTGTTTGGGGCAGCTGTTGATTATTTATAAACTGTTGATGAGCAGATTATTCTGATAATCGGATAATCTGCAGATTATCAGAATAAGCTGGTTTACTGTTTGTGACAGCTTATTTAAAATAGATTATTGGTACTTATGTTTTATAAATGACATTCCTGCCCCTGTCTGGTAAAACTGTTTGGGGCTGCTTATTCAAAATAACTTATTGGTAGTACAGAAGCATATAGTGCAGAAACATAAAATCATCACAGATCAGTTTGAAAAGATGACAAACAGTTCTCACACTTTCGTGAGTATTAGAAAAAATAAAAAAAGACAGACAAGTACGAGTACAAGAACATTGTCGAAATTGCCTATAACATTACATTGAAGAAGGGGGTTTAGGGGGATAATTGTTTAAATTAAAAATATTTTTAATAAACAAAAAGGTAATAACAGTTTTACCTCTAATTTCTCGGCCCACCATTCATCTGGAGCATCAATTGTCCGTTTGATGGGATCCCAGCCCAAGCCCGTGGATCCACGTTTCAGCTCCTTCCAAATTTTTTACTCCTTCAATTGATCCCATTTATTTTTAAACTTCAGTCTGTCATAATCTCTTCCAGTCAGTTCTTTAAACATTTTAGTTATATTTTGTCAACCTTCCTTGTTGAAATAGGTGGTTGGCCTATTCTCGATTTCAATCTTGGCGATACAGAGATTGCAGAAAATATTTATAACTTTTTTATCCCACATCGCTGACGGATCACCTTCATTTGTCTTAGTCATGGTGAAATTATATGAAGAATTAAATATGCATAAAGAAATTCATACTGTAAATCTACAGCACAAGCAAAATTTTTAGACTGAACCAACAAGAGATGAAAGGCATAGACATCTTTCATAAAAAAAAAACCTACATCCACAAAGAGATGAAAGATGTCTATGCCTTCATAAAAGAAAAATGAACCAACAAAATGAAAGAGACCTACATCCACCAAATGAACCAACAAAATGATCCTACATCCACAAAATGAACCTAAATCCATAAGAGATGAAATGCATAAACATCTGTCATAAAAATAAAACTTCATAAAAAGATAAATTTTTAAAATGAACAAACAACAGTGTCCAAATTTGCTCATAAAAAAATAAAAAAATATTTACACAAAGGAATTATGTGGTTCGGTCAAAGACCTACATCCACAGTAAGGCATCAAACATGTTTTATTATGCAATTGTGTAAGGTTACATAGCTATGATTCTCAATGGAGAACACTACAA
This sequence comes from Phalaenopsis hybrid cultivar, assembly GCA_002079205.1. NCBI lineage: Eukaryota > Viridiplantae > Streptophyta > Magnoliopsida > Asparagales > Orchidaceae > Phalaenopsis > Phalaenopsis hybrid cultivar. Next base: position 75,771 of record JXCR01140906.1, read on the forward strand.
CTGAAGTACATGTGTAACAAATAAGCAATAGACATTTTTCATATACTGACTGACTGGTATTGAAAGACATCTAACTGAAATACAGGTGTGACAATAAAGCAATACACATCTTATATTTAATATGCACCTTCTCATACATGTCGTGGAATCCAATTCCAACCGAAGCAACTGTTGAATTAATATATATTTTCATCAGCATAAAAGACCAATGCAAATCGAAGCTCTAAAGACCGATACAACTCGTAGGTCTAAAATATAAGCAAGTGTATTTTCTCTCTACCCTCAGCATCAAAGGAAGCTAGAAAACCCCATAAATATATACCAACCCGATGCTCTCAAACCCAAGCAGAAATAATTCATCAACACAAATGAAAGTGAGATAATTCATGCACTAAAGAACAACATTCAAAGAATTGCGGGTTTTGTACGTAAATGCCCGATGATATATTTTTTAACTAAAGAGCAGAGTATCAAAAGTGTATAGCATTCCATAAATAGCTTGTATTTCATCTCAACACCAAAGCCATAGACATAGCTTGCATTTCATCTCCACGGCAAATAAATTCCCAATTATACAACTGAGCAACATTCAAAGAAAAGCCCCATGATATATTCTCTAACTGGAATGTATCTAAATGCATTGCAAATAAATTCCCAAAAAAAGCCCCCATTATTTTCTAACATTAAATAGTATTTGCATTGCAAATGAAGTGGCAAGTATTGTTTCTTCTCCACAAATAACAAGAATTCAAAATATTTTCATGCATTGCAATCACAAAATAGATCCCAAGCATTCCAAAATTCCAATTTTCCAATTCCAACATTTCAAACCATGAAGGTTTAACATAGAAACAGAAAGAAGAAATTTTCCAAATTACCCCATCACCAACCAGCTGAAACCTATATATAAGAGTATACCCGAATTCATACGAATAGAAATACTCACAGAACAATATAACAGGTGCAGTGGAACACAGATCCAATGCATTCAAGGGATTTGCTCATCTGTCATTCTCGCAATATTACCAAAAAAAAAAATCGAAAGTGCACTGGGAACACAGATCCAATGCATTCAATGCATTCTCAAATAATTCAGCAAAGACATCCTCAAGAAAACCCTAAACCATTAATCGAATCTTGCAAAAAAAAAATAGAAAGACAATCGAATCGATGTTCGCAAGGAGAAGATCGAGCCATAAAACCAACCAGAAAACATAGCAGCACATAGATCTCACCAGAGGAACGAGTGAAAATCGATGTTTGCGAGGGAGAAGATCGGGGAGGGCGAGGGAGATCACCCAATGGCACGGGAGGAATTCGAGCCCTAAACGTCAGTTGCGAACGTCGAACGCAGGGGCAGCCCCCCGATCAACTCTTAGCATAAAAAAAATAACGCGTGTCGCGACGTTTATGAAACGTCTGCTGAACGCTTTATCCAAACAGCATGGCGGCGTTCTCAAATCGCCGCGCCGCCGCACCAAAATAAGCTGCCCCAAACGAGCTCTAAGTCTATGAGTTCGAACCGACTTGTTTATTATAAAATAGATAAAATAAGATTTGTTTAAGCTAACTTTAAAATAAAATAGCATAGAAAATAAACAGTTAGAAGATAAATAATAAGAAATACTATGCAACCACTTGATATAAAATGTAAAATATTTTCTTAAAATATTTTCAATAATTTAATTATAAAATGCTAAATTTTAGTATATTTGGATTATATTCTATATTAATTTTTTTTTTTAAATGAGTGGACAACAAACTAATTAGTCAAATTGGGGTTGGCTTGAACATGGCTTGTTAGCTTATTGACTCAACTTATGAGGCATTTATCGAGTTGAACCTGAGCTGGCTCACATGTTTGCTTGGCTCAGTTACACCCCTCCTTGGAACCCTTTCCAGGGTGTAGGGGATCATATAAACAAACTGTTTTCTTCAGTTTTATTCACATATGATGTCAATGCACGCTTTCATCTCTCATGCACAAATTGAACTGTTTATCATTTTAATTGAGGAATCATCATTGCAGGTCAATAGACTGTACACAACGCCAAATGCGGATACTCATTCCATGTTCTTGGAGCTCTCTCGTTTCTTCTTCAATGGAACTCCTAATTTACACATGGCCAACTTTCTTCACATTATTATGAAGGAGCTAAACTCCACCGAGGAGCAAATTGAATCCTTCATCCTTAACAATCTAAACGTGCCGAAGCTTCCCGAGGGAGAACCCATCTGGTCACTCGTGGAATCGCCCAACCTTAGTTCAGAAGAGATGCCGTCAACGCTCTATGCTTTTCCTGTAGTGAAGCTTCGACGCTTGAAGCGAAACAGAACATCTGCCAAATTGAACTGGCCACCTTCTGCCAATACGAATACTACATCCTCCTCAGACTCTATATCCGAACCACACATCCCGAGGATTCCGAAGGCAAAACCAGGCGTAACGATATCTGCAGAAGAGAGTCATATTCGCTCTGGAGGCGAAGGAACCGGTGATTTTGGAGACGACCTGCTCGAAATGCCACCGGCTTCCACCATTGCTGATCTCTCTTCTACTTCTGCCACAAAGGAGGCAGAAATCTTACTCACATCAGCTACTGAGTTGCACGATCAAACAAACTTATTTGAATTCACTGAAACTGATAAGCTCTTCCTGGAACCTCCTGAAGAGAACCAATCTTATAAAACTGGTAGGCTGGGAGAACTGGTAGCTTATCAATACTTCAGCGAGAAGCTTGGTGAGAAATTTGTGAAGTGGGTCAATGAGGAATCAGAGATGGGACTTCCTTATGATTTAATTATTGAGGAGGAACAGAACACGCGATTTGTCGAGGTTAAGGCCACCACTTCTGCAACCAAGGATTGGTTCGCTATATCGACAAAGGAGTGGCGTTGTGCGTCGGAGAAGGGCGAATCATACAGCATTGCTTGGGTCATTTTGTCAGGCCAAGATGAAGCTCAGGTTCATGTTTTGAATAACCCATTTAAGCTTTGCCAGCAAAAACTACTGCAGCTGGTTCTACTATTGCCAAAAGATTTATAAGAGCCTTATCATTTCCTCTTTTTTTTTTTTAATTCTAAATGTTATGTCATATAATAGGTCTGGAATTCATGTTTTTTTTTTTTCTTTTTCCCTTTTTGTGCTCACATAGATAAATATATCCCTCTGTTAATAGAGAAATTTTTGGTGGTCTTCACTGTAGTAGTAGTTTGAACTGATGTGTTGTAATTAGGAATTACTACATAGGATTGGAATGAACTGAAATTTTATGAGGCGTTTGGATGGTGCTGCAAACTTTGTTAAATACGTTTGCAGAGAGTGTTGCAGATGGTGTGGTTTTGCGTGGGAGTATATGATTCTTGATTCAAAATGTACATGTAATTTAAGAGGATCTGTGCCATGAAAAAAAATTGGATCAACGAGTCTCAAGTCTTGATTATATTTTAAGATTATTATATGTTGGAAAATTTACATACATGCCACATAATTTTTATGTATTTACATGCCTAACACAAACTTCAATTTATATATGGATATATATATATATATATATGTCACTAAAAACATATTTTCACTTTTTAGTGATTTAAATAGTGATACTTGCATCTTCTTTTAATCTTCTTTGGTTGTGATTAGGGCTATTAAAATAGTTCATTGTTTGCGAACACTTCATGTTCGGCTCGCTGAGCGAATGAGTTGTACAAGAACAGTAGTATTTTTTTAACGAGCAAAACATGAACCTAGCCTTGGCATGCTTAAGCTCGGCTTTGTTTACACCTTTAATGGCAACCATCGCAAGCAGGCAGCGGCGGAAAGTGAATATTTTAAAAAATGATAAAAAAATATTTTTTAAGTAAAAATAAATTAATTTATTTCAAATATATAAAAATAGACTAACAATTTTTGTTTATAAAAATAAAAAAGAAAAATAAAAAAAGAATTTCTCAAGTAGAAGGCGCATTGGGTGATTTACTTCTTCTGGTGTGTTCTTAGCGTAGACAAATTATAGCATGTGGAACATAGATAGATTCCATTTTTTAGCCAACATAATAATATACGTCTATGAGAAGGGAATTAAATGATAAGGCTTCTTACTATATTCATGGATTTTTGTGTTCTTTCTTCTTTCTTTCTTTCTTTCTTTTTTTTTTTTTTTTTTTTTTTTTTTTTTTTTNTTTTTTTTTTTTTTTTTTTTTTTTTTTTTTGGAAAGGTGAGTTCAAAGAGCAATATGTTTGATTTGAGCATGTGATCTCACAATGAGAAATTATATCAGTGTAATAAGTTAGGTTATAGAAAATGTTATGAAATATATATTTTAGTACACATTAAGATGATAACTCCAAGTTTGGGGATAATTTTTATAAAATAAATAAAACTAATAACAAAATTGATTTATTTATTGTCTCCTTTTTCTACATACTATGTTTTTATAAATTATCTTAAAATGTGAAGTGTTCACTAATCACAAATGCTTGAAATTATACATGGATTCGGATGTGAGAAGTGTTCACTAATTATTTTAAGTAAAAACGGAGTTGAAACACGTAAAAATTATTTTTTCGTGTTTGGCTCGTTAATACATGAATTAAGTCTTTATTTGTATGGAGTTGGATGTGAAGTGTTCACTAATCACAAATGCTTGAAATTATTTTCACACAAAAGGAGTTGAATTTAAGGCAAAGATGATATCGTAGGCTGATTAAAGACTATGATTTGGATATACATTATCACTCAAGGGAAATAAATATAGTTGCATATGCATTAAGCAGGAAGGCAATTGACATTAAAAATTGGATGATTTCATACTATGAAGAGCTAATTAAAGATATATAATGTTTGTAGTTATCAATAATGACACCAAATGATGAAATTTTTGCATTATTGAATCAAATGCTAATTCAATTAATTGTGAAGGATAGAATACAAGATGCATTATATCAAAATATAGAGTTTAAGGAAATTTTTTATTGGGTAAAAATAGGTCAAGTAGAGAAATATGTCACTATGAAGAAAAATTACTGAGGTATGAAAATAGAATTTGCATTCATGTTGTTGATGNCGTATGTCTAAAATATAAGCAGTGTATTTTCTCTCTACCCTCAGCATCAAAGGAAGCTAGAAAACCCCATAAAAATATGCCAACCCAATGCTCTAAAACACAAACAGAAATAATTTATCAACACATAAATGAAAGTGAGATAATTCATGCACTAAAGAATAACATTCAAAGAATTGCGGGTTCTGTATGTAAATGTCCGATGATATATTTTTTAACTAAAGAGCAGAGTATCAAAAGTGGACAGCATTTTATAGATAGCTTGCATTTCATCTCAACACCAAAGCCATAGACATAGCTTGCATTTCATCTCCAAGGCCAATAAATTCCCAATTATACAACTGAGCAACTTTGAAAGAAAAGTCCCATGATAAATTCTCTATCTGGAATGTATTTAAATGCATTGCAAATAAATTCCCAAAAAAAGTCCCCATTATTTGCTAACAGTAAATAGTATTTGCATTGCGAAAGAAGTGACAAGTATTGTTTCTTCTCCACAAATAACAAGAATTCAAAATATTTACATGCATTGCAATCACAAAATAGATCCCAAGCATTCCAAAATTCTAATTTTCCAATTCCAATATTTCGAACCATGAAGTTTTAACACAGAAATAGAAAGAAGGAATTTTCTAAATGACCCTATCACCAACCAGCAGAAACCCATATATAAGGGTATACCCGAATTCATACGAATAAAATACTTACAGAACAATATAACAGGTGCAGTGGAACACAAATCCAATGCATTCAAGGGATTTGCTCATCTGTCATTCTCGCGATATTATCATAAAAAAAAAATCGAAAGTGCACTGGAACACAGATCCAATGCATTCAATGCATTCCCAAATAATTCAGCAAAGACATCCTCAAGAAAACCCTAAACCATTAACCGTATCTTGCAAAAAAAATAGAAATACA
>JXCR01140906.1:97139-108472 GCA_002079205.1 Phalaenopsis hybrid cultivar
GAGTTTGGAGAAAGCTAGAGGTAATAATGATGTTTCTCACTCTGAATATTCTGTCAGAACTTGTGTCTCAGAACATGTTGATCCAGTTATAGTTAATGTCCCATTTGATGCCTTGAAGGATGAAGAAGCCTTAAATGATATTTCTTCTGAAATAATTATTCCTGTAAGTTCTGCTAATTCTGACTGCCAGAATGAAAATTTAGCTAAAACTTCTGGAAAGAGCTGGACAGAGGAAAACTTTCAGCAGTTTGATTCTGTTATTAAGAAGATTGGGCATGGCTTCAAAGATAACTACTTGTTGGCAAAGGTGAAGGAACAAGAGAACTCATTTTCAAATGTTGATATTAGTAAACTCAGTTTGTGGAATCAAGATGAAGAACTTGAATGGATGAAAGATGAGAATCTTCGCGAAATTGTTTTCCAAGTGCAGGAAAATGAATTGGCAGGACGGGATCCATTTCACTTGATGGATGCTGATGATCAAAAAGCTTTTTTTCGGGGACTAGAACTTAAAGCTGAGAGGGCCAATGAAAAATTGGCGGGGGTGCATGAGTGGATACATTCAAGGATTGAGAATCTCGACTATGGTGCAGGTAATATTACTGGGAGGGCCTATATACTATCCGACTCGCAGAAACATTGAATCTCTTATTTACTTATTGGGAGATTTTCATACATATTGCTCAATTCCCATGTATTTACCTATTGAGTGAAGTGCCAAAATAGTCTCATGACTATTTACATTTGGCCATTTGAGTCCCAGAGCTTATAAAAGTGTTAAATTTTTCCATGGACTGTTCTAATGGGGGCTAAAATAGTCTTCATCGGGACTTTTTCATCCCATATTAAAAGACTTTGATGGCTAAATTGCTATAAAATCTTGGACTAACATGGGCCCTCCAAAGAGTCGGTGGACCATTTTGATACTTTTCTCTTTGCCTATTTAATACCTAAACTTCAATTTTTACATACACACCAACTTACTCATGCATGCGAAAGGTGCATTTTCCTCTTTAGAAGTTAAAATGGTGATATTTTTCATATGATTTAAAAAATTTTGGTGATATAAATGTAAAATGTAAAGGATAAGTTTTGGATATGTAAATACATAGAATTGGCTGGTATGTATGTAAATGCCCCTTATTTATTTATGTCATTACCTATTTTTCAAAATAACATTTTTTTGTATATTTTTCATTTTTTTTCCGAATAATATGCTTTGAACAAATTTCTGAGCTTGATACTGATAGTTGTTGAAGATGATATCGTCCTTATTGTTTATTCATGTAACATAGATGGCATCAGCTTAGACGATCCAGTGGAAAAAATTATNATAGGGCAGATAGTAACAGTGTGAGAGGGGAACAGACCATTAAAAGGTCATCTACTAATTTCACTAAGAAAACAGGCAAAGCAAAAATCATAACATCACTAACGGAAGCTAAAGAATACCTTAGTACTAAACACAGTATTCATAAAGGCTCAGAACAACCTGAGCAGCCAATTCATCATAAAGGTTTAGCNTGAAGATTACCTATGGTGGTTAGATCTTCAGTTCGTTTTGGTAAGCTGAGAAGTTTCCCTTATTATTTCCTGCCTTTTTTATTGTTTTATTTTTGTTTCCCAATTAGTGAAAATCACCACAGATTCTTTATGTTTTGATGTTCAGCTTTATTTGGTATTCGTCTTGAGATTATTTTTATTATTAGGTGATACATACTACCCAATTCCTATGTATTTACATTTCTCACACCAAAAATTTACTTGTTACATTTATACCACCTCAAGCTTCCATTTCACATAAAAAATACCACCATTTTAACTTTAAAACTGTGAAATACACATTTTCATGCATAAGTAAGTTGGTATGTATGTATAAATTGCAGTTTAGATGTTAGATGATAAATACTATGGGAATTGAGTGGTATGTATGTAAATCTTCCTTATTATTATTTTTAAATTTTATTTATTTATTTATTTGTGGCAGTGCATCGAGCTATACTCTGTGGAAGATGATGTTTCGAGAGTTGGATTTTATTCATTAGAAATGGCTGAAGATCTTGAGCTTAATCCGAAGCAATTTCATGTGATTGCTTTTGAGGATCCAGGTGATTCTAAGAACTTCTGCCATATTGTGCAAGCTCAGATGGATTTGCTGGGAAATGGTAAAGCTTTTGTTGTTGCTCGCCCTCCAAAGGTCAGTCCTAGCAATGCTATTTATCATCATCTTCCTCCCTAAGAGAATCTATCTCCATTTTACTTTGATTTAAAAAAACCAAATCTTGTTCATTGATTTGTGTGCTTCTTGAAGACTTAGATAATTTGAAGGGGCGTTGACATGCATACCAACTAATTCTTATGAATTTACATATCTAACACCTAAACTTTACATTTTACAATAACACTATTCAAATCTTTCATATTTTGTCAAAAATGTCGCTATTTTAACTTTAAAGAGTGAAATACATCTTTTCATGCATAGTTAAGGTGACATATATGTAAAAAATTAAAATTTAGATGTTAGATATGTAAATACATAAGTTTTGAGTGTTATGTATGTAAACTTTCCTAATTTGAAACTTTCTCTAAAGCATTTTACTGCTGCATATTTCCCACAAGTATTTTCTTCATATTTCCCACTAGCATTTACATGCATACCAAACTATTCCTATTTATTTGCATATCTAAAGCCTAAACCTTACTTTTGTTGTATTTATGGCTTAATTGTGATTAGGGATAATTTAGTCTTTTAGTTTTATGTTCTTGTATGCCCTAGCCCTCCTCTATTAAAGGAACTTAAGGGCTAATGAGAGTAGAAAGGTGAGGAAGTGTTTAGTTGTAACCCAAGTCATTTTTCTTTCTCCTCATTTGTCTAGTGGAATGTCTCTCCTTGTGACGTAGGCGAATCGATTCAATGTCGAACCACATAAATCTTTTATCTTTGATTGTTGTGTGTGAATTTTCTATGCTTCAACATTATTTTGGCATAATAATTGATATCAAATTTAAGTTGATGATGGAGGCTTTTGCAGGAAAATTGCGGAGTGCTGGAGAACAAATATCTCAGATAAGTGTGGAGAACCGTCTCTATATGAAGCATCGACTCTATAGTTTTCAGATGAGACGAGGGTTACTATTAATGAGCACTTAAATGATTTTACAAAACTGTTGACAGATCTATTAAATTTGGATGAATATGTTAGATATGAAGACAAGACTCTTCTTCTGTAATTTCACCATTCATTCATGTGAAGGAGGTTGTAAATTATGGCGAAGTGACTACGACACTGTTGAACCATGAGTTTCATCAAAGGGACAAAGAGTCCACGAAGATGAAATCAATTGAGACACTTACACTCCAACATGACTGATCTGAGAAGAAGTGGAACTTCACAAAGAAAGGTGATAGTAGTTACACTTCTGANTTTCTTGTATGCCCTAGTCCTCCTCTATTAAAGGAATTTAAGGGCTAATGAGAGTAGAAAAGTGAGGAAGTGTTTAGTTGTAACCCAAGTTTTTTTTTTTTCTCCTCATCTGTCTAGTGGAATGTCTCTCCTTGTGACGTAGGCGAATCGATTCAATGTCGAACCACATAAATCTTTTATCTTTGATTGTTGTGTGTGAATTTTCTATGCTTCAACATTATTTTGGCATAATAATTGATATCAAATTTAAGGTGATGATGGAGGTTTTTGCAGGAAAATTGTGGAGTGTTGGAGAACAAATATCTCAGATAAGTTTGGAGAACCGTTTCTATATGAAGCATCGACTCTACAGATTTCAGATGAGACGAGGGTTACTATTATTGAGCACTTAAATGATTTTACAAAACTGTTGACAAATCTATTAAATTTGGATGAATAGGTTGGATATGAAGACAAGACACTTCTTCTGTAATTTCACTATAACATTCTTTCATGTGAAGGAGGTTGTAAATTATGGCGAAGTGACTACGACACTGTTGAACCACGAGTTTCATCGAAGGGACAAAGAGTCCGCAAAGATGAAATCAATTGAAACACTTACACTCCAACATGACTGATCTGAGAAGAAGTAGAACTTCACAAAGAAAGGTGATAGCAGTTACACTTCTCAAAAGTGGGGCAATTCTCATGGGCACCGTCTTGGGAAAAATCTGTGTGTTTACTATTTATAGACTGATCATTAGAAGAAAGATTGTCTGAAACTGAAGGAGAAGTGAAAAGAAGTTGCTTCTGGATCGAAAGTCAATTTCATTATGAAAAGATGTGAAGAGACAAATTTAGATATATCATTATCTGCAGTTTCTCAGAGTTTGTTACAGATAATTCATGTGGGATTGTGGGCACAGGTTTTACCTATCGCATTTGTCTCCATCGAGGGTAGTTTTGTACGTGCAAGTGTTTGAATAGCTGTGTTGTAACTATGGGCAACGATCAAGTCAGTCATACTATTGGTGTAGGGTGTATCTTTATCAAGATGCTACGTATCACATTTGCCCCATCGAGGGTAGGTCTGTACATAGAATGAGCTGGATAGTTGTGCAATAATTATGAGCAACGATCAAGCTTGTCTTACGATTGGTGATTGGAGTATCTTTACAGATGATTCATGTTGGATTCTGGAAACAGGGGTTACCTATCACATTTATTCTCAGTGAGGGTGGTTTTGCTCGTAAAGAGTTGGATAGATGTTCAGTGACTATAGATAACGATCAAGCTTGTCGTATTATTAGTGTAGGGAGTATATTTTTCAAGATGCATGATGGTACTGTGAGGGAACTGACTGATGTTAAACATGTTCTAGCTATCTGGAAGAATTTGTTGTCAGTGAGGGCTTCAGAGTCCAAGGGTTGCAAAGTAATTTTTGAGATAGGGTTTCAGAGGATATGTTGTGGAGCAATGGTTTTTTATGAAAGGAGTTCGTCAACATAATTTTTATTATCTTTGGAAAAGTAAAGTGACTAGAACGGTTGTTGTTGCTGATAATTCTTTTGACGCCACTATATTGTGGCATATGCAACTAGCCCATGTTGGAGTGGCTTCACTTCAAATTTTTGTAAAGAAAATATTGATCAAATGAGCGAGCAACTGCAAGCTAGATTTTTGTGAACATTGCGTGTTTGACACAAATATCTTTTAAGACTGTCATCCATAGTAAAAAATGTATTTTAGATCATGTTCACACAGATGTTTAGGCCCTGAAGAAGAAAATATAATTCAACAAGTATAGATACTTTGTCTCTTTTATTGATAATTAATTCAGGTATGTTTGGGCGTACAGTATCAAGCACAAAAGTGAAGTGTTGGAGGTTTTCATAACTTGGAAGAAGTGAATTGAGACTCAGACTGGTAAAAATTTTCGGTGTATCAGATTAGACACTTCGGATGCGTTCTTGCAAGAGTGTCATAGAGTTGGGCTAAAGCACCACTTCATTGTTAGAGAGTCACCATAGCAGAACGTGGTGGCAAAGAGGATGAATCAGACTATTGTGGAAAAATTTCGGTGTATGTTATCCAATGCCGGATTGGGTAGAATCTATTGGGCCGATGCCATCGAATATACCTGTCATTTGGTGAACCGTCTGCCTTCTGCATCGATTGAGCAGAAGGTCTCAAAGGAGATGTGATCAGGACATTCTGCTAGAGATTATGAGCACATGAGAGTATTTGAGTGTCCAACTTACTATCATGTGCAGAATAATAAATTAGAACCCAAGCAAATAAGGTTATTTTCATTGGCTTCAGGCGTGGAGTCAAGGACGTTAAGTTGTATGATTTGTCAGAAAGAAAAATTGTTATTAGAAGGGATGTTATATTCGACGAGGCAAGCTTGTTAAAAATCAATACTCAAAGCAAGTGGAGAGTTCTTCTAGAACTATAAATTTGCAACAGAAGTTGGAGTTTGATGCAACTTCATTCATTCCATAGAGTTCGTCCACTCTGACTCAAATATCTGATTTAGTTGCAGCTCAATAGGTATTTGTTGATAATACTTAAGAGGAGGTGGAAGAAAACATTGAGGATGAAGTTTCTGCTTGGGAATCAATTATTAGAAGCAGGACTAGGTGCCGAAATATCCTAAAACCAGCTTGGTTGAAAGATCACATTGCATTTGCACCTTCAGCCACAAAGACAATAATTTCTTGTCACTGCAAAGAAGCAGTGGAGAACTCAAACTGTGATCTTTGGAGAGTGGCAATTGATGAAGTGATGGAGTCTCTTCGGAAGAATATTACTTAGAGGTTGGTGAAGCTTCCTTCAAAAATGAAAGTCGTTAGGTGCAAATAGGTGTATGCAAAGATGGAAATGTCTCTTTTAGTTGATGTGTGGTACAAGACAAGATTTGTGGCAAAAGGCTTTGCGCAACGGGAAGAGATTGATTATGAAGAAGTTTTCTCTTCAGTGGTCAAGCATCCCTTAATCCATGTTCTTTTAGCACTTGTATCACAATACAGTCTGATCTTGAAACAACTCGATGTGAAGACTGCATTCATATACGAAGAATTGCAAGAAGATAACTATATGTTGCAGTTGCCTAGATAGGAGCAGAAAAAGACTTGATTTGTAAACTGGACAAGTCTTTATATGGATTGAAGCAATCTCCACGGTAATAGTATAAAAAATTTGATTAGTTCATGAGGAAACAAGAGTACACAAAGTGTCAGTATGATCATAGTACATATTTTAAGAAGTTGGTCAATAGTGAATTTATTTATTTGTCTTTATATGTTGATGATATGTTGATTGCTTCTATTAGTCAGATTGAGGTTGATAGGATCAAGAACAACTGTCCAAATATTTCTAAATGAAAGAGTTGGGTGAAGCTCACAAAATTCTTGGCATGTAGTTTCTCATGGACAAGTCAGCAGGAAAGGTTTGACTTTCGCAAGAAGCTTATGTTTGAAAGATGTTGAAAAAATTTAAGGTTGATGACTCGAGCAAGGCAATGAGTCTGCACATTGCATCTCACTTTCAATTGAGCTCAGATCAATGTCCTAAAGATGGTCAGGAGAGGAAATATATGTGATTGTGATTGGTTCATTCTACTAGTGTAGTTGGCAATTTGATGTATGTTATATTTTATACTAGACCAGATATTGCACAAGTAGTTGATGTTGTGAGCAGGTTTATATATGATCCAGGAAGGAGTTATTGGCAGACTGTGAAAAGTATTTTGAGGTATCTGAAGGATACAGTTGATGTTGGTTTGGTATTTGAGAGGCAGTCATCTATTGCAAATTTATGTGTGGGCTACATTGACTTAGACTACGCAGGTGGTTTGGATAAGTGAAGATCTGCGATGGATTATTTATTCACATTAACAGGAGGTTCAGTCAATTGGAAGTTGTTTTTTCAGTCTACTGTTGCTTTGTATACTAGGGATGTAGAGTATATAACAGTCACGGAGGTGATGAAGAAAGCAATATGAATGTAACATCAATTTGATGACTTAAGATTTGATCAAGAGTCTCTGATGGTGCTCTTTGACAATCAGAGTGCGAACCGCGTAAATCTTTTGTCTGATTGTTGTGTGAATTTCTATATTTCTGCATTATTTTCGCATAACAACTTTTTTATATTTAAACCACCGAATTTCTTTCATATCACATCAAAAGTACTATTATTTTAACTTTTAAAACAGAATACACCTTTTCATAAGTCTATATAAAAATTGAAGTTTAGGTGTTAGGCATGCAAACACACAAGTATTAAATGGTATGTATGCAAATTTTCCTTTTTTTCAAATGGAGGGATAAAAATACCATGCATGTGCCATGATATTAGAGTAATCAATCTAGATGTATGGAAAATAATTGTTTTTTGGGAATAAACTTGTAAACAATTTTGCCTAACCCTGAAACTCCTATTGATCGCTTGCTCAAGTCCTAGTATTGCCGGAATATTTGTTTTAAATTCCGTTTTACTGTCTTACATTCTGCAGGACGCTTTTAGGGAAGCTAAAGCCAATGGATTTAGCGTTACCTTGATTAAGAAAGGGGAAGTAAAATTAAATGTGGATCAAACTTTGGAGGAAGTGGAGGAAGAACTAAAGGAGGTTGGAAGCAAAATTTACCATGATAAGATCATGAATGAACGGGGAGTTGATATTCGCTCACTTGTGAAGGGTGTGATTGCAGCTGATAAGTCCAGAAAGAGGTAACTTTTGTTATTTGGATTTTACTTCTTGTTTGGATCAATATGTCAAATGCCGCATTTTTTGTAGGAGACTCTGTGCTTTGAGTTTTATGCTTTTTTCAAGCGAAGCAGATTATTTTTGATAGGAAACTGGTTTGCAAAATCAAGTTATTGTAGTTTTTCCTCCTAAAAATGATTTTTTTTTGCTCAAATACATAGCACATTGGTTGAAAATAAATTGAAGAATCCAAAAACGCCCGATTCGAGGGCGCATCTTGGTCCAAAAAAAGCTGGATTCGNGTTTTTTTGTGCTCAAATACATAGCACATTGATTGAAAATAAATTGAAGAATCCAAAAACGCCCGATTCGAGGGCGCATCTTGGTCCAAAAAAAGCTGGATTCGAGAGCTCATCCCCCTAAAAATGATTTTTTTTTTGTCTTTTCCCTCTAAAAATGAATTTTTTGTGCTCGAATACATAACACATTGTTTGAAAACAAATCGAAGTATCCAAAAACACCAGATTCGAGTGCTCATCATGGCGCCCCGACACACACTAAACTTTCTATCTTCACAAACAGACCACCGGATTTGTATGAGGTTGGATAGTCTGTACCTAAAAAATAGAAGTTTAGCTGATTCATATGTTAATACATAGGAATTGAATGGTAGGAATGTTAAATCTCTTTTCTTTTTAATGCTACAGCTGATATTTGATTCTGTTTTTTTCAGGTCATAATGGACTCACGGNAAATCTCTTTTCTTTTTAATGCTACATGTCACCTCCCAAAAGAGCCCTTAAGAGAGGTGGGCAGCCCAGGACTTAAATACTGTTTTTCGGCCCTACACCTAGCTAATGTGGGACTATTTGTCCGTGACATACAGCTGATATTTGATTCTGTTTTTTTCAGGTCATAATGGACTCACGGGATGTTAAATCCTCACATTTTTGNACTTTGAATTTTATGCTTTTTTCAAGCGAAGCAGATTATTTTTGGAAGGAAACTGGTTTGCAAAATTGAGTTATTGTGGTTTTTCCTCCTAAAAATGAATTTTTTGCGCTCAAATACATAGCACATTGGTTGAAAATAAATTAAAGAATCTAAAAACGCCCGATTCGAGGGCGCATCTTGATCCAAAAACGCTGGATTTGAGTGCTCATCCCCCTAAAAAAGAATTTTTGTTGTTTTTTTCCCTCTAAAAATGAAATTTTTGTGCTCGAATACATAACAAATCGAAGAATCCAAAAACACCGGATTCGAGTGCTCATCATGGCACCCCGACACACACTAAACTTTCAATCTTCACGAACAGACCACCGGATTTGTATGTTTTTGGCATAGGTTGAATAGTCTGTACCTAAAAAATACAAGTTTAGCTGGTTCATATGTTAATACATATGAATCGAAAGGTAGGAATGTAAATCTCTTTTCTTTTTAATGCTACAGCTGATATTTGATTCTGTTTTTTTCAGGTCATAATGGACTCACAGGAAGCTAAATCCTCTTAGTTTTGGCCACTATAGTTCTGCACCTGTTACTTCAGAGGCATTCAATTATACCTAAATGTAAGGGTTGTATATATTTCCTGAGTTAGATAGATTTTGCCTTCCGATAATTTAATTTACTCTGTTTATAACTAGACTTTCTTGGACAAAACATAAGAGGCATGCCATATTGACTAAAAATCATTTGATATGATGACCTTTATAGGCTGTTTGGATATGCCCTCCTGAATTCAGGATTTATAAGACCAAAAATATTTAAATTTAATACGTTTAATAAATTATAAGATATAGAAAATTTTGTCTTCAATCCATAAAGTGGTTGACAAAATTTAATTTTATATGCCTCGAAATACT
This sequence comes from Phalaenopsis hybrid cultivar, assembly GCA_002079205.1. Classification (NCBI taxonomy): domain Eukaryota; kingdom Viridiplantae; phylum Streptophyta; class Magnoliopsida; order Asparagales; family Orchidaceae; genus Phalaenopsis; species Phalaenopsis hybrid cultivar. Next base: position 107,117 of record JXCR01140906.1, read on the forward strand.
CATAATTGGAGAAATATGCTTAAAAATGTTTTATTTTGAATAGGAATATTTACATACATGCCACTTAATCCTTGTGTATTTACATATCCAACACCTAAACTTTAATTATTATATATCTGCCACATTACCTATGCAAAATTTGAAAAAAAAAAAAAAAGATTCATTTTTTAGAGGTGAAAATAATGATATTTTTTATGTGATGTTGAAGATTTGGGTGGTATAAATGTAAAATATGAATTGAGGTGTTAGATATGTAAATACATTGGAATTGAGTGATATGTATGAAAATGCCCCTTTTGAATGAAGTATTTTCTCTTTTTTATCATGGAATATTTTTTTAAATTTTGTTATGAAAGGCATTATTTGAAGCCATATTAGAATCATATTTGATTGAGGTTTGAAGTTGGAACCTAGCGTTTGAACAAGGTTGAAGATGTTCAAATATTGCTTGAACAGGTTGTGAATATTGTTTGAAAAGGATTATAGACCAATGTTTGAAGAGGATTTAAATTTGATTTGAATATGACTCAAACAAATTGATTTGAACAAATTTTTTTCGTTCGGTTAGTTAAACGAACTAAATATGAACAATGATGCGTTCATTCATGCTCGAATCGTTATTGTTCGAAATATAAAATAATTTAAAATAATTATATATAAAAAATTGATGATATTTTAAAAATTAAATTTTATAAATTATAATATATAATAAAATAATAATATTAATAATATTAATATCTTATATTAGTNGGGAAGCATTTTATTTTGATTTAAAAAAAACCAAATCTTGTTCATTGATTTGTGTGCTTCTTGAAGACTTAGATAATTTGAAGGGGCATTGACATGCATACCAACCAATTCTTATGAATTTACATATCTAACACCTAAACTTTACATTTTACAATAACACTATTCAAACCTTTCATATTTTGTCAAAAATGTCGCTATTTTAACTTTAAAAAGTGATATACATCTTTTCATGCATAGGTAAGGTGACATATATGTAAAAAATTAAAATTTAGATGTTAGATATGTAAATACATAAGTTTTGAGTGTTATGTATGTAAACTTTCCTAATTTGAAACTTTCTCTAAAGCATTTTACCGCTGCATATTTCCCACAAGTATTTTCTTCATATTTCCCACTAGCATTTACATGCATACCAAACTATTCCTATTTATTTGCATATCTAAAGCCTAAACCTTACTTTTGTTGTATTTATGGCTTAATTGTGATTAGGGATAATTTAGTCTTTTAGTTTTATGTTCTTGTATGCCCTAGCCCTCCTCTATTAAAGGAACTTAAGGGCTAATGAGAGTAGAAAGGTGAGGAAGTGTTTAGTTGTAACCCAAGTCA
>JXCR01140906.1:123425-147231 GCA_002079205.1 Phalaenopsis hybrid cultivar
AAAAGTTTTGCTTAATTCTAATTCTGCCCCTCATCAAATTAGAATTTGCACTTATGGTATCCACACTATAATATCATGATAAATGTGCCCAAAGTCATAAACTTAATTCTAAATTAGACCACAATAATTTTGACTTATTTAATGATGATCCAACACATTTATTAATTACATTGTAGTCCCAAAATTAATCCAACATTTTTCTCTTTTAAAAATTATAACAACATTTGTTTCCTGCTTCTAGATTCACGCAATCCTTTAAGATTTGATGTGTGTTATAAAATTCACTGTGGTAGAGTAACGAATTATTGTCTTAGCATTGTATGAGAATTTTCACATAGATGAAAGAGAAACATACGGTAGTGACGCCAAAGGTTTTTACGTGGAAAACACGTAAAGGGAAAAACCACGGGGGCTTGACCCAGTTGCAAAAATCCACTATTGATTGATGATTACAGAAATTCATTGTCCCACAAATGAGAATGTTAATTATATTTTTCAGCTTACAGTGTCCATTGATGTCGTGTGGTTGGTAGTGATTGACGATGGTGGTTAGCAGTGGTCGACGACAGTTGGCGGTGATCGACAGAAGTTGGAGGTGGTTGACGACGGTAGGCGATGGTTAACGGAGGTTGGCGAGGTCGATGGCGGTTGACTTAGTCAACGACAGTCGGTGGTTGAAGATGGTCGATGATTGTCGAGAAAGGTTGACAGTGGTCGGCGGTGGTCGACGGTGGTCGGCGTTGGTCGGCGGTGATGTTGAACTGCAGCTTCTCCTCAAAGCCTCAGGCTCTCTCTAGGCTTAAGCTCCTCCTCATGAGAGAGATGAGACTCTATTTATAATATTTTAGGTGCAATTAATGCAGTAATATGAACCATTTTGATCAGACGGTCTTGAGAGATTCACTCGATCATAAGACATTTAATGGACATTTGAGTGCCTTAAAGATGTCGGAATTAAGTGATATTGGACTCGTTGGATTCTTCTTGTCGAGGTGGTCGACTTAAGCACAAACTTGACTTATTCGACAATCATTTATCCTTCCAAATGTGTCTAAAAATCTTCTAAGCGTGATTCAATTACTTGATCTGGGCCTGATAAGTCCGTCTCATCAAAGCGATTGTTTGATTATAAGTTTGCTGAAATCGGAATTCTGTATGACTTTTTATCAAAATTTTAATGTTTCTTGCTTAAAAAATAATCTCGGAATTCGTATTATATTTCGAGATTTTTGTCTGATATTGAAAATATGTTGGTGATTTATCAAGATTCATGTCAAATTATGTAAATTTATTAATGAGCATAATAAATAATAATATTTTTTAAATGATATGAAAAAATTTGAGTGTTAAAAATTGTCAAAAATAAATTTGTCATAGATATGTAAATAGATAAGAACATGGTGGCATAAATATTTAAGTTTAGAAATATGATTTAAATGCGTTATTTACTAAAAAAATAGCACGCAAAATAAAAGCGATTATAATTAAATATCTCTCCGCCAAAGTCTGTGCCGGGTAAAGCCGAAATAAAAACCCATTTTTTAATACAGAGCCGCGCATCGCTGCTGGAGGCCGGCGGCAGGGGAAGAATAGTCCGGAGCAGAGCGCTTTTATATCTCTTTATCTGATCAGATCTCTAAAGAATTAGGTCTCCAAAATCTGATGCAAGAGCGCGCAGTGGAAGACGAATCAAATTCAAAGAGCAAGCGCGCGGCAATCGGCGAGCAACTAAGGAAGGAAAGCCCCAAGACCGATAAGCAGAGGAGAAGGAATCTGGACGAAGAGTCTGAGGAGGCGGAGATGCCGGCAACTGATATGACTGACGAATCTATCCCTTTCTCGATAGAGGAGATCGTGCAATATCCTCTTCCTGGCTATACGGCGCCGTCGTCGATCAGCTTCAGTCACGACGACCGACTGGTATCGTACTTGTTCAGCTCCGATGGAACGCTTTACCGCAAGATCTTCGCCTTCGATCTCGCGAATCGCCGTCAGGAGCTCGTCTTCAGCCCTCCGGGCGGCGGTGGGCTGGACGAGAGCAATCTCTCAGCTGAGGAGAAGCTGAGGAGAGAGAGGTTGAGGGAGAGAGGGCTTGGCGTGACTAGATATGAGTGGAGGGGGACTAGCCCTCACATCGCTGGAAAAGCCAGTATAATGGTTCCCTTGCCTTCAGGAGTAGGTTTCTTGGTCGCGCTCTTTAAATAGTTTTAGGGATGCAAATCATCAAGATAGTTTTTGTTTTTTTCTTTTTCAGATATATTTTCAGGATATATCCGGTTCGGAGCCAGAAATTAGGCTTCGGAGCTCTCCGGAGTCTCCGATCATTGATCCGCACCTGTCTCCGGATGGGACTATGGTCGCTTATGTTAGGGATGACGAACTTTATGTTCTGGATTTGGTAAACGGGGAGCCAAAGAAGTTGACCGATGGTGCAAGAGTAGGTGGAAAGGTTAGTTTCTTTTGACATGCTTTCAATTTGTTTCTTTCTCTTGCTTCATGTCTGAATTCTTTTCACCCTGTGATCGCGCATATTTACCAAGAATCTTTGTTTTTACGAGCACATGATTAGACCAGCTAAAGGAAACTGCTTTAACTTAATCCTAGTTGCAGAAAAGAGCAAAACAACATATTTGCGATCAAAGATCTTGTGGACTTTTAGACTGAAGATCTGTTATTCCACCCCATGCAGTAACAAGCAAATTTACTGACAGAATTTTTCTACCTAGTAGATGGGCATTTGTGGGCCCAAAGAGTACAGAGCTTCAGATGCTTGTTTTATTGATTGCATGGATTAGGCCAATAAATTTTTATAGTTGCTATTCAACATGGCAATATATCAAAACCTTATTTGGAACTAATATGATACAAACTGATTTAATGCCATAAATCTTTTTTAAAAATAAGTTAGTTAAACAATAATTATTCAAATTAAAAAAAATTAATTGATTCATGAAGGGTAATGAAGATTTATCATTTTATTTTTTGGGAAGAACAACACAAGGAAATAGAATATACCTCATGCATGAAGGATTTCAGTATCCACTAATATGACCTTCAGTCATAGATGGAGCTATACACCTACTTTTGAAGGGCTCTTTTCAATTACTTCAAGCATGTGGCCTTTAATCACAATGGATGCTGCTAATTTTCTTCAAAGCTTGTTGTTAAATAGTGTGAATCAAAGAGGGTCAATTTAGTTTAAATTTAGGTACACCAATAATTAAATTCATTTTCAATGTAAAAAAGCGATGGGTGAGCATGACCAACCACTTTATTTTTCTATACAAATATATCGTTAATCAATCTGATGTGAGAATATACCTAAAATAAGGAGCATTAACGTCGACATGAGGCACAAACATGTCATGATACATATCTGTTGCACGATATTCGATAGCATATATATATATATATATATATATATATATATATATATATAATAGCAGAATGATCTTTGAGGAAGCGAAAAATAGAACGAGAAAATTCACACCAGAAAAACAATAACACAGCGAAACACACAGATTTATGTGGTTCGACAAATTGCCTACGTCCACGGAGTTGCAGAGGATTTTACTACTTGAGGAATTTACACCAATCGATTGTCTCGACTTACAAGATGAATCTCTCACTTCATTGTTCTTTGTTCGTCTCTCTCTACACCGAGATACACCGAAGAAGCTCTACTCCGATATACATCTAAGAAAATAAACTTACAAGAGAAAAAAACTCAATTTCTCTTCTGCCACAAGCCACCAAGAAGAAGCCAAGGGAGAATAGTCTTCTTCTTCTTTTTCCTTCTTCCTTCTACCGCAAGAAACTACACCTTGCACTTCTCTTCCTTTATCCCGTGGAAGCAGAAACTATCGAAGAAAACAAAAGGTCGTACTTCACTGCATGAGAGCCCTGTGGTTCCTCTTATTACGAATAGGTAGGTGCGACGATTCGCGAAACAACAGAGGCGGGAACTATTCCTCTATCGCGAACGACGCTAGGCGGGAGATGCATCTTTTGTGATCGGGCGCAGGAGCGAGAAACTGGAGCCGGGGATCGGGAGGCGGGATTGAGATTGGGATCGGGATCGTGCTCCAGCACAATAAATCTTCCACTTAGAGACTGATACATATGCTACAACGTCTTCTTTCTCAAATTGATATCATTCATTGGCGGCGGCGCCCTTTTCTTCAAACATGAATCCTCCACCTTTGCAACTCAAACCCTGTGTCTTCACTCCAGAAGACCAGCTGAAGCTGTACACAACTTCAGTTTCTCAAGAGTAACACTCTCAGTCAACATATCAGAAGGGTCCATATAGCCTTGCACCTCCAAGCTATTTCCTAGATTACTCTTGTCTCTTCTTACAACTCCTACTGCATGGGCAATATCCTGCCTCTGCTGAAAGCCTTTTTCAACAAGTCTAGTCTTGTTCCTCTTATTGCCACCAAGCTCAGTCTTCACCCGGTACTCTTTTGTTGTGTAATGTCTTCTTCCCTAGTAGAAATTTTGTCAGCTCCCACTTGCTCGAATTTTCATCTTGCAAAACTTTTTCATAGCTCTGTGGTTCTCCACCATCTGTTTGTTGAACAACAGGAATGGGTGTCCCAGACATACTCTCTTCACTTTCATCATCACAAAACTATGAACTGCCAGCAATAGTGCATCCTGTACTTCTTCAAATATCACATTTGCGCTATCATTCTCTATATTCATGGAATTCCTGCAAAACCTATTTATGTGACCAGACTTGCCACAATTCCAGCAGGTTGTCTGCAATAGTGCATCCTGTATTTCTTCAAATATCACATTTGCGCTATCATTCACTATATTCGTGGAATTCCTGCAAAACCTATTTATGTGACCAGACTTGCCACAATTCCAGCAGGTTGTCTGCTGACCATACTTTGATTTTGATCTTTCTCTATTTAAGTTTTTGTTCTGTCATCTCTCTCTGAAATCAACATTCAGTGTCGAACTCGTACTTGAGATCTCGCCAGAATTTTTCCTGTGTACTTATTCAGCTAAAATCAAATCACGAATATCATCACATTTCAGTTTTGATTTACCTGCAGAACTACTAACTGTCATCCTCATGGTTTACCAACTATTTAGCAACAATGTCAACAATATCAGCGCACGTATCTCATCATCAAAATCAATTTCAACATACGACAATTGATTTGTGATAGTATTAAAATCCTTAAGGTGTTGAGCAATAGAAACAACTTCTGCCATCTTCAAATTGAATAACTTCTTTATCAAGTACACATTGTTATTCGCTGATGGTTTTTATACATACCTGATAAGGCTGCCATGAGATCTGCAGTCGTCCTCTCCTTGACGACGTTGTGTGCAACGGACTTCGCTAGGGTTTATAGAATAACCCCCAGAATTTGTCGATCCAACAGATTTTATTCAGTTTCATCCATTCTTTCTGGTTTTTTCCCCAATAACGGAAGATGAAGTTTCTTCTCATAGAGATAGTCTTCTATCTGCATCCTCCAATAACCAAAATCTGTGCTATCAAATTTTTTGATCCCTAAAGCCTTCACTTCATCAGCAGCCATTATTTTTCGTCAGATCTGAACAAAGCTCTGATATCAGTTGTGTGATATATGATACTAATTGTTATGGTATATATATTGAAATAAAATCGGAGAACGATCTTTGACAAAGCGAAAAATAGAATGAGAAAATTCACACCAGAAAAACAGTAACACAGTGGAACACAGATTTACGTGGTTCGGCAAATTGCCTATGTCCACGGAGATACAGATGATTTTAATACTTGAGGAATTTACATCAGTCGATCGTCTCGACTTACAAGAGGAATCTCTCACTTCGTTGTTATCTCTTCTTCTCTCTCTACACTGAGATACACCGAATAAACTCTACACCGAGATACACCGAAGAAGATAAACCTATAAGAGAAATAAACCCAATTTTTCTTCTGCCACAAGCCAACAAGAAGAAGCCAAGGGAGAACAATTTTCTTCTTCCTTCTACCGCAAGAAACTACACCTTGCACTTCTCTTCCTCTATCCCATAGAAGCAGAAACTACTGAAGAAAACAAAAGGCTGTGTTTCACTAAATGAGAGCCTTGTGATTCCTCTGATCGTGAACCGCGAAATGGCTAAGGCGGGAACAGTTTCTCTGTCGCGAACGACGCCAGGTGGGAGACACATGTTTTGCGATCGGACGCTGGAGCGGGAAGCGGGAGCGGGAGATCGAGAGGCGGGATTGGGCTCCAACACAACACATATCATCTTTCATGAATATCTCCTCCACTAGTCAAAGTCGATGTAAGAAAAATGTGATTCAACTAATTGAATATATCTCTAATTACACCTGTTCATGTATCCTAGTCACCGAAATAATGTGGAAGATAAATTCAATTGCCTAAATTCACTCGGATTAACAGATAACACATTACTCTAATTTAATCGAATTATTAAATTAAGCGGAAATAATTCAAAATATTTAAATTAAATAAATCTATAGAGTATCTAAAAGACATCAAAATTTTTATAAAAAGGATATAAATTTCTTTTGTTAATCACTGCAAAATTTCTATATCATATTATCGTTGTATTATAAAAATATGATCATAAAATTTTATTGATTCAACTTTCCTCTAACTTTATTTTTTTTCCAATAAAAATACTTACAACAATCTAGTGAGCTATGAGAATTAAGAAGATACAAAAGTTTAATATTGAATTTAAATAATATGAAAATAAAAATAATTAAAATAATTTAATGTTATTTCTTATAATCGTTATAAAATAAATTTATTTGAACAATAATTTGTCCAATCATAAATACAACATTTTCTTGAAAGAATGTTTTAAAAAATATTAATATTTATAATGTTGTAAATGCTGTTTTGATATATGCATGACATCAAACTTGCTTAATCTTTTATATATTCTTTATCTCACTTGTCTCAATCATTACTTGGCATAGAAAGGAATATTTTCTCTCAGCTTTAGAATATATTATGTATCTAAAATTAAGCTAAATGTTGGGGCTCACCCTCGTCTTTATATGGGCTCACATTTATCATCCTACTTATACAGTTTTCATATTTATGTAGGAGCTTACTTTTGTCTCTCTCTACTTGTACAAGTTATAATATTCATTTATGGCTCATCTATATTGCTTAACTTGTACATGTATTATGAATTGTCATTGTCAACTTCTCCCTCATATCATGATTTTGTTAAGCTTAATATTATTTTATTATTAAACACTCAAACAAACATTTGGTTTAATTTTAAGAAAGATTTACATACATACCGCTCAATTCTTATGTATTTACATATCTAACTCCTAAACTTGAATTTTTACATGCACATCATCTTACTTATGCATGAAAAGTTGTATTTCATATTTTAAAAGTTACAATGGTAGTATTTTTGAGGTGATATAAAAGACTTGGGTGTTCTAAATATAAAAAGAAAAGTTTAGATGTTAGATATGTAAATACATGGGAATTGTGTGGTATTTTTGTAAAGGCCTCTAAATTTAAATATGTTGGATAATAGTGATACAATTGTGCAGTTTACGGGTATCAGATGTATTCATTTAAAAGTGCCACCAACTAAAAAAATATTTATATACTCATAATATATTTGATTACATGCTGGTTTTAAGAAAATTATTGTATAGTCATTTACTCATGAATAGTGAGCTATAAGTATATGTTCCTAAAATTGAAGGATTTCATTGTATCACATATACATCTAAATAACTATAAATGCACATATGATTGAGTAGAAAAAAAATAGTTTTTTGTATTAAATTTATGTATTTTATCCACTTGACGATATACCCTTTGAAACCAACATCCCTATATTTTTTTCTTTCATAAATAAACTCAATTTATCCTCTTAGACGACCATTGAAATCTATTACACTAATTAAAAACTATTCATTAGGAAAGCACCTAATCCGTGTTTTAAATTAAAAACTAAAATTTTTAACTTTCCTATTTTTCTTCTTTTCCTCCCTCCTCTTTTTTTTCTTTTCCACCTCTCCTACCCCTCTTCTTCTTCTGTTGTTATATGGAGCCTGATTATATTAATCAATTGGACACTAAAAGCCCTCAATTTCGTTGATCAAGCTTGACGGTGAGCTAGCTTAGGGGGTATGGGAGGTGCCTCCCTGTAAAAATTTTATTTAGTATACACAGGGCCTCAGCACCCTAAAAACAGTGTCGCCGCGCCCGGTACGGGTTCAAACTTGAAAGTAGAACACTCTAGTGACCAGAGGGAAGCTCCACAGTGCCCCAACAGACCAACAACGCTGCAACGCTTAGTTCAACACGACACTGCAATGCTCAAATGCAGTGTACTAGCGCTCCGACGCCAGTAACCAAATTCAAACTGTTCATACTTTATATTTTGACTTCGCGCAAGATTTCATGTTTTTTTAAGTTGGATTTCAAGATTTTTCTTATACAAATGATAAAAATTAGTGTTCTTGAGTATCAAAAGTGTAGAAAGGTTTGACTGGGGTGCAATTTGTACAATTCTCCTCATTTTTTATAGTTAATTTCTTGGTGTTATGTGGCTCACTAGTTTTTTCCCATTTATGTTAAATTTGAAGTACTTTGTATTTTTTTTTTTTGTTGTTTCTTTTTTGTGTGCTTATATTTTTAAATTTTGCTTCGAATCTCTTGAATCGGTTTCCATTAAGTTTTTGCATTTCTCCTAACGAGTGGTATCAGAGTGGGGTTTTTTGAAGATCTTTGGTTCAAGTGAGAGCAATGACCGACAAAGTGAGGACCAAGTCAAGAAGTTCAATTTATTGAACTTTGTTTTCTATAAAATACAAATTAAAGATTTGTTATATAAAAAACTGTATTTGCTACTGGATGGAATCACTAAGAAGTCAGAATTGATGACTTTGTAAGCATGAGAAGACTATTGTTTTCATGACTACACCAACAATAATGTTTGAAAAGATTTCAGCTTCAAACAAAGTCTTTCTGATGAAGAGGTTATTCCATATGATGATGGTGAATGGTAGTTAATGATTGAACCCTTGAATAATTTCAACACTGTGACAAACCAATTGTCATGTTGGCATCAAGTTTGATGATTAAATAAGGCACTATTACTCTCATCTTCACTGTCGGATAGTTGGGATAGACTTGTTAATGCGGTGAGTAACTCTTCAGTTAACATGGAGGTATAAATTTTGATGATATTGTGGTGTTATTATTTAATGAAAAAGTTCGTAAGAATGTGAGTTGTGAAAATTCAAATTCTCCTACAAATATTGAAATTAGAGCAAGTAATCTGGATAGAAACACAAGTAGGGATAGATTCAAGTTTAGGAGACGAAGGTCCAGGTTAGTAAGAGAAAAAGACAGAGGTAAATGCTGGAACTGTAGGAAGAAGGATCACTTTAAGAAAGGCTGCAAAGCTCCAAATAATGTTGCTGGCAAAAGTTCAAATGAAAAATTCTACAAATGTCTCCACAGATGAAATCCAAAATGAATCCCTTCTTTTATTCTTAGATAGTATTGAATTGTGAATAATTGATTCAAGTGCCTCTTTCCATGCTTGCCTCCACAAAAAGGTGTTAAAAAATTACATAAAGTGATTTAGGGAATGTGTATTTGAGAGATAACAAAACCTGCAATATTATTGGAAAGCGTGATGTTGATTTTTCTGTTATCAAATGGACCGTTTTGAAAACTACATGAAGTTAGACATGTTCCATGTTTGAAAATAAATTTGATTGTTGTGAGTGAGCTTGCAAGGTTAGGGTATATGCCACTTTCTCAGGTGATTTGTGGAAGATGACTAAAAATGCAATAGTGATGACTCAAGTTAACACTGAATGTACCATATATATGATTAACAAGATGTCTGAATCCATTGGAATAGCTAAAACAAAGGTTGATATAGGTCTATGGTACTGTAGACTTGACCATATGAGTGAGAAATATATGAAATCCCTCCTTTCTAAAAATAAATGTCGGTGTTTAAAGTGTATAGATTAATTTTTTTGTGAAACATGTGTTTATGACAAGTAAAAGATTGTTACTTGCTCTAAAATGGGTCAAATTTGAAGTCCAAAAAAATTGAATTAGTGCATACTGATGTATGGGACTCTACTCCTATTCAGTCTATTGGAGGTTATCTATACTTTGTCACTTTCATCAAGGTATGGGTGCACTTGAAAGATAAATCTGATGTAATGGTTGAGAATGTGACAGATTTGAGATTGAAATGTCTCAGATCAGTTATTGGTGATGAGTATTGTGATCAAAGGTTCAAGAGTTATTGTGCTACAGAAGGAATCAAACATGAATTCACTATTCTAATGACATCATAAAAAAAATGATATTCTTGAGCACAAGAATAGAATCATCGTAGAGCATGCCAAGAGTATGAGGTTGCATGCATGCTTGCCATAATAGTTTTGGGCAGAAGCAGTAAAGATTGTATTTTATTTAATAAATTGTGGCTTATCATTTCCTTTGAATGAGAGCTTACCTGAAGAATCTTGAACTGACGAAGAGGTAAATTTAGCTCACTTGAAAATATTTGATTCATCATATCTTCATGTTGATGAAAAATTAAAAAAAAAAGTTTGATTCAAATTTTGATAAGTTTTAATATAACTCAGATAATTTGGTTACAAATTATGGGACTATCAGAATAAAAACTTGATTAGGAGTAGGGATGCAACTTTCAATGAAATGGAGATGTACATGGTAAAAATAGAACACAGTATCATCCACTAGTTGCATCTGAGAACCCCTCCAAATAAGTTGAGATAAAAAATACTATGGATCAAGAAAATGAAAAGAAGGAAATGTGCTCAATCTGATGAAGCACAAAAAGTTCCTCAAGCACCTACCGCTAAAGTCAGAAGATCCACCAGAATCTCACGACATATACAAAAGTATTGTCCTTCATTATATTATTCATTTTTGATTAATAGTGGTGAACAAGAGTGGTACGATGAGTTCATTCGAGTATATGACTCAAAAGAGAGAGTTTGTCATGGATGATGAGATGCAATCACTAATGTTAAATCAAATATGAAAATTGGGATGATTATTAGATTGCAAAAAAATGTTGCATGACAAGTATATTTACATGCTGAAAAAAGAATTAGATGATAGCAAGCGCTAAAAGACGAAACTTGCTGTGAAAGGTTTTTAGCAAAAGGAAGAAGTTGACTATGCTGACATATTTTCTTTTTGTAGCGAAGATAACAACTATCATAGTTGTGTTGAGCTTAGTTGCAAAGAAATATCTATATCTGGAGCAGCTAAATGTAAATTCAATCTTTTGTTTATGATAATTGAGAAGAGTTGTACAACCACAAAGATAAGAAATTCTAGGAAAAGAAGATATAATTTGTAAATTGAAGAAAAGCATTTTTGGTTTGAAGTATGCACTGAGATAATGATATAAGATATTTGATAGATTTATGTCAGACAGTGAATACATAAAGTGTAAATTAGATCATTATTGTTTCATTGAACAATTTGATAATTGTTATATTGTTTTATTTTATGTAGATGACATGCTGATTATATCAACATATATTGAGAAGATCAAATATTTAAATGAACAATTACCAAGGGAGTTTGAAATGAAGGGTTTAAGTCCAACCTACACAATCTTTGGTATGAGAATCAGTACGACAGAAGTGCAGGTACATTGAAGTTGTCTTAAGCAAAACATGTTGAGAAGATCCTACAAAGATGTAACATGAGTGAGGCAAATCTATGTGCACCCCCTAAGTAATCACGTTTAAATAAAGAACAATTGCATAGGTCTGCTGCAAAGCAAACACATATGAGAAGAAATTCGTGTGCTTCAGTAGTTGGAAGTTTGATGTATGTGATAATATGTACATGACTAGATATTGCACATACAATGAGAGTTATTAGTTGGTATGTGAATAATCCAGATAAACATCATTGGAATGTGGTAAAGTGAATTCTCAGATACTTAAGAGGAATAGTCAACAAGGCACTTTACATTAAAAGTGCAGAAATTGATCTACGAGAATATGTGGATTTAAATATGACAAGAGATAGTAATAGTAGAAGAATTGCAATAGGTTATATTTTCACTTTGGGGAACACAATAGTGAGTTGAATTTGTAGATTACAAAAAATTATTGTATTATCGACTACAGAAGCTGGCTATCTTGCTATTATTGTGACTAGTAAGAAAATGATTTGGCTGCAGAGCTTTATGGCAGAATTGGGTAAGAAGCAATGGAATGCAAATTTTAATTTCTTAGCGACAATATTAGTGTCATTCATCCAAAAAAAACGTTGCATTTTATGTCATGACGATATGCATTCAGCTAAGGCGTAATTTCATTCATTCATTCCTAAAAGTTGAACAATTATTTTTGGAAAAGATACATACAAGCTCAAAATCCTGCAAATATGTTGACTAAGGCTGTAGCAGTTGAGAAACTAAAGCTATGTTTGACTTTAGTTGGAGCTCAAAAAGGTTGAGATAGGGATGAGCCACATCACAGTCACAACTACGAAGTTGTTGCAGTTTTTTTGGAGAAGCAGGGTTAATTGCAATTAGTTTCCAAGTGAGAAATTTTTATTATATGGAGTCTGATTGTATTAATCAATTAGACACCTAAAGTTCTCAATTTCACCAAGCTTAATGGTGAGTTTGCTTGAAGTATACGAGGGGTGGCCCCTATATTAGATTTGGGAGCTCTACCCCCGATATTATTTTAACTTTACATAGTGTCCAAAAGGCATCGTTGTCGTGCCCGGTATAAATTCAAACTCGAGAGAACAACACTCCAACACTTGAACCTTTACCGTCGTGCCCGGTATTGGTTCAAACCTGAGTGAATAGCACTCCAACACTTGAAAATAAGCACTATAGCACCCCCTGGAGAGACTAGCATTGCCACATCGCCTAGTCCATGTTAAAAAGTTCGAGAGCACAACACTGCAGAGCTCGAATGCAGCGTTGCTCCTCACTATCGCGGTGCCCCAATGCCAATAACTAAATTCAAGCAATTTGAGTTTTATATTTTGGATTTGCTTCTAGATTTCATGTGTGTTCAAGTTGGATTTCTAAATTTTGAGAGAAAAGATTGTTCTCGAGTTCCAATTGTGTAGAAAGGCTTGAGTGTGGTGTAATTTATAAAATTCTCATCTTTCATAGTGGATTTATTGGTGTGGTATGGCTCTGTGGTTTTTTTGTTCTCTTGTTTTTTCATGTTAAATCTTGATGTTCTATATATTTTTTCGTGGTTTCTTTTTTGTGTGTTTCTGTCCTAAGTTTTAATTCGAATCTCTTGAATCAATTTCTACGATCTCTCCCAACATCTTCTACTATTCTTCTTCTTCCCTAATTTTTTTCTCTCAAGGAACAATTTGCTTTCAGAATGCTCACGAGTTGGGGAAATTACGGGAAATGAGAGTATAAACCTTAATATACTTACATATATACTATATATAATAACTACTTAATGCATTTAATCCCAATCGTCCAATTACTCTTCTGCCTTTGCATGTTCTGCATAGTGGACAGTCGGAATTCCACTTCTCAGGCCTGGTAATAGTGGTTGAAAAGTAAAATTTGATCAAAACATTAGGAAAATTTTATGAAAATTAAAATTGATTCAATAATTTCTTGTTTTTAGAATTAACATGCTCTTATTTTGTTATAGGTTATATTAGAAAATAATTTATTCTTATTAGAAGTTATGAAGATTAGATATATTTTTTAATTAAGTTTACTTCATTTCCTATTTTAGATTTTTTTCTTGGATTGGATATTTTTGTCGGGTAATGTGGAGACTTGGTCCACCGTAATTTAATTAGCTTCCTAATTAAGAATCTCACCTATCGCTCACCTACCTCTCACCTACTACTCTCCTAGTTTCTATAAATAGTCTTTTATGGCTTGTCACAAGTCAAACCAAGCAAGGGCCAAGCCAAGTCCTCTAAGAGAGAAAGAGGAAGAGAAAGAGAGAGAAAGAGAGATAGAAAGAGAAGAAAATAGAGATTTTCTTGTAAAAGTTGAGACGCTCAACGATGTAATTCTTTGAAGAAATATTATCTTTTGTAGCTTCGTGGGCGTAGACAAATTTGTCGAACCACGTAAATTTGTGTCAGAATTGATGCGATTTGTCACGTTCCATTTTTCGCTTTATTGTTGTCATTTTTCACAGCAATAGGTAAGTCTTAGGTTTAGATCTAAGGAAGAATGATGGGCGGAGACGAAGGGGTGACATCGGGGATCGAGAAGTTCAATGACACAGATTTTGCTTATTGGAAGATGCAGATAGAGCAATGTCTGCTGGGAAGAAACTTCATCTTCCGTTACTTGGAAAGCGACCGAAAAAGATGAACAAAGTGGAATGAAATCTGTTGGATCGATAAGTTCTGGGGGTTATACGATTAACCTTTTCGAGATCGGTTGCTTACAACGTCATCAAGGAGATGACTACTGCAGATCTCATAACGGCTTTATCAGGTATGTATGAAAAGTCATCGGCGAATAACAAAGTGCATTTGATGAAAAAGTTATTCAACTTGAAGATGACAGAAAGTATCTCTGTTGTTCAACACCTGAATGATTTCAATACTATCACAAATCAATTGTCATCTATTGAAATTGATTTTGATGATGAGATACATGTGCTGATATTATTGGCTTCATTGTCAAATAGCTGAGAAGCCATTGGAATGACAGTTAGCAGTTTTGCAGGTAAATCTAAGCTGAAATATAATGATATTCATGATTTGATTTTAGCTAAAAAGGTGCACAGGAAAGATTATGGTGAGGCCTCGTGTTCAAGTTCGACGTTAAATGTTGATTCCAGAGGGAGATAACATGACAGAAACTCAAACAGGGGAAGATCAAAATCAAAGTATGGTCAGCAGGCAACCTGCTGGAATTGTGGCAAGGCTGGCCACATAAAAAAGAACTGCAAGAATCCTAAGAAGAAGGAAAATGATGGCGCTAATGTTGTAACTGAATAAATATAGGATGCATTATTGCTGGCAGTTCACGGTTTGTTGATAATTGGATACTGGATTTAGGAGCTTCTTTTCATATATCTTCTCACCGGGAGTTAATGCGAAATTACGTTGCAGCTAATTTTGGGAAGTTATATCTGGCTGATGGAAAAGCTTTGGACGTGGTGGGGATCGGAGACGTTGATATTGCACTCTCTAACAATATAGATCTTCTTGTTAGAGAGGAAGGGAAAGAGAGAGAGAGAAGAAAATAGAGATCTTCTTGTAAATATCGAGGCGCTCGACGGTGTAATTCCTCGAAGAAATAAAATCATCTGTAGCTCCGTGGACGTAAGCAAATTTGTCGAACCACGTAAATCTGTGTCGCTCTGGTGTTTTTCTGTGTGCAATTTTTCTCGTTCCATTTTTCGCTTTATTGTCATCGTTTTTCACAACAATTTTTTATTTCTTATTTTATATTGTTTTTTTTATCTTCAAATAACTAATATGAATTGATTAACTGAAGAGATTAGGTGTTATATTTTTCTATTTATGTTTTTTCTTTTTCTTGTCTTTTCTATTCTATGATTCTGTAAGGGCTATTTATAGCCCTTTTTCATATTAATAAAAGTATTTTACTTTATTTTGAATTTAAATATGGTATTAAAGCCAGAAAAATACTCTGGAATCTCCTACCGCAGGAAACTTCATATTTCTTGTAGCCGACAATCTCTGTCGTGTTGCAGGCCCTTCCTAGGATCAAACCCTAACTGCTGTCGGGGCATCTACCTAGTCGTCTACATCTTCCCTGTATTTTTTTTCTTCTGTTGTCGGCACTTCCTGCAGTTTTTTCTTCTCCCGTTCAACTATCGGTCTCCCTACAAGCGTCCTTCAATTGGGTTCCTGAAGGTTCAACTGCTCATTCTTCCAGCATCTGTTCCCTTCCAAACTTCACGCTAGTCCACAACCAGTAGCCTTCTCATCTGATCACTGCAAATAGGTGTGGCAGATTTTCTCTTTCACGCCTGTCTCCTCATAGAAATATGGCTCGAGTTGCATCATAAGGGTCTCAGTTTGATGGTAAAAAATACGACACAAAATTGAATGAGCTGCTTGCAGGTGATGGACAAGACTTTTTCAAACTTATTATTAGGTTTATGAAAATCTTCTGCGAGGCATTTATGGTTACGGGCTTAAGAAACCTTTTGCTATTCAGCAAAGTGGAATTGTTCCTTTCTGCTAGGGTTTGGATGTTATTCAATTGGCACAATCTAGGATAGTAAAGACAACGAATTTTGTTCTGGAATTTTGCAACAACTCAATTATGGTTTGGTTGAATGACAGGCTTTGATTCTTGCTCCTATGAGGGAACTAGCTAGCCAGATTGAAAAAGCTATGCGAGCACTTGGTGATTACCTAGTGAGGGTTCACGCTTTTGTGGGAGGGACGAGCATTAGGGAGGATGAGCAAATACTTACTACCGGTGTTCATGTGGTTGTTGGCATACCTGGTCGTATGTTTGATATGTTAAGGAGGCAGTCTTTTTTTTTTCCTAACTACATCAAAATGTTTGTTTTGGATGAGGCGGATGAATGTTGTCTCGTGGGTTCAAGGATCATCTATATGATATCCGCCTCTGCAGATTTCAAGCAGCTGGGCCTTTTCCCTGCTGATCCCTAACAGCCGGTGGTGGAAAACTTCCCTGCAAACCTTACCAACACCTTTCTACGGGCCTCAAATTCCTGCTAGCCACAATTCCTGCAGCCACCTCTGTGACGTCCTTTGATGTTTGACATGCATGGATTGTGGAAAATAAGAAAAACTTGTTACAGAGGAGTTCATCTGTGGTTTGCTTTCAAAACAACTTGAGAAAGGTTATTACAGAGGCGAAACTCGATGTGTCTTTGAATGAAATCCCAGCAACTGATTTACATGCCCTTCTCCATCGTTTCTTCCTCATTGCCCAAAAATTCCATGAATGTCCTCTAGTTTTCCTTTGTCACTGAAACCCTCGCTGCAGCCAGAAGTATCATGTTGCATGCCCTCCTCGGTGCAAATCATCTTCCTCCAAAATTTTTTCCTTTGTTTGGCCCTCCTCCGTACTTTTCCTGCAGCAGGTCCACCACCAAAATTCTTCTTGTAGCAAGCCCTCTTCCGAAGGCTTTTTTTTGCATTAGGCCCCCCTCCGTAATTTTTTTGGCAGTTGTCCTGTAGCATGCCCTTCTCTGGAGCATTTTTCTATTTTAGGCCCTCATCCGGAGTTTTTCCTGCACTAAGACCTTCCTCCATAGCTTTTTCTTTTTCTGAAGACCATACTTTGTAGTTTTTTTTATTAGTTGTCTACTTCCTTGCAAACTCTTCTACTACATTATCTGTAAGAATCTTCTGCCTACCTACAAACGCTGCATGAACTGCAGTTAAAGACAATCACAGTCAACTAGAAGTCAGTTTTTCTTGCAGGTTGTTTACTTTCCTATAAACTCCCCTGCATCATTACCTGTAGGAGTCTTCTGTCTATCTACAAATATTGCAAGAACTGCAGTCAAAGACAGCTGCAGTCAACAAGTTAGCTTTTTTTGCAGTTTTTCTGCTTCTCTACAAACTCCCCTGGAGCATTACCTACAAAACTCTTGCGCTTATCTACAGACACTGCAAGAACTGCAGTCCAAGACAACCATAGTATAATATGAAGACTTCATGTTCTACTTCACATGATGTTTCTAGCTCATTGATTGATGTTTTCAAATCCAAATTGAATATGATTTTCAACCATATTTTAACTTGAAGGGAGTGATAGATGTTACATTAAGAAATAATTTATTTCTATTAAAAGTTATGATGATTATATTTATTTCCTAATATAATTTTATTATTTTTTTCTTATTTTAAATTTATTTTCTTGGGTTTGATTTATTTCCATTCCTATTTTAGGGTTTCATATTTTATGTTGTTTCCTTTTATCTCCAGATAATTAATATGAATTGATTAATTGGAGATATTATGTGTTATATTTTTTCCTTTCTGTTATTTTCTTTTTCTTGTCTTTCTTATTCTAGGATTCATGTAAGGGTTATTTATACTCTCTTTTTATATCAATAAAAATATTTTGTTTTATTCTTAATTTCAACATATTTGTATCAAAAATGATCCTTTTGAAGAGTAGAATGTAATGAAATGCTTCTTTATAGTTTTCAAAAAAAAAATAAATTTTGCATATAAGATATTCGTGTTATTTTGCAATGACACATTTTCAATGTTTGAGTATTACAATACTTATATTCATGTTATTTTGCAACGACACATTTTCAACGTTTGAGTATTACAATGCAATCAATGCATTATTATAAAAAATAGAACACAAAAACTATGGACATGATGTTTTCAATAAATTATTTATATAAAATCATTGTCAATGTTTTATGCATAAAAATATTACACAATGAAATATAAGGTCATATGTTTCACATAAAGGTTAAGAATCAACAAAAGAAAAAAATAATATTGCTTCAATTATAATTTTATTTCAGTTAATTTATGCCAATAATACTGTGGACATCATTTTAACTTTCAATTGCTTACACAAAATGTCAAAAACCTAAAAAGGTATAAAATCTTTAAAATAATAAAAAATATCATGTTGATGTCACATTAATTAAACCCTTAAATAAACCTATAAACAAAATTTGTTAAATCAATTATAGCTTATGTGGGAGTGTCAACGAACCGAACTTTAACGGGCTAATTGCTTTCGGCTCATTTGAAATTTGGTGTATTCTTGTTTAACTTGTATTTAAAATTCTCCAAGAACAAAGTGTTCCTATTCAGCTCATTAGGCTTAAACCGCAAATGAGCTAAATAATAGCCAATTTTGAACTTACATAAATAAAGAAATAATGTGCTGACACGATATAAAATTAGGAATAATAATAATCTTTATATATATTCATTTATTTATTTATTTTGACCAAATAGCAAGCCGAACAGTTTTGACACAATTGACTAAAGATTGATTTGAATTTGACTAGTTTAAAAATCTTGCTAGAAAAATATGTTCTTGTTTGGCTTATTTACTTAATAATAAAATGAACACGAGCATCTAAACTATTTGAATATGAGATATTCTCAAACGGAAAATTCTTGTTTCAAGCTTATTTGTATGGTCTCATTTGTGTTGACATGTATCATAGTCATGCCCGATTATATTTTTGGAATAAAACTTGCCAAACACAATTTAAATGCATCGAACATGTGTCAAGGCGTGCTTGTCTGCCATATTATAACATGGGTGCGAAGAGCTTTTTTAGAATTTGTTCTTCACAGAATCCAGTACTCTAACATGCCTAGATTATCTCACCTCACATGATGGCTTTCCACGTCGGTTTTCAATCGGTCATCAATCTTGAAATTAAGCTTTTCATCATTATCACATATCATATACGTAGTGCTTGCTCAATAATGTGGAGCTGCCATAGGGTTAGTTGCTCTTGAATCTGGCTTAACCATTGTAGAACCAAGTCAAGATTTCCGGGAGCCACAAAGCATGAACCACACAATCCCAGCCAAACCATCTTCAATTGTATTTATTATGGTGTGTGAACCAAAGACTAAAATGAAGCCAATGGGGAGGGCCATCTATAACTTATATTTCGGCACTCACATATTGTTCACATATTTGATATAGGATTAAACTCAATACTCTCACATGTCATTGCCTCTTCTCAACAAACAAAAAACAAAAGAAATCAATAATGATGGGGAGAGATCTAATCTTTTTTATCATGTATGAATATGTTGCATGATGTGCACCTTTATATGAAGGAACTTTATTCCATTCTGCGCGATGGAGCCTCTGTATTTTTTATTCTTTAGTTGGGAGGATTGAAATTTATTTTTATTATACTTTTCTGACCTTGACATAAGACTTATTGTAATGGTAAATTATAATATATAACAGTTAAATTACTTCCCTGCTAAGATTCATGCTTCCAAGATTAACTACGAACAGGTCAAATTATTGGCTAAGTGACTGAGCTATTAGGGCAAAAAGACAGATAGATGAAAGTAGTAGATTAATTGCACTATAAGTACTATGTTTTTTACAGTTGTGCATTGTATGTTGTGGGCATAATTTATATTTGGAGGAATAACTTTGTTGCACTCTTTTCTTTATTTAAATGTTTTCTACCGAAGTTGGATAAAAAGAGAATCTTTTATAGAGCATGCGAAGTTCACAGGACTTGATAGCATGAAGAATTGAGGAGTCCTTGAAATTTTTTCTATTATTCTATGATTGCTGATGGGGTTGTAAGGGGGCTGGGGGTTGGGATGATTTGTTATACTTTTGTAGTTTTTGATTGAAGAGCCTTTTTTTCTTACTTTTTTTGTTTGAGTTCCTGTGTATATGAAGAATCTGACCGCTGCTATTTGTTCTTAATTGACAGACTCATGGCCTTGCTGAATATATTGCACAGGTACAATTATCTCCTTCATTTACTTTATCCATCAACCAAATTTAAATGGTTGAGTAGGTGTGTATTGCCTAACCAAAACTGCGTCCTTCTCCATTCTATAAACTGCTAGGAAGAGATGGATAGAAAAGCAGGATTCTGGTGGTCACCCGATAGTAGAAACATTGCATTTGCAGAAGTTGATTCATCTGAAATTCCTTCTTTTAGAATTATGCATCAGGGCAAAAGTTTCGTCGGTACAGGCGCACAGGAAGACCATCCATACCCCTTTGCTGGAGCTTCTAATGTAAAAGTTCGGATTGGAGTAGCTTCAACCTGTGGGGAAAGGATCACTTGGATGGATCTTCTTTGTGGAGGGAAAGTTAGTGTGGATCATGAGGATGAATATTTAGCTAGAGTCAATTGGATGCCTGATAATGCTCTGATGGTTCAGGTTCTCAACAGATCTCATACCAAATTGAAAATTTATAAGTTTGATATTGGGACTGGACAAAAGGAACTTGTGTTGGTAGAAGAACAGGATATATGGATAAATTTGCATGATTGTTTCACGCCTCTAGATAAGGGAGAGAAAAAGTTTCCTGGGGGCTTTATCTGGGCTAGTGATAAGACTGGCTTCAGACATCTTTACCTTCATGACAAGAATGGAGCTTGCCTGGGGCCAATCACACAAGGAGATTGGATGGTTGAGCAAATTGTAGGTGTTAATGAGAGTGCTGGTCTAATTTACTTCACTGGGACTATGGATGGACCTTTGGAATCTAATTTGTACTGCACCAGCCTCTTCCCAGACTGGAACCTTCCCCTACAATCGCCAAGGAGGCTAACTCATGGCCAGGGAAAACATACTGTTATTCTTGATCATCAGATGCAAAGGTTTGTTGATGTTCATGACTCTTTAAACATTCCACCAAGGGTATTACTTTGTTCTCTGCGTGATGGGAGCTTAATAATGCCCTTGTATGAGCAGCCACTGATTATTCCAAGGTTCAAGAAGCTTCAGCTTTCTCCGCCAGAAATAATCCAGATTTCGGCTAACGATGGAACCATTCTCTATGGCGCTCTGTATCAACCTGATGCAGAAAAATATGGACCACCTCCTTATAAGGCACTAATTAGTGTCTATGGTGGTCCAAGTGCCCAGTTTGTTTGCAATTCATGGATAAATACAGTTGACATGAGAGCACAGTACCTGAGGAGCAAAGGAATTCTTGTGTGGAAGGTGAGTAAATTAATGAATGCATGATCAATCTTTAAATTATACGATGTTAGTAATATAGCACTTGCACTTCAATCATTAGACATTAGTTGGTAAGCCTCTTAAAATGATCCGAAGTTTAGCAATTTTTACTAATGATTCTCTATAGTTTATCATATTTATGCAACTTGTCTTTTTTTTAATTTTCTTAGACTCAAGCTATACCATTCTTTAATGCACTTTTAGTAGCTGATTGATGAAATTCAACCATGAGGTACCGATAGTTCTAAATAGTGGAAAATTCCAAAAATTTTGCTATGCTTGGTTCCTGGAGTAACCTAATTAAGTAATTCACTCAGAGAGGAGGACAAGTGAAAACCCCAAGTTCGTACAGCTTTTCTCTCTGTAATGCTACACAATTTTTATTTTGGAAGATATAGGGACACAAGCATGTACTGCCTACAAAGATTCTGTAATGCTACTTTGAAGTCACCAATGACTGGCTAATTTAGGCATGTTTTAGATGTTGAATGCATAATAACTCAAACATGATTTTGGTGTTGGAGCTTTGGTGGGGGAGAAATTTGTAGTTATGTTGTTTGGAACTCAATCCTAATAGAGTAATTCGAGCTTGCTTAATCTCCCAAAAAAGAGAATGATGTAAAATAAAGTGAAGACTCATTCATTATTCTCATATCAAGCTCTATATGGGATATTTATAGAATACAATGCCTTGATCATTGTTCAGTGATCTTTTTATCAAGGTCAAACTATCAAGTCAATCGGACGGAGCTAGCGGCAATCCATTCAGCTATAATCTCTCGAGGATTTCTATTTTGCGTGCCAGAACAAGAAGGAATGTCACTAAGAGGCACTTGAGAAAATCCTCGAGTTCATCCACTTGTAACCATGAATATGGTGCTCCTTTATTTAGCCGCAATTCCAGTTGATTAGTCTTGTACACCTGTTGGAGCACATTGTTTTGAAAATATTTCAAGAGTTCACCGGCTTGTTTAAAGACATCCATTGGTAGTAGCACAATGCCAGACTATTTCTACACACTAATGAAATTAGAAAAAAAAAAAAACATTTGTGAAGATTGTGGCATGAAAAGAAATGATCAACCTATTAAAGCTATTCCTATGGATTTTCTCCATTGAAATGAGGAATGCTTAATTTTATAATGCTTGAAGGATAATCAGACTTTTTTCCATCCTTGATTTAGGATGTACTTGTTGTTCCGATTATTTGTCTAAGTGTGTCATGAGAGAAGAGTGCCAAGAAGAAAAGCTGTAGCAGATTATGGTAAAAGTTGAGAGCTATGGAATAGAGAAATACATCTTTTTGATATGGAAAATTCATGAGCCAGTAACCTAAATCCGATTCGACTAAGATATGATACTTATGTATATCAATTAAGGCTTGTTTGTTTCAACAATTGTTTGAAACTTAGTGGAGCTTAGTTCCTGAGGTTAGTTTTGTTGAAGGGCATATCTGTGATATTCATTTGTGACATCTTATATCAATAGTTTTTATGCTATTTTTGCTGTAGTGAATTCCATTTTTTTTTCTCTGCAAATAGAAAGAAAGTTCTAACCATCATCCCATTTGCTTTTATCATTCTTTTTATTAAATTATGTAAAAGAACATAGAAGGTGACTTTCAAGCGTTCTTTATTGAACCATACTCCTCATCCCTATGAATTAAGTTCTAAAAGTAGAAACTTGCATTTATTCACTTTCTACTAAAAAAATGCTTCAAAAAAATTAAAAAATGAAACATTTATCTTATAATAAGCTCACTTTATATCGTAAATGCCCTCACTTCAACTTGCTTTGTGATGGAAAACTCAAGAATGTCACCAGATTAATGGTTGATGTGTTGATTAACAATGTTGGACTCGGTTCTAATTGTGACACTGTATCATCATCATCATTAATCTTATCCAACTAATCCATAATGCACTGTTGGTAGTGGCAAGCATTAATAAGGCTACACTAGTTCTTCTAGCATTAGTGGTGGTGGTAGCTAATGTTGGCTGTAACTTTCTTCACATGGTTAATCCGTTGGTTAAGTATCGTTGTTGTTGTTGCAAGTTCAAGGATATCATAATAATTAATGGACCATGATGGATGTGATGGTTTAGGACTTGCTATTAC
>JXCR01140909.1:10475-25890 GCA_002079205.1 Phalaenopsis hybrid cultivar
AAGGTTTTATGCTTAAACATTGTCAATAAATTCATCTTGTTCTAGGCCCCATTACAAGTAATTAGATGTTTCATCTCTTTCGTTAGCCTATACAAGATTGTGTCAAGTTTGATAAGCTTCTATCATTCATTATTATTT
The DNA here is from genome assembly GCA_002079205.1 of Phalaenopsis hybrid cultivar. Lineage (NCBI taxonomy): Eukaryota > Viridiplantae > Streptophyta > Magnoliopsida > Asparagales > Orchidaceae > Phalaenopsis > Phalaenopsis hybrid cultivar. Next base: position 10,614 of record JXCR01140909.1, read on the forward strand.
TTTTTTTTTGTGAATTTTGATCAAGGGTTATCTAACAATCTCGTTAGTTTGTGGAGTCTACCACAACTGTTTGGGTCCCATGCTCTTTATTGAACCAGAAAAGGGGGTACTTCATCCTTTTCATGGAAATTTTGACTATTTAATGGTATTTAAAATGAAGATTAGGGTTCATTTAGTATTTATGGTGCAAGAAAATACATATAAGTTGTGGTTTGATGGATCATGGGTTGAATCTATAGACAAGATTTTCATTGGATCGGGCTAAAGGATTTCATTGTTGCTTTTCAATCAATGATTGAAGTTATAAATCTTGTGTTTTTTTATTGCATTAAAGCATAAAGTATTAAATCATGTATTTAATTTTTTTGAAAGTAGTTTGAAATTTAATCATGTGAAACTCTTTTTTATTTTTTAAATATTTTTATTAATTATCTATTTACTTTTGCTCTATATAGTTCTTAGAAAGTTCATTAAATCGCTTAATTTTTATATTCGCTCTTTTTGGATAACTTAATCTGATCCTTTCATTTGAAATCTCACTCATTTTTTCAATAATTATTGTCAAGGGCTTAAATTGACAATTGGTCGTTGGTTGATAAAAATGTAATTGGGCCATGTGTTTTTTATAAGTCTTAGATCATGTTTTGCTTTTATTAAGATGGATGAGGTTAATAGACATTCAGATTCTCTTAATTACCATAATCTGATTAAGATAAAGCGCATTTATAACAATGTGAGGAGTGCGGAACAACTTTAGTTGTACTTTGTCCTTGACCATTTGATCCAATTAGTGATCGAGAGTAGATTTTGAATACAAATATCAAAATTTATAAAGTTTTAGCTTATAAGCTTGGTATTAAGCCCAAAATGTGCAAGATTGGTATTAGATTCTAGAGATGTTGCACGTAACTGATGGATACGTATTAATGGAGGCCAATGATCTATTGTATCCCGTCCATTAGCATTATCTCACGTGCACTTGCCCAAACTACTTGAAGTTATCAAATGGACTTCTAGCACATTTTGAATACTCGTTTTGCACTCGAGCAATTTGATATGGCTCAAGGAGATAACTAAGATTCAAGATTGAATCATCTGCGTTTCCTCACAGTCACCCATGTAGGAGGGGTTGTGATCAATTAGAAATCGATGATCCTCACGCCTGTTGGGAGGCTTGAGTTGTTTGGTGTTAAAGGCAATCCTCTTGGAGCATGAAGGCTTTGAGGGGGCTCTTGTGTACAATGAATACATGGGCTTCATGCATTGAGACTTGGGATTTATCTTTAGTGTCATATAATGACACCATACTGAAATCCACATCATAATGACTGAAGAAGACAGTGAAGCTAAACCTAACAATTGTAATGTTTCTGAAGCCCAAAACAAAGCACCTTTATCCATATGGACCATATGAGATGAATCTCGCTTATTTCTTAAGCTAACCAAAGAAACTTCTATTCTATTTCTCTCTTCGGGAAAGGAGTAGATACTTAAAGAGGTCATGGGAGTTTCTAGAAAAAAAATGTCACATTGACAAAATTACAACTTGTTTCACGGAGTGGGGGATGTACTATTTAATTCCCTCAAGGCTTGTAATATGCTGTGAAAGATTCACCAACTAAGTAGGGCTATTCAAGCCATTGAGCGCATTTTAAGCAAGTCGATAAATGATAACATAAGTTTGGTTAGGCTCGGCATCAATCATGGTATGCTCGCATACGATCAAGGAGATCCGATTGTGGAAATGCATGTTCATTTGCTGCGAGTGGAACTACTTATAATTACTTAGAGTGAATCCATCACGAGATGATGCAAGACTGAAATTAGTTAAGATTGGTTGGGTTTGAGGAGGTGAATGATCAAGCTTCAAGCTCAATTCGAGTCGAAGTAGCTCCATTGTACTTATGAGTTTTGATTAAGATTGGATTAGTGTGCCTAGGTTTAGGCTCATTTCAGATTATGTGCACCCACACAAGTTTGGTTAGGCTCACTTGAATATTTTTTTTTTTTCTCACGTAAGTTTCTAATCTTTCAATTAGTATAATATCAATTAAATGCAAATAAATTCTAATCGAATATGAGGAAACTAAAATACATGTTTTAATAGTGACATAGAAAGTGAACCCTAGGAGACTTATTCAAACCATCTTTTTTGAAAGATGATAAATCTTGGAGAGTGAAAATATGTACATACATACGTATACATATACATATAGATGAAACGCCTCTGTTGGTTATAATGATTTAAATATTTTTCCGCTTGCTCTTCGATTCTAGAAATTTTAAGACCAAAATCATCAAATTGTTAAGACAAATCACTAATGTTTCCAACAATAGAATGATCAAGAGAAGCTAATATACAAGGAGGATTCAGTTTAATCACCTTACATGCATATCAGTTTCCAATCATATCTGTTGGACCATGAAATTCTAAGGCACTGACTCTATCACAAGATTTAGAGTTCCTTCAAAATTTTACCCAGTGAGTAGTAGTTGGATTTGCAGCCACGACATTTAAAGGTAAGGTTCGATTAGTTGAATGCTCTCTAATATTCTACTTGCTGAGAAATTATTCCGTACGGACACGGCATGCATCTCTGCATGCGGTGTCCGTATGGAATAATTTTTCCTACTTGTTAGGGATCAATGGCGGATGATTTTTACAGTTATAAATGATTATTGAAATAACTAGTGAAGTTGTTACAGGGAACTTTATCAAGGAATAATATTTGGGAGACTATTTAAGCATCATCATTAAAAAGCCATCAACATTTTATAATCTCCTTCGAAATGTCTTGAGTAATAAGTCTTATGTCATATTTTGATAAGAGTATGAATAGAATCAAGAAGCCTAATGGAAAAATGTTCAATTAAATCTCAAACAGGACATGAATCTATAAACAATGTCAAGATTTCTGTGACAAATTTGCTAAAAATAGTGAAGCGGAAATGAGTTGCAAAGGTAGAAATATTTTCATTAGAAAAAAGAGGAGCATGTTTACATTACAAGATGGAGGGCGGCTTTTAATGAATTTGAGAGGAACTTTTTTGAAAATATATAGAATCATGAAATATTGAAGAAGGTTTAGAATCCTTCCCTTGAATAGTCTCCTTGAAAGAACAAGCAATATAAAAGGAGAAATTATAGCGAGCAATATCTTAAGAGAAGGAACGAGGGAAGGGGATGCATCATAATACACAAACCTCGAAGGATAGGGTGTTNACATCAATCATGGTATGCTCGCATAAGATCAAGGAGATCCGATTGTGGAAATGCACGTTCATTTGCTGCGAGTGGAACTACTTATAATTAATTAGAGTGCATCCATCACGAGATGATGCAAGACTGAAATTAGTTAAGATTGATTGGGCTTGAGGAGGTGAATGATCAAGCTTCAAGCTCAATTCGAGTCGAAGTAGCTCCATTGTACTTATGAGTTTTGATTAAGATTGGATTAGTGTGCCTAGGTTTAGGCTCATTTCAGATTACGTGCACCCACACAACTTTGGTTAGGCTCACTTGAATTTTTTTTTTTTTCTCACGTAAGTTTCTAATCTTTCAATCAGTATAATATCAATTAAATGCTAATAAATTCTAATCGAATATGAGGAAACTAAAATAGATGTTATAACAGTGACATAGAAACCATACATAGAAAGTGAACCCCAGGAGACTTATTCAAACCATCTTTTTTGAAGGATGATAAATCTTTGAGAGTAAAAATACGTACATATATACGTATACATATACATATACATATACATATACATATACATATACATATAGATGAAACGCCTCTGTTAGTTATAATGATTTAAATATTTGTCCGCTTGCTCTTCGATACTAGAAATTTTAAGACCAAAATCATCAAATTGTTAAGCCAAATCACTAATGTTTCCAACAATAGAATGATCAAGAGAAGCTAATATACAAGGAGGATTCAGTTTAATCACCTTACATGCATATCAGTTTCCAGTCATATCTGTTGGACCATGAAATTCTAAGGAAGGCACTGACTCTATGACAAGATTTAGAGTTCATTCAAAATTTTACCCAGTGAGTAGTAGTTGGATTTGCAGCCACGACATTTAAAGGTAAGGTTCGATTAGTTGAATGCTCCCTAATATCCTACGTGCTGAGAAATTATTCCGTACGAAGATGCATGCGGTGTCCGATCTTCACCGTCGATCACCGTAATCTAAATTTTTTTTAAAAAAGAAAAAAAAAAGAAAAAAGTTGAAAGTGGGGCCCACCAAAATACATTTTTGCGGTGATCGACGGTGGAGATCGGACACCGCATGCATCTCTGCATGGGGTGTCCGTATGGAATAATTTTTCCTACTTGCTAGGGATCAATGGCGGATGATTTCTACAGTTATAAATGATTATTGAAATAACTAGTGAAGTTGTTACAAGAAACTTTTTCAAGGAATAATATTTGGGAGACTCTTTAAGCGTCATCATTAAAAAGCCATCAACATTTTATAATCTCCTTCGAAATGTCTTGAGTAATAAGTCTTGTCATATTTTGATAAGAGTATGAATAGAATCAAGAAGTCTAATGGAAAAATGTTCAATTAAATCTCAAACAGGACATGAATTTATAAACAATGTCAAGATTTCTGTGACAAATTTGCTAAAAATAGTGAAGAAGAAAGGAGTTGCAAATGTAGAAATATTTTCATTAGAAAAAAGAGGAGCATGTTTACATTACAAGATGGAGGGCGGCTTTTAATGAATATGAGAGGAACTTTTTTGAAAATATATAGAATCATGAAATATTGAAGAAGGTTTAGAATCCTTCCCCCGAATAGTCTCCTTGAAAGAACAAGCAATATGAAAGGAGAAATTATAGCGAGCAAGATCTTAAGAGAAGGAACGAGGGAAGGGGATGCATCATAATACACAAACCTCGAAGGATAGGGTGTTAATGAGGAAGATAATCCAAACCAACATTATTCGGAGTAAATTGGGCTTAAAAATGCATTACATCGGACATTAAGAATAAGAAAAGCTAACTGCAATAGAGAGAAGCTTGATCGAAGTGGTAGGGCTACTGACCTAGACAACACAATTGGAATGCGGAAGAGTAGGCCATGAGCATAAAGGTAAAAAGATGTTGATTCCATGATGCATCAGAGAAATAAATATAACCACACGTAAGAGCCTATCTCTAGCAAGGTTTCAAATTTTTTTTAGCTCAATGCATGCGAGTGGGGCATGAGATGTTCATGCTTTGTGAGGGGAAGCAAGGGAAGTGGAATGTGAGGTCCCCATGACAACTTTTTTAGAAGTTAATAGAAGGGGGAAAAGCAAGATAACTTGGAGAAGTTTATGGGATCACCGAAGAGGTGTCGGTAGTATGGTGCTTCTCTCCTAGATCGCTAGTAAAATAATTTAGAAGGATCATAGATACTTGACTTATATATGAATGTATAGAGATTGAATGACGCGGGATAATAGGCATTTATCAAGTGAAATTATATTGTTGTTTGACGAGTAGGTGTCACTTAGGTACATTTTAATTTTTATATAAGTTAAAAAAAAGTATAACAGCGATTACTCTTGAGAAAATGAATGATTGTGCTTTTTGTTTGAACAATTTTTAGCCACTTTTAAATATAGTATAAAAAAGTACGAATTGTGTGCATGCTAGTTTTTGTATATCAATTTGTGAGGCTTTGTTAGAGAATTAAATGTTCCTCAGTATTTTAAGTTATCATCTCAACATTCATAAAACAATGTAAAATATTTATAAAATTTGATCATTTACTTTTTGTATGTGAAACATCAAATTTCCCTTTCAAACCTGGAACACTATTTATTAAGTTTGTGAGTGACTGCTCAAAAGACTTTTTAAAGAGAGTGTGATTCCTGTAGTTCTTGCTTGGGTTCATTTTTGGTTTTTTTTTTTTTTTACTTTATTTTAAAAACATGTTTATTTAGTTCATTTTTTTTATATTTTTATTTTTTGTTTTAAAAATAACTAAGCATATTATAACATACGCAACATGTTTTATTTCATGTAAAAACATAAACAAAGCAAAATTACTTTTATTTATTTATTTATTTATTTTTTATATTTTAACGTGAAATAAAACATGTTTGGTATATTATAACATGTTTAATTATTTAAAAAGAAATCAAAATAATTTTTAGATATTTTGAGTATTTTTAAATACAAGACAATTNAGTGGGACTATTTGTCCGTGACATTCTCCTCCACCCAACACGTGACGCCCTCGTCACGGATCGGCTCCACCGAGGCTGATTTAGTGCTAAGAAAGAGCGCTAAAGCCGCACGGGTGACTTGAAGAAAGTTAGTCCGTGACAAGCAGCTCTTAAGTTGTTCCTTGGAGAATGACTTTTCAGGTGCTGCTAGAAAATTTTGTTGGAAAAATAAGAATATGTTTGGATAATTTACCGTGTTGCAGTTATTTCTGGTGAAAAAAATTATTTTGTCCTCATATATATATATATATATATATATATANGAAGCATTTATAGCTAGCTGTGCGCTGCATCTCCACACTGGTATGGCATATTTCTTCTCTTTATATTCTTGTGCATCAAAATGTGTTTTGTTTGTTTTGTTAATGGCCTTCTTCATGGGTCCTTTTTATACTGCTTATATTTAACTGTTATTTGATTTGATGTTTTAGGCTTATTTTATACAGAAACTTCCACTTTCATTTGTTTTTGTTGTTTTAAAATTTTGTCAACTTGGGTTTCTTGAGTTTTATCTTGTTATAAAAATAAAAGCAACATTTGGGGATTGTATTTTAAGCAATTGCTGGCGTCACGTGAGGCCATGTTATGTTGATTCAACAGTAGATAAAAAAGAAATTAAATAAGATATTAAGTAAGGTAAATCGAATGAGGCATTTACATAAATACCTCCCAATTTTTATGTATTTACATATCTAACAACAAAACTTTGTTTTTTGCATTTATGCTGGTCTTAATATCTCATGAGAATCAGCATGAATAAGGTGGCATGTATGTAAAAATTGAAGTGTCGGTGTTACATGTGGAAATACATAAGAATGGAGTGGTATGTATGTAAATATTTCAATAATAATAATAATAATCTTTCATGGCATTTTATTGATCGTAAATGTCATTAAAATACTTCTGGAGCGTTTGGGGGCGGTTATTGTCTTTCCAAGCAGCATGTCACCTCTCAAAAGAGCCCTTATGGGTGGTGGGCAGCCCAGGACTTAAATACTGCTTTTCGGCCCTACACNTTAGTTACTTAAAAATATCATAAGAGTTCAAAATTCTATTATGTATAAAAGTGACCTCTCATTTTATTTAAAATTCTCTAAAACATAAAAAGTGACCTCTCATTTCATTTTTATATGTACAATAATAAAGACCATCAAAATAATCAGTAAGCTTAAAATGATGTTTTTTTTCATATCCTGACGATCAAGCATTCAGGGTAATTTTCTTTTTGCAACAGTATCTCCTCACATGATCACTATCGTGAGTGAACTCATCTGTAATTAGTCCAACATAAATACATGCAATCTTGAGGTGTCGTATTTCAAGGGCAACAGTAAAATCTTCTACTGTAGTTGTCTTCCCTTCTAGATTGGTACTCAAAACATTGCGTGCCACTGTGGCAGGATGGAACACTTTCACTTCCCGAAGTCACTGATGATCTTGAACTCATTTTTTCTCTGATTAAATATATTATGACTTCAATTGATATAAAAGAATAAATATGCAATAGAACCATTAAAAAAATTAAATAGTTTTACAATAAAAACAAGATGTAGAAATAGTGTTGGATTGATCTGGTTGATATTATACAAGATTTTTTCAAGGGGATTGATTTACCTAAGTATTTCAAGACTTTCAATGTTGTTTTGATCTCTAAGATTAGCAATGTTATATCTTGGGATAATTTTAGGCCAATTAGTCTAAATAGAGTGGTTTCCAAAATTATCTCTAAGATTAAAGTTAATAGAATTCAACCTTTATTTCATGAACTTATTAGTGTAAATCAAATTACCTTTATAAAGGGGAGGAATATTTTTGATAATGTCCTAACTGTGCAAGAATTGCTTTTAGATTTGGAAAATAAAGGTAATGGGAGGAATATTATTTTTAAAATGGATATCAAAAAAGCTTTTGATACCATTAGATGAGAGTTTATCCTTGATGCTCTTGATGCAATGGGCTTTCAAGATAGTGTTTGAAGTATAATTAGTAGAATTCTTATTAGCAACTTTTATTCTATTTTAATCAACAATAAAGCTTGTGGTTATTTTAAAGCTTTTAGATATATTAAGCATGGTGATCCTTTATCATCTTATATTTTTATTATTGTTTTTGACTACTCATGTATTAATAATTTATTTCATAATAACCCTAGCATGTATTATTTTCATAGAGATAGAGTAGGTATTTATCATTTATGTTTTGCTGGTGATTTAAGCATTTTTACTAATGCAAATAAAAGGTCCATCAAAAAGGTTTGGAATGAAATTAGTCAGTTTCAAGATGTATCGGGTATGTTTTTAAATACTTCTAAATGTCACTTCTATTGCTCTAAACATGTTTTTGTTGTTAAAAAGAATTGGATTGTGGATTACATTAAATGCAATAAAACTAATTTGCCAATTAATTAAATAGGATTTACCTTAGATAAGAAAGGCAAAAGGAATGTTCTTTTCTCCGGTTTATTTGATAAAGTTAAGAATATAATTCTTTCTTGGGAGAAATAAGATTTGTAAGCCATTGGATAAATAAAGGTGGTCTTGGCTTCAGGAAAATTGTTGATATAATACATATAAATCATATGAAGTTATGGTTTAGATTTAGACAACAAAATTCCATTTGGGCTTCTCTTATACATGCTAAATATTGCAATGATTTGCATCCCCTTGCAGTTAATAATTTTAAGTTTGATTCTTCTATTTGGAAAAGAATGTTGAAAATTTCTAGATTAACCGACAATCTTATTACTTGGGATATTGGTAATGGTAAGGTTTCTTTCTATATGACGATTGGCCTGGAAATGGTAATCTTGTAGACTGGTATGGTGGCCCTAAAGATATTAAGATTATGGTCAAAGATTTTTGGCATGATAATGGATGGAATATTGATAAGTTAAAGGTCTTGCTTAAATATGAGGATGTGAAATTTATANTTCAAGTGGATATGGAACACTTGGGTAAAACCTTCACATTCCTTTTCTATATGGATGTTGTTTTAAAATATTTTACCAATTGATGATATTCTTAAGCTTAAAGGGCTTATAATCACTTATGTTTGTTTAATGTGTAGAAAGAACTTAAAGGGCTTATAATCACTAAATCTAAATTTTACAAAATTAATTTGAATCTATTAATCATATTTTTATAAATTTTGGTTTTGCATCAAATTTGGAGGAAATTTTCGGATCTATTTGGTAAAAGTTGGAATGTTGATTCTTATATGAGCATTGGTGACATTTATGAAGTCTGGAATAATTCTGGACACTCTTTTTTGTCTAATGTTTCATCAGTTGTTCTTTGGTTTATCTGGTATACTAGAAACAAAACTAAATTTCATAATGAATCTCCTAATGTTAATCATACTTTTGGTATGATTAATAATTACTTATCTAATAGTTTACTAATAATGGTATGAAAGGGTATAATAGCCATAATCTATATGAGGTCTTTGTTAAATTTAAGATTTTGCATGAACTAGTGATTAATAGAAACCTCTCGGTTTATTGGTGTAAGTTGTATGCCTTCTATGTTAAAATTAATGTTTATGGTAGCTGGAAAGTTAATAACGCTGGCGCTGGAGGAGTGTACAGGGATTTCTTGGGATCAGTTATCTGTTGGTTTGCTTCATCGGTTGTTCCCATCTTGGCTTTAGTTGTTGAGGCTGATGTTGTTGTTTTTGTTCTTATGTTAGGCAAAAAATATGGTTGGAAACATTTGACTATAGAAAATGATTCTTTTTTATTGTGGAAGTTTTGCAGGTTAAAAGATGAGCATCATTGGAGTATTAACATTCAAATGAAGAAGATAGCGGATCTAACCAAAGACATAAGCATTTGTTGGACTCATACTAGAAGGGAAGGAAACATAAAAGCTGATTGGGCGGCCAAGTTGGGTTGCTCTCTTAATTATGTTGTTGTATCAAAGCAAGTTCATTTGGTCTTTATGGAGCTAGTGATTGTTGATTTACTTTAGTTTTTTAGTTGTTTTATTTCTTTTTTCTTTTCTTTGCGGTTCTTAGGCAGGGTGAGTGTACGAGGTGTGTAGTAGGTTCCTCTTCCCTCTCTTTTTTCTATATTTTTTTTGTTTTTTTTGGAATATAAATCCCTTACGAGTTATAAAAAATACATATTATAGAATATAACTAGATCATTGAATTGATATATAAAGAAAAAATGATAATTCTGGGTTTTGTGACAATAATATTCATGCATGAATATTTTGAATTGAAGTTTTACATAAACTTTATTTCAAACGATCATTGAAGTTATTTGCATGATATTTATATGATAATAAACCTCATGAATCTTTAAAAATGAAGATTTGTGTCCTAAAATGATCCCGAGAGAGAAAAAAAAATTAGGCTTTTAGTAATTAAGACCGTTTTTTGGGTTATCTATGAGTTAGTTAAAACTAATTGTGTTTGAAGAATTTTATATTATCTTTGATTTTTATTAAATTTTAATTTTCTAAAATTTAGATTTAGTCAAGATTAAGCTCAAGTGAAATCCAATTGAGTTTGAGAAAGGAAAATAGAGTTGACAAAAAAATGAGGTCAATATCAATCGGGGATAATAGTTCCTCATAACCTATGCCTAGGTCATAAGAAGTGTTTGAAACTATATTATATTTAAAATAGGCTTAATTGTGCAATGCTTACTAGGACTCTTTAGATCCCCTATCTAGGTTGTAAAACTCTGATAATAATATGCTTATTTAGTTAGATTTTTGTGAGTTAGCTTATTCCTTCCATCAGGAAACAAGGCAAAAGTCCTAGATCATGAATGATTATAACACCCTAGTGGGAAAATCAAGAGTAAATGAAGTTCATAAAGTTAATCCAATGACTTGCATACATGATAAGCACATAAAATGTTAAGCAAAATCATATGGAGGAAAACCACAAAAAACTATCCATTATCACATAAGCACTAAGGAGATTTAGATTCGAGACATGTGAGAGAAAAACCAAAAGCTTGTGATGGAAATCATTAAAAACTAACAAATATATGAAAAAAAAAAACTTACAAACTTTTTTTCCTCTCCAAATAAGCATGATCCTCGCTATTCAATGAAGAAGCTCCAATCTCTCTCTCTCTCTCGCTCTCTCTCTCTCTCTCTCTCTCTCATTAGGTATGATCACTTACTTACAAACTCCCTTTAAAAAACGACAAGAAAACACCATAAGAGCCTTCTTTCTTCACTGTTGAAGAGAAAACCTTCAGAGCACTCAAAGGAACTCTCCTCTCACAGAAATCCTAGCCTTTAGTTGTCTAATGATGTCTTCCATCAATTTAAGATGTATATTTATAGCAAAGGCTCACCTAAAGGCAAGAAATCTTCCCATAATGTTTATCAGATTTGTAATCCATTTGATATTCTAATTAGTCACCCAAAGATTCCAAAAGTAGGTTAAAGGCATTATCTGGACTATTGGGTTAATTTTATTGTTATTTGGTTCGTCTCATCGAGTCAGTATGTTTAACTATAAGTTTGCCAGAATCAGAGTTATGAATGATTTTTAATTTGAGTTTGCATATTTCTTTGCTCAAAATATGCTCCACGATTCGTGTTGATTATCATGAGATTCATGCTAAATGAAAAAAATTATCGATAACATTATCAAGCTTAAAATAAACATAATCTACTTAATAAAGATACACACTTATTGAAGATTTGCATCATGCAAAGATGATAGTTGATGAACTCACTCTATTCAACACACCATTTGATCTTAATCACTTTATCTAACAATTTGTTGGAGAGTTTGAGGAATACTCCAACCACTTATGCTATATTCGTCATGTCTAAGACACCTTTGATGAACTATTATATGATTAACTAATTACCAATGAAGTGCGTCTCAATTTGGAATGCAAAAGAAATTTATCATGCATGTTAGCATCAATTTGACCCTTAAACCTAAATAATTGTTACATTTAAACCAATAACAACCTAATGTTTAAACGAGATGACTCATTTACTTTCTGCTAACGCATTTAAAAATTTCTTATCAAACAATAAGAATTTAATGCATGTTTGTTTCCGGGATTCTATTCTTTATCACAACTTCAANTATTTGGTAAAAGATGGAATGTCGATTCTTATATGAGCATTAATGACATTTACGAAGTCTGGAATAATTCTGTACACTCTTTTTTCTCTAATGTTTCATCAGTTGTTCTTTGGTTTATCTGGTATACTAGAAACAAAACTAAATTTCATAATGAATCTCCTAATGTTAATCATAATTTTGGTGTGATTAATAATTACTTATCTAATAGTCTTACTAATAATGGTATGAAAGGGTATAATAGCCATAATCTATATGAGGTTTTTGTTAAATTTAAGATTTTGCATGAACTAGTGATTAATAGAAACCTCTCGGTTTATTGGTGTAAGTTAAAATTAATGTTTATGGTAGCTGGAAAGTTAATAACGCTGGTGCTGGAGGAGTACAGGGATTTCTTGGGATCAGTTATCTGCTGGTTTGCTTCATCGGTTGTTCCTATCTTGGCTTTAGTTGCTGAGGCTGATGTTGTTGTTTTTATGTTAGGCAAAAAATATGGTTAGAAACATTTGATTGTAGAAAAAGATTATTTTCTATTGTGGAAGTTTTGCAGGTTAAAAGATGAGCATCATTGGAGTATTAACATTCAAATGAAGAAGATAGCGGATCTAACCAAAGAAATAAGCATTTGTTGGACTCATACTAGAAGGGAAGGAAACATAAAAGTTGATTGGGTGGCCAAGCTGGGCTGCTCTCTTAATTATGTTGTTATATCAATGCAAGTTCATTTGGTCTTTATGGAGCTAGTGATTGTTGATTTACTTTGGGTTTTTTGTTGTTTTATTTCTTTTTTCTTTTCTTTGCGGTTCTTAGGCGGGGTGAGTTGTTTTTTATTTTTTCTTAAGAGAGGAGCCTTTAGGTTTTTCTTTTTGTGTGAGTTGTACGGGGTGTGTAGTAGGTTCCTCTTCCCTCTCTTTTTTCTATATTTTTTTGTTTTTTTGAAATATAAATCCCTTATGAGTTATAAAAAAATACATATTATAGAATATAACTAGATCATTGAATTGATATATAGAGAAAAATGATAATTTGGGTTTTGTGACACTAATATTCATGCATGAATATTTTGAATTGAAGTTTTACATAAACTTTATTTCAAACGATCGTTAAAGTTATTTGCATGATATTTATATGATAATAAACCTTATGAATCTTTAAAAATGAAGATTTGTTTCCTAAAATGATCCCGAGAGAGAAAAAAAATTTAGGGTTTCAGTAATTAAGACCATTTTTGGGGTTATCTTTGAGTTAGTTAAAACTAATTCTGTTTGAAGAATTTTATATTATCTTTGATTTTTATTAAATTTTAATTTTCTAAAATTTGGATTTAGTCAAGATTAAGCTCATGTGAAATCCAATTGAGTTTGAGAAAGGAAAATAGAGTTGACAAAAAATGAGGTCAATATCGACCAGGGATAATAGTTCTTCATAACCTATGCCTCGGTCATAAGAAGTGTTTGAAACAATATTATATTTAAAAGAGGCTTAATTGTGCAATGCTTACTAGGACTCTTTAGATCCCCTATCTAGGTTGTAAAACTCTGATAAGAATATGCTTTTTTGGTTAGATTTTTGTGAGTTAGTTTATTCCTTCCATTAGGAAACGAGGCAAAAGTCCCAGATCATGAATGATTATAACACCCTAGTGGGGCAAATCAAGAGTAAATGAAGTTCATAAAGTAAATCCAATGACTTGCTTACATGATAAGCACATAAAATGTTAAGCAAAATCATATGGAGGAAAACCACAAAAAACTATCCATTATCACATAAGCACTAAGGAGATTTAGATACGAGACATGTGAGAGAAAAACCAAAAGCATGTGATGGAAATCAAAAAACTAACACATATATGAAAAAAAAAACTTACAAACTGTTTTTCCTCTCCAAATAAGCATGATCCTCGCTATTCAATGAAGAAGCTCCAATCTCTCTCTCTCTCTCTCTCTCTCTCTCTCTCTCTCTCTCTCATTAGGTATGATCACTTACTTACAAACTCCCTCTAAAAAACGACAAGAAAACACAAAGAAATCACCATAAGAGCCTTCTTCCTTCACTGTTGAAGAGAAAACCTTCAGAGCACTCAAAGGAACTCTCCTCTCATAGAAATCCTAGCATTTAGTTGTCTAATGATGTCTTCCATGATGTCTTCCATCAATTCAAGATGTATATTTATAGCAAAGGCTCACCTAAAGGCAAGAAATCTTCCCATAATGTTTATCAGATTTGTAATCCATTTGATATTCTAATTAGTCACCCAAAGATTCCAAAAGTAGGTTAAAGACTTGATCTAGACTCGATTTGACTTGGATTGAGTTAATTTTATTGTTATTTGGTTCGTCTCATCAAGTCTGTATGTTTAACTATAAGTTTTCCAGAATCAGAGTTATGAATGATTTTTAATTTGAGTTTGCATGTTTCTTCGCTCAAAATATGCTCCACGATTCGTGTTGATTATCATGAGATTCATGCCATATGAAAAAAATTATCAATAACATTATCAAGCTTAAAATAAACATAATCTACTCAATAAAGATATACACTTATTGACGATTTGCATCATGCAAAGATGACAGTTGATGAACTCACTCCATTCAACACACCATTTGATCTTAATCACTTTATCTAACAATTTGTTGGAGAGTTTGAGGATTACTCCAACCACTTATGCTATATTCGTCACGTCTAAGACACCTTTGATGAACTATTATATGATTAACTAATTACCAATGAAGTGCGTCTCAATTTGGAATGCAAAAGAGATTTATCATGCATGTCACCATCAATTTGACCCTTAAACCTAAATAATTGTTACATTTAAACCAATAAAAAACCTAATGTTTAAACTAGAGGACTCATTTACTTTCTACTAACGCATTTAGAAATTTCTTATCAAACAATAAGAATTTAATGCATGTTTGTTTCCGGGATTCTATTCTTTATCACAACTTCAAAAGTATGTATATATATATATATATATAT
>JXCR01140909.1:27013-42320 GCA_002079205.1 Phalaenopsis hybrid cultivar
CCCTTCCGATAGCATTCAATGCATACTTCAATAAGCCTTAAATATCATATATTTTTTATGGGATGTAAAAGCATCATAAAAACCAAATTTAAGGGTCTGTTTGGCGCAGCTGTGGATTATTTATAATCTGCTGATAAGTAGATTATTCTGATAATCTGCAGATTATCAGAATAATTTGGCTTGCTGTTTGGGGCAGCTTATTCAGGCTAGATTATTGGTGGTTAAATGACATTCATGCCCCCTGTCTGATAAAACTGTTTGGGGCAGCTTATTTAGAATAGCTTATTGATGGAAAAGAAACATATAGTGCAGAAACATACGATAATCACAGATCAGTTCTAAAAGATATCATACAGTTCTCACACCTTAATGAGTATCAGAAGAACTAAAAAAAGTACAAATACAAGTACGACAACAAGAAGAAATATTAAAATATTTAACTTCAGACTCTGGCTATGTCGGTCCTCATCTGCACTGTCAGACGGAGGAAACATCGGATTTACATGACTGCTGGCATGACTACTGTCACTGTAATATGAGAGACTATCAGCCCACTGGAAGAAACCACAACGAGCTGAAACACCTATGACACAACCATAGAACTGCCTCCCAAAGCTATGCTCCTTAGTCCTTACGTGACGTTAGCAACGAAGACGGTAGTCCACAATAACACTAAATCCCTCTCTTTGTACCTGATATCCTGGAAGTCGTGTTTGTATAACTGCGAAAATAACAAAAGAATCAATGTCGGTTTAAGGTATTTTAAAAGTAACCAAAATTAAATACATATGAATATAAACCTATAACCTTATTAAAGGAAAACTTGGTAGATCAACAACCATAAATAACATCTGTGATACTCCCTTAAAGCAATCATATCAGCCAAACCTTCACCTTCCTGATCTCCAAATTCATTATATTATATATCATCCTCAGGTAATGAATGCCCCCCACAAGTCCTGTAGGTTGCTCGAAGACATTCAATTCATCATTGTCTGCCATAATGAAGTCTGTATTTGATTGTGATGAATGTATTTGGATAAAGTTATGTAGTGTCATTGTTGCAACCACAATATGCACCTGCTTTTGGAAAGGATACAACGACATATCACTTAAGATGACCCACTTCTTCTTCCAAACTCCAAATGTTCTTTCAATTACCCCGCGTAAAGACGAGTGGTGTTTATTAAACATTTCCTTTCTGCCACGTACTGTGCCACTACATTGCTCAAAATTAGAAATATGATATCTTGTGTCAGGATAGGGCTTCAGGTATCCCCTTTGCATATGATATTCTGCATCGACTAGATAATATTTTCTTGGTACGAAAAACAATGTTAATAAAAAACATTACATGTTAATATATACACATTGGAAAACAAAACTAACCCGTTGGGGGGTGAGGGAAACATTGCAATCTATTCCTAGTAGCAAAGGAGAAAATTCGATTGTCATGTGCACTCCTTTCCCAGCCCGCCACCACAAAAGTAAAACACATGTTGAAGTCACATACAACCATGACATTTTGCGTTGTTAAACCGCTCCGAACGATGTATGCTACCTTCTCATTAATGGGTATTCGAGCATCAACGTGGGTACCGTCAATTGCACCAATACAATTCTGTTTAATTGACCCGTTAGAGAGTAATAATATTGTTAAAATATAGAATGTAATAAATTAAAAACACTGATAGTTATCTTGAAATATGACATGTATCGTGGATCGTTGTCAATTTGTTCTAGAGTGGTAGCAAATGATGGATCCTCCGGTTTAATTTTTTGAGTTGTTAAGCTAACAAGTGTATGTATCCCATTTGAAAAGTAACAACTAATTATTTTGGATGAATGTTGAAATCTTTTCATAGCTCCTCGAATTGACTCATTCTGTGACAGAATGTACAGTGTTATAGCCAAAACCTCCCTACACGTAGTTCTAGAAGAACCCTGGAGGCCGTGATTTACACATAACTCGTACAGAAGATCCATAAAAATAGGTGTCGTCATTCTGAAAATATTTCTGAATCTTATTGGATGACCAGAAAGCATTTCACCAACTCATCAATCTCCAACAAAGGTGGATGTGATGCAGGGAATGCGAGTAGTCTTATGTTGATAATAATCCAATAACAATATCGCAACGGCTGTAGCAAATGTCATTCTCCTACGACGTTCACGTTGCAGATCCATCCTAAATGATTTACAATATAAACATTAATAGTCCACTATCCAAAAATTTAAAATGTTAACATAATGAGTTAAAAAAGTCCCAAACACGAGAAGGTAGCATTCTTAAAAGTCCCAAACATATTAAAAATAAAACGACATTAGTCAAAGTTCAAATAGTGCAAATACATATACAATCCATAAGGAAATATCATTCATCAACCAAAACCCGCAAATATTCAAGACGCATTTTTGGCTCTAGTGTCATGAATATTTTCATTATAGTTGAATCCTCATGTTTTTTCACACACTGTGCGTGAAATCGCCTACCTGTCACAACTTCAGGAATAGTACGCAAAAGTCACAGACACTCTAATATGCTCGCATCAGAGATAGGTGAAGCTATAAAAGCTTCAATCAAACGATCGAAGGAGGTGTTCAACAAACGTTCTTTCTCTTTATTTTTCTTAGCAACCCTGACCCTCTTTGTTGTGCTATAGTCACCCGTATCACTCTGGTTAATGCTAGACACTTCTTCATCATGTGTTAATGGCTCAGGAGTGAACTCATCTGGTATCCCTTCAAAAGTACTTTGACATGGGTTGAAAGTAAATTTTCCTGTTGCGACAACCCATTTAAACATTATGTACAGTTTTTCTTCAAATTTCGGCTAAATCCCGCACTGCTTATACTTTTTCGCTGCTGGTACCGCTTGTGGCAGAACATTTTAGAGTGAATAGTTAGGCAATTATAATTAGAGAAGTAATTTGGAATTAAAATCGAACAAATCATGAAGTATATATAAAATACCTCTAATTTTTCAGCCACCATTCAACAGGAGCATCAATTGTTCTTTTAATAGGATCCCAACCCAAGCCTGTAGATCCACGTTTCAACTCCTTCCATATTTTCCATTCATTCTTTAATTGATCTCATTTGTTTTTAAATTTCAGCTTATCATAATCCCTACCAGTCAACTCTTCAAATCTCTTTTCAATGTTTCGCCACCCTTTCTTATTAAAAAATGTTGTTGGTCAGTTCCCAAGTTCTATTTCTTTTATACAAAGATCGCAGAAAATATTTGTTACTTCCTTATCTCACATTGCGGAGGTCCTCTCTTCAATTGATTTAGACATGATGAAGCTATAGAGAACAAATGAGAATTAAAAAGAGATTATATTTGAAGTAATAATACATCCAACACATAAACATCTCAGACCCACAACAACATCAACCCAACAAGAACACCACTCTCCAAACATAAACATTTGCCACCAACACAAACAAGAGCATAACAACTTGATCAATAACAAAAAAAGAAATATATGAAGAAACAAATGATTTATGTGGTTCAGTCATTGACCTACATCCACAGTAAGACTTCAAAAATATTTCATTATGCAATTCCAAAAAGTTACAAGACCAACTCTAAATACATTGATGTCATTTGCTTGCCCCTTAAACCGAGATTACCAAAGAAATACCAAAGCCAACTCTAAATACACCATGACCGAAAGCAATGCTGGCATTCAGAATGTATTACATTAATGGCACTAGCAGCCGAAATGCACTGATTCAGTCCCTTATCAGTTCAACCAAGAATTCCAGAAAATACCAAAGCCCAATTTCCTAATTCTAAATTTCAGAACAGCTCAAACTGAAATGTATTGCAATGACTTGGAGTGCAACATCAATAATCCTACACGCATCAGCTGAAATGCAATGAACCGAAATGTATTGCAATGGCATGTATTGAAATGGATTGCAATGAAGCCATTCCTCCAACTGTAAAAAATAAAGCCATTTCTCAACTGTAAATATTAAAGCCATGATTTGATAGAACTAGCAACCAAGAATTCCAGAAAATTAGCCACATCAAAATAGCTAATTGCAATGAAACAGGGAGAATCAAGCTCTTTCCAATTTTCAGATCTGTAAATTAGCTCATCAAAACAGCTTTTAATGAAACAGGGAGAACTAATTTCCTATTTCCAATTTTCAGATCTGTACATTAGCTCATGATTCTGTAAAATAGCTCCTGATCTGTAAATTAGCCCAATTACCTATTTCCAATTTTCAGAACAACTCAAACCGAAATGTATTGCAAGACACAGAAACTGTAAATATAAAACCAAAAGAAGTGCGGCATATAGAACCGAAACATGTAAATATTAAAGCCATGATTTGATGGAACTAGCAACCAAGAATTCCAGAAAATTAGTCACATCAAAATAGCTAATTGCAATGAAACAAGGAGAACCAAGCTTAATTTCCTATTTCCAATTTTCAGATCTGTAAATTAGCTCATGATTCCTCATGATCTGTAAATTAGCCCAATTACCTATTTCCAATTTTCAGAACAACTCAAACTGAAATGTATTGCAAGGCACAAAAACTGTAAATATAGAACCAAACGAAGTGCGACATATATATAACTGAAACATGTAAATGCACTGTAAATATAGAGTCAGAGAAGTGCGTCATATAAATCCCAAAAAAGGAGTGCGTCATATAGAAGATCTATTTCCAGAGCAGTGCGTCATCTAAATGCACTGTAAATATGTGATCCATTTCCAGAGCAAGATCTAAACATCCCTAAATGTAAGAGCTAAAAATCCCAAAAAATCAAAACGTAAGGGCATAAAAACCAGAGAAGATCTATGGAGAACATTTCTAGAGCATATAGAAGAACCTAAAAAGCTTTGTAATTGCCTTCTAGGCCTAAAAAGAAACCAAAGGAACACCAAAAAAAACATTCGAGCCGCATAAACGAACTAGAGAAAATCAAAGGAGTGTCATTTCTATAGTTTACACAAGATTTCACCAGAAGTTTACGCACGAGAAGATCGGTAAAGGAGGTCGCGGGGAAGAGCGCGAGAGAGAATCCACAAGGGCATAGGAGGAAAATAAGCCCTAATCAAAGCTGAACGAAACCTCTCCCCCTCATTCGATGGATAGAAGTAATATCGAATATGTGATTAAGGACGATATAAAAATGCAGCAATAAACGCCGAAACAAACGCTGCGGCGACGCTTTCAAAACGCCGCCACAGCAAAATAAGCTGCCCTAAACGGGGTCTAAATCTCCACCTTTTCTTTAAAATCATAGCCATATTCATGCCTTCAAAGCAAATATAAATAAATCCCTTCGAACAAGCAATACAGCTTTCAATATCCAGCAAATAATTTTTCTCATGGCCTAATATAAGGTAACCCCGCTCACAAGATATTTTAGATGATTCCTAGGTGAAACACTAACAAATAACATTTCCTCCATTTTACCCCTTCCAACCAACCAATCTGCCGGGGAGTTGCCCTCCCTTAGGATATGTGACAAAAGAATAGAAATATTAAACTTATGAATAAGCTCTCTTATTCTATTCCAAATTGCCACGACATTCAATTTATGTCTATTATTCATATCAAACTCCTTATAGAGATTAAACTAATCAGTCTCAATAATCAGATTTGAGAATTTAAAAGCAATAGCCACCTTCAGAGAGAGTAAAAATGACCAGCATTCGGCCTTAAAAGGGGATGAAGCAATAATCAAAGAAGCAAAGAAACATCTGCACAAGCCTAAATAATCTCTAAAAACACCTCCAGCTCCAACTGCCTTGGAAGTCCAACTTCCATCAATATTCACTTTGATCCAGCCTTTAGGAGGGGGTTCCAACTTAATAATAGTGGCCATCCTACCCACCTTTGGTGGATGTAAATCAACATTCAACCCAAATTACGACAAGCACGGAATAAATAAGAAATAATATAAGCAACCATATTAGTCGGGAACAAACCCAAATTTTAATATTTATGATCATTCCTTGCCACCCAAATTAACCAAATCACCAATAAAGGGAAGCTAGCTAATTTGGAATCCATCCTATCTGTAGCCCTCCACTTTAAAAGGTAGCTTTTGATATCATTACAATCACACTAATTAATATGAAAGTGTTTTCCCAATGTATTCCAAATTTCTTTAGCATAAGAACACTGAAGAAAAGATGCACCATCAATTCCTCTTCATTCTTGCATAAATGACATTATGAAGCAAATTTCAACGCTTTAAGTTTAAGAATATCATCAAGAGGAAGCATATTAAGAAAAAATCTCCATAAAAAAAAAGAGATAGAGGGAGTTAGAAAAGTATTCCAAATAATTTTACCCCACCGCCATTTTTCACAAAAAAATATATTTGAATACAATAGTTTCAAAGGAGATATATTATAGGAATTTTTCAAAATGGGGGTATCTTTACCCTCCTTCTAAATAGGAATCTTAGTAATAAACTCAGTTATATCTCTAATAAGAGACCTTAATTTATTAACAGCCCAATTTCCGTCCAACCAAACATCGGAGATAGTCAATTTATTATTCTGTGGAGAAGTAATAGATAATACTATATACTCTAAGACCAAATTATCATGCCAAAAGGAAATATTGCGTTCACCCACATCCCACAATATGAATTTTCTCGCGACCTCTCTTGCTTTAAAAATAGTTTTCCAACTCTTAGAATCCCCCACTTTCCAATGAATATAGTCGGATTTGACTTAGTATGATATTTATGAAAAAGAAAGCGAGCCCATAACGAAGTAATAAGCTTGACAACTTTATCAAATGAAGTCCAATGCTTTCTAGATTGGTTACTCGACCACAGAAATCGGTTAAATAATCTTTCTAATTGGATCTGAGTGTTTTTCTTAAGATTCAAGATTTGAAGAGCATATAAAAGGATACTTAATAGAACATTTCTGAGGAGGGTAATGCGACCCCCATTAGACAGGAAATTATTCCTACAATCATTAATTCTACTTTTGATCTTTTCCACAACTTCATCTAATTGTATTTGCTTTCGACAGTCCTTAAGCAAATTTACTCCCAAATATTTCAGGGTCAAGGACGAAGCATGAAACCCATTGTAATTATTACTCCAAATCACAATAGGGCTTTTGACAGAATTCCCAAAATGCATATTGCATTTATCTTTGCCGAAAACCAGATCAGAATTATCTTGAAAAGTATCTAGTACTTGCATAAGAGCTTTAATGGTTGATTTACTGACATTACTGAAAATTGTGGCAGAAAAGAATCAGCATACACCAAATGACTAACCATAATAGAAGATTTATGTGAGAATTGAGTATAAGGTTTGTTCATCTGTAAATTGTTAATTAATCTAGACAAATAATCAAAAGCAAGAATAAAAATTGTAGGGGATAAATGATCTCCTTGTTTAATTCCCCTTGTTGCAGAAAAGAATCCATAAGAATTTCCATTAACTAGAACATAATAATGATTATTCACCAACCATCTACGAATAAGGGAGCAAAAATTATTCTGAAAACCTCTGGCCTGCAAGATATTTAATATGAAATCCCAACTGATAGTATCATAAGCCTTCTTATTATGAAGTTTGAGAATCATATTACCTCCACGACACTTTTTATCCAGTTCTTCCATCATCTCCTGTGCTAGAAGAATATTATCAGTTATCTCTCTTCCTTTAATGAAAGCAGATTGATGAATAGAGATAATATTACTCAACATAGGTTGTAATCTATAGACAAGCAATTTGCTAATAACTTTAGAGATCACAGAAGTGAGGGAAATAAGCCTGATATTATCCCAGCTAGATTTATCATTCCCCTTAAGAATAAGAACAATCAACGAAGATGTAAAATATTTCCCAGGGTCTTCCCCTTGGAAAAAAAACTTTGAATAGCTTTAATCACATCTTTTTTAATAATCTCCCAGCTCGTTACATAAGAAGCAACAGTGAAACCATCAGGTCCAGGAGATTTGTTAGTATTAATTTCCTTAAACACCGCATAAATCTTCTGTTCCGTTGGAATATTAGAAATAACAATTTTAGAAGTATATTCCCTTTCACCTTCAAAAATTTCAGAAATAATAGGGAGAGTCTGAGAGGAAGAATAAAATAAATTTGTAAAATACTCCACCGCATTGTTGCCAATCTTTTCCTTGTCAACGATACTCCTCCCATCAGTAGTATTAATACTTAAAATAGTACTCAAATTCCTTTTATGCTTAATAGAGGCGCGGAAAAATTTTGAATTGCGATCTCCACTAGTAAAATAAATATCATTAGCTTTTTGTTGTAATAACTCCTCTTCCAGGTTAATCTCTTATAACAGTTGGTTATGGGCTTGGGCCAACTCAATGACATGTTGCAGATTACAAATAACCAGATTCTCCAAGTTATCCACAACTTTTTGAGCCTCGTTGACTCTATTATGAATATTACCAAAATGCATAACATTCCCCTTCCTTAATCCATCAGCTACTTGTTTATGCAGTTGCCACAAAACATACCAATGATTACTAACACCATTTGTATGCCAAGCCTGTTTCACAGTGCTCTAAAAAGTATTGTGAGTAATCCAAATATTCAGAAATTTAAAATGATATTTAGCGGGTTTAGTAGTAAAAGCAAGAGAAAACATAATGAGATTATGAATTATATATATATGAAAAGAGTTACATGCAAAAAAGGTACACCCATGCTCACGTTTCTTATGTATTTACATATTAACACCCAATGTTTGATGTTTATGCATTTATACATTAACACCCAATCTTTGATCCTTATTTACACTGACAACATTGTGTAGTCATAAATTAACAAAGAAAAAAGAGTGTCTTTCAATTTAAAAAAGAAGAAAATATTAATGTTTTAGATGGGATGTTCAGATTTTGAGTAATATGCATGTAAATGTCATTGTTCAAGTATTCGGTATGTAAATACATAAGATTTGTGTGACATATATGTAATATATACATAGGTTAGGTAAATAAGTTATATTCAATTTTTGTTTCTTTCATTTATTAAATCCCGATTTACAAAATTCACTTATAAGTTAGATTTAACAGATTTAGCGCAGTAAAAATATATTTTCAATTGATTTATATCAAACTCATCAAATAAATTTAACTGAATTTAATATAATTGAATCAAATATTATTTCAAATTTAATAATATTTAGATTTAATAAGTTCAAATTTACTGAATCTAGTAAATCCTATTTCATTTAAAGCAGCTAAAATATCTCTAAAATAGTAAAAAATATTTCATAAGGAGTCCTAATACATTTCATCAAGAATTCAACAGTGAAGTGACACAATTTTTATGAGGAAGACTCCTGAATCAATCTTTATACTAAAATAGCGTGAGATTTGCCCAACGCCGTCCTAAACCCACCATGGCTGTATTGCTGAAGTCCCCCTCTCCATCCCTCGGCGAAACAATCACACTATCGGATCCGTTGGAATCCGGCGCACGCTAGATCACATTCCTAACTCGGAAAAACTCACCTGATCGTTTTCCGCTCCACCATTTTATCACCCATCTCTCTACCTGCTTGTTCCCTTTCCGCGCTTAAGTCTCTCTTGATCGAACCTCATCTTGTCCGTGGACTGGAAAACCCTAGTTCTTGCCAAGGAAATGAGCATGTGGTTGTTCCAGCAATAGTCCGATTCATGGTGATTGTTTTGTGAGTGGAGTAATGAGAAGTCGTTTCGAGCGGACGCTGAAAGAGCTCTACTATCGCACGGAAGGATTTTGGAAGCGAAGGCAGGGAGAACTTTATTTGGGATAAAGGCCTGTAAACATGTCTGTGTTTCGTTCCAATTTGTTCGATCCTTTTGTTCCCTTCCCTCCTTTTCTCCTATAGTTTGTGTTTAGCTTTTGCTGAAATTTTTTTTTCTGTAAGTAGATCATTTAAGCAGCATGTCCTGGCAGTGTGAGGCTGATGTCGTTTGTTAACTGAAATTAAAAAAGATTAGGGAGAATTATATATATATTTTTCTAAACTAAGGTGCCTTCGGGCAGGGCACTACCGTCCTTGGTTTGGGGAGAGGCGAGTTTTGGTGTTAATCTATGCCTATGTAAATGTTTTTCTGAGAGCAAACTAAAAAAAAATTGATGGTGCCTGTTAATCTTCTAGGCATGCGGTACTTTCGAATTCGCATGATTCTAGAGAAGGCACTTAATGAATCCTTTCTATTTTTTTTTTTTTTTTTGAATTATTTCACTTTTCTTTGAACTTTAAGATCCACAAATTTGTTGTCTTTGGTTGAGTTCGACGATAAATATCCGATTAATTCCGTTCTGAAGGGCAGCTATTGCATTCTGGGATCTGTAGATGATTCTAACATTGAATTTGGGAGGCCTAACTTGGTGAAATCCTTGAAATGAAGCCAAATGATGATTTATTATTCCTGTTAATATCTTGGGTCTGTTCTCCACAAATTTAACTTTTTCATTGATTCGACCTTTTTTCAACATGTCTTCTTAAAAAATTAATTTGTTATGGACCCAAAAAAAAAAAAAAAAAACGGTGCTTGTGAGAGAATTGTTTTTGTCCTGAAAATTCAGAATTGTTCAGTATTCACTATTCACCTATTAAACCCCTAGCCCATACTCATAGTTTGCAATTATTTTTTTTTTTTTTTGAGTTTATATATTGGGGAAGGAGAGGTAGCAGATCTGTTTAAATTTTTTGGGCCTTCCACCTGATTTCCATATTTTGAATTAATTCCAAGCCTCGGAGCTGCTCAAGACTATTTCACATATGTTCACGTTCTTCAAATTCTTTTGAGTTATATATATAAAATCTTATCATGCTATTGGAGCTTTCTCTAATTCATGATCAAATGATCTTTGGCATTCATTTGTTATATTTTTCCAGCCATCTTTTTTCATTGGGGCAGAGGTAAGGGTTGAACGAAAAACACTTTGATCTTTACACTCCTCAAACCTAAATGAAGCAAAAAAGTGCTAGGGATGTCTTCGCAAATAAAACTTGAAAACTCTCGTAAGGAATCATCTTAGAATTTCATCAAGAAAGTTTGTATAAGCCTTCATGTGACTTATTTTGATGAAAAATAAGGCCAATACTATCTTATAAGTACTAGCCTGAAGTCCCTATTTTTTCATTACTTTCATTTTGTATGTAATTTCAAAATACAGATATATATATTACATAGCATACATATTGCTGGTATTGATACATAATTTTAAAATTTATTAAGCTAGGTTGTTGACTAAACAGTTTGTCATGTCATGTAACAGTTAAGGCCTTTTTTAGATGAATTTCTGTTGAAGTTAATGACACAAAGTTATAATATTTGTTGTGATAGCTAGACATGTGTGCTTTTAAATCATAGGTATGGTTCGGTTAAAGTCTTTGTTCAACTTCAAATGAAAAGTAAGTGAAACTTGGTTGTATGTTTTAAATATTTCCATGTCTTGATGACCATTTATGTCATAGGCTTCTTTTTCTATTGCTGAACTATAAGATCCAAAATAATAATGACATTTTGTAAGTTCTATGGATGGATGTGTGAATCTCAATCAGATTGCATTTTTATTCTGCTACTTTTGAGCATAAGTCTCCCTGGCGAACAAATTGTTCTTTCTTTCTTCAATCATCACCACATTTAATTATTTTTCCATGCTTTATTTGCTCTTTCTCTTTTTCTTTATAAGTCTTATAAATACTTTCTTCTTTCCCTTTTATTAGATCTTGTGACTCTTATTATGCATGCCCAAACCACATAAAGTTAATCCCCTTTTTATTTTTCTCAAATTCAAATTGCTTGCCATTGAGTTCTTTTTTGCATAATTCTAATAGTCATTATGTAAATCCCATCTGCTGACATATATTTTCTTATTGCATAATACAGATCGGTCTCTTCTCAAATTTAACCATCAAGCTTTAACTTCTAGAAGTTATGTTTTCATATATATTCTAATATCTTTGTATAATATTTCCAAGATGCTTAAACCAATGACATAGAGTTATCATTCTCCTACAATACTAATAAAGAATTATCAATTTCAACTTCATTAAAATTGCAAATTGTAGGCTTAGGTTTATTCTATCAACCTAAGCCCCTTACACCACATTCTTTCTTTTTTAACAAATTAATATGCTGGTAGTATTGAATCCGAATTTGTCCTGTGAATCACACCCATCCTCACAAATTAATATGCTAGTGGCGCCAATCAAGGGTCCGTCGACACCATGATGTAACTCGAGTCGCAGGGGACTGCCAACATCCCTTAATCGCCTTTGATATAGAAGAATACTGGTGAGGATGATGTGTCGTTTAGTGCATTTGAGTGGGATTGAATCTTGTTATGAGGAACTTTGATCTTACTTAAGGTGATTCTCTTTCCTTCTTGAATTTTCCTTCATTTTTTTTTTATGTAGCTATTCCGACCATCGAGATCTTGACCGCTGACTCACCCGCGACGGAGTTTGGTGCCGGCGATGCCACAAATTTGGCGCCCACTGATAAGGGTTTGATTGGTGGAAATCGGTCTTTTGACGAGATTGGAGATGTTGGATATTTGATTGGTCCAATCGAGCTCACGAGGGAAGCTACCGATTGGAGGCATATTTCCCTTGGATTGTTGCGAGACCAGTTTCGGGAGATTAAAGACTCATTTGCCTGGGCGGTTGGACTCCTGTAGGGCAAAGAGGTGCGAGCCTTGCTAGCCCCGATCGAGAAGGTGGAGAAGTTGGAGGAAGAGGTTACTACCCTTTGTGCTCAGGCAATCACCTTCTAGGACAAGATGATTGCTCTCTATAGGGAGATGGCTGCACTACGTGCGAAAATGGTGACCACTCGGGAGGCGGTCTCTGCCATTCAATTCAATCTGAAATAAAAAAGAATGGATATAATCATGTTAGGAGGAGAGGCGGTTTATATAAGGTTGATTCAACGAGGTCCGACTGAAGTGGTGAGTGATAGTTTTATAAAGTACTTCTCAGACTAATTGCCAAGAGGCTTTTGTAATTATAAATTTTTTTTAATAGAATTTTTTTTCCTCAAATTGTGTGTTCAATATGCTTAGCTTGTCTTCAGGGTGGAAAATGATGCCTTTGCTTCTGTGGCGATTCGACTTCTTTGAGAGCCCTATAATTAGGGATTGGGGTTATGAAAAATTTTCACATGACTTTCACTTTTTTTTTCTAACTTGTCTATCCAAGTTGTTTGTCTGATGATGCCCAAGTTCTCCCAAGAGCTGTTCAATTCAATCCCCACCACCGAGGTGCATTAGTGCTCCTTGAAGGTGACTATGTTTTCAACCAATTCGTAAAACTTTGGGCGGTCACTAGTGATGATCAGGCGATTGGAGATTTTGGTAACAACCTCATGTTTTATAAGGACCAGTTCAAGTGTGGTCTTTGTTTTCCTCTCTACCAAGTGCTCCAGGCGATCTTCAGTCGGTATGGTGTGATTCCAACCCAATCATGCCCAATTCAAGTGCGGCCATTAATGCCTTAGTGATCTTCTGTTGCTTGCTTGTGATCTCCTGGTTGACAAACCTCTTCTTGTTTAAGATCGGACTAGATAAATACACCGTGTTCTTGGCCGGGCCTCGATTGCGTTTGTTGGGATTGGAGAACAAGATCAAGGGCTGGAAGAAGCGGTTCTTGGTTGGTTCAGTCCGGTGTAGCTAGTCGGTTCATGCTTTTCTGGTCCTCACCGACGTGAAGAAGGTGCAGACCTTGCCAAGTAATCTTTGAGTTTCCGAAGAGATGATCGAAGGGCAGCAATTGCACACTCGTTAGTAGCTGGAGGAAGAATTCTTGTGGTCGAAGAAGTTCGATAGTATGAACGACGAACGCTGGGAGGCCTTTGGTGCTAGTGAGTCAGAGAGAGAGGACGACCGCCATCAGAGTTGTCAAGAAGCAGCTTCTGTAGAAGGCTGTCAATCCCAAAGTTGTTGCCTCTTCTGCTATTCCTTCAGAAAGGTCTAGAATTCTTGTGTCCGAAATTGTTTCTGCCCGTAAATATGCCAAAGGTGCAAAATTTATTTATTCCACGTCTGTTACCACTTGTTATCCAAGATGTTACGACTGCAGAGCTAACTCTTATCGAGCGAAAAATAAACCCTTCTTTCACAGCTGTCAAAACTTTCGGTGCTCGGGGCGAAGATTCGGCGAAGACACCTAGTGTACTGACCCGTGCAAAGCAGGTGAAGAGGCTTCAAGGGAGGGAGCATAGGACCCGATGACTTTGCGGATGACTGACACATGCTTCATTGACCTCAAGGCAAGGAGTGCAACGAAGAAGCCTAGTACACTGACTTCGTGGACGACTGACACGTCCTTCATAGACCTCAAGACAGGTGTAAGAACCTTCAGTGCTCAGGGTGAAGATTCAACGAAGACGCCTAGTGTACTGGCCCTGAGCAAAGTAGGTGAAGAGGCTTCAAGGGAGCGAGCAAAGGACTAAGCGACTCCGTAGACGACTGACACATCCTTCATAGACCTCAAGGCAAGGGGTGTAGCGAGCTGTTCACCTCTGATCTCCTTGTCGGAGTCTAAGGCTGACTAGGAGCTCGAGCACGAAGAGAAGGGCATCCCTCTCAGAGAGGGGAAAGCCCTGTGATAGACAAAGGAGAATCTCCCCCTCCTCGAATGAAGTGAAAGGTGCCCCTGCTCAAGTGTATTATCTATCAGGATGAGGAGACCACTGCTTTGCAGGTCATTCACCATGTTTAACATGAAAAACGATTAGTACATGAGGTCCCCAGTGGCTGCAGAGCATCCTAGCGGAAGTTGTATGGTTCCGCTCCTTTGAGAAGACACTAAAGAGGCTCGAGTGCTCGGAGCTCACTTTGCTGTCTGATCAGTAGCATTTGATGGCCTGGGAAGCCTCTAGCCACCACACCAAGGTTCTTGGGCAGACTGAGAATAAATTGGTTGTTGCCTCGTAGAGAGCAGTGGAAGTCAAGGCCCTGGAAATCAGGACACCTGGGAGGATTTGTGGAAGTTAAGAAGGTTGTGACGATCGAAAATGAGGAAATAACGACGATCTTTGAAAAGGAAAATCAAGAATTGAAGGTGGCCATAAAATCTTTGAAGGAATATGTCATCGAGATGGCCACCTAACTCCAGGCCGGTATCTCTCTGGTGGTCAACTTCTTTGTGAAGCATGGGCTGGTGGAAATCAGATAGGTTGAATTGAAAATTTTTCTCTCCTCTTTGACCCTGAGGAGAGCGAGGAAGAGAGTGACGATGAGAAGGGAGGTGAGGATGAAAGTGATGGTGGATCTGTTGCCGCTCGGCTCTTTCGCTTCCTATATATATATATATATATATAT
>JXCR01140909.1:47584-67770 GCA_002079205.1 Phalaenopsis hybrid cultivar
AAAAATACCACCTATAGTACTTTCTTAAGAGTGAAACACCCCTTTTCATGCATAAGTTTATGACACCAAGGTGTTTCAAGTGTAAATATCAAACTTTGGGTGTTAGATATGTAAATACATAAGAATGGTGTGGTATGTATGTAAATTTCCTGGAAGTATATCATTTTGTAATACTAAGCTTGAGCAATTGGGATGTAGCTGATGATTCTTATGCTAAAATGCTTTATAGATACATTACAAAGTTCATATTTTTTTTATTTTGTTTTTATCTAGGTATTTCCAGCCGTGGAAAAAATTATCTGTAAATGACTATTGGAATGAAGATTACGTCAGGAACACGCAATATTTGTTCAGCTCTTTGCTTTTCATGCATGCATGATTTTCGTTCTTCGTCATCCATAGGTCATCCAGTGACAGTGGATGCTCTGCTAATATTTTCTATGGTGGAAAAGGCTGACATTTGTTTTCAGTTGGTATGAATGGAACAATACGTTACAAAAGCAGGAGATGTGATGATTCTCAGAATACATCTAGTGAAACTAGTAACATTTTAGCAGGCATGATTTCAAGTCATAATTCATACTCCAAGAATGATGAATGCAAATCAACTCTGAAAGTCTCTGAAGCTCATGATTTAGAAGATCTGGAAGTTACTAAAAAAGAGAAATCTCTCCAGGAAAAAAATTATCAAGCTCAGTTTTCTGCAGATCCCTCAGGCCAAGGTGAAGAGCAGCTTGGATTAGAGTTTCATGGGGATAATATTTCATGCATTACTGGAGGAATAGATTTCAATATTTCGGATTATGGTGATAATTTATACTTGGATAAGAAAGACATGAATTCTGGTAAGGTTTTGACCAACAATAAGAATGAACCTTCTATTTTGGATGCTGTTGAGTGTTCTCTGGGGTCATTTTCTTCTGTTAGTTCTACTGAGAGGAAACATGCCACCCTTCTAAATGTTGAAGTTTCTACTATGAATGAGGCTAGAAGTTGCTCATCTTCTGAGAAATCTAAGATTGATGATTTATGCCAAGAAACTAGAACTAATACAGATCGTCAAATATCATCTGATAATGGCTCTGAAAGTGGTGATCTTAACAAGGCCCTTGGAAAGGACAATACCTTGTTGGATTTGGAAGCAAAAAACAAACTGGGATATAATTTGCTACCTCTGGCAAATACTGAGATTGAAAACTCTGAAAGTACATTATACGATGTGAGTTTNGTTCTATTTTGGATGCTGTTGAATGTTCTCTGTGGTCATTTTCTTCTTTTAGTTCTACTGAGAGGAAACATGCCACACTTCAAAATGTTGAAGTTTCTACTATGAATGAGGCTAGAAGTTGCTCATCTTCTGAGAAATCTAAGATTGATGATTTATGTCAAGAAATTAGAACTAATACAGATCGTCAAATATCATCTGATCATGGCTCTAAAAGTGGCGATCTTAACGAGGCCCTTGGAAAGGATATTGCTTTGTTGGATTTGGAAGCAAAAAACAAACAGGGATATAATTTGCTACCTCTGGCAAATACTGAGATTGAAAACTCTGAAAGTACATTATACGATGTGAGTTTCGGGTATTACTTACCTCTTCTGCACTAGTTTATATTTACCATATGTTATAGAATTTATTAGAAAAAAAGATAGATATTCGAGGTTACAGTAATCATTAGGGCTCCTTTTTATGATTTCCGGCAACTTTGACTTTACTAGTTCCGTGATTGCTAAAGGATTATTTATTTGTAAATTGGCATAGCTGGTTAATAGAAGGCTGACATCATATTAAACGTGCAGCTCTTAAAAGTTT
The DNA here is from genome assembly GCA_002079205.1 of Phalaenopsis hybrid cultivar. NCBI lineage: Eukaryota > Viridiplantae > Streptophyta > Magnoliopsida > Asparagales > Orchidaceae > Phalaenopsis > Phalaenopsis hybrid cultivar. The sequence goes on from JXCR01140909.1 coordinate 49,398, forward strand.
CAGGGGTTTATTATCAATAAAAGCAGTGTGTTTTCTTTTTTTTTTATTTTTGCTTGTGATATATTCGAATACTATTTAATAATTTTCTCATTCATGTACATTATTCTTTATTATATATATTAAATTAATTCTCTGTATNTTGTATTACCTACCTCTTCTGCACTAGTTTATATTTACTATATGTTATAGAATTTATTAGACAAAAGGATAGATATTTGAGGTTAGAGTAATCATTAGGGCTCCTTTTTATGATTTCTGGCAACTTTGACTTTACTAGTTCAGTGATTGCTAAAGGATTATTTATTTGTAAATCGGCATAACTGGTTAATAGAAGGCAGACATCATATTAAACGTGCAGCTCTTAAAAAAATCAGGGGTTTATTATCAATAATAGCAGTGTGGTTTCTTTTTTTTTTTATAATTTTGCTTGTGATATAATAGAATACTATTTAATAATTTTCTCATTCATGTACATTATTCTTTTTTATATATATTAAATTAATTCTCTGTATAAATTATCAAAACCATGATTATGAATAATATAACTTTCACAAATTTAATTATAATAAAATATATCTTGATTCATGATGATCTTCTTTAAAAGTATGCGCGATTAGGTTTCTCCTTTTTTTTAAATCTTTCTAATGGTAGTTTTTCTTAGTGGATAGAAAAAAGTAACACTTGGTGCGTAGGAGGACCACTAGTTGCTAATATGTTATTTGATCAAACGGTTGCTAAATATTTGATAAATTAACTATCTNTGTGATTAGGTTTCTCATTTTTTTTAAATCTTTCTAATGGTAGCTTTTGTTAGTGGATAGAAAAAAGTAACACTTGGTGGGTAGGAGGACCACTAGTTGCTAATATGTTATTTGATCAAACGGTTGCTAAATATTTGATAAATTAACTATCTNAAAAATCATTCCTCTGAGGTTAGGTAGGCATATTGCTCAAGAGAAAGTGAAGAACTTCGTCGCTCGGGATGCTAATGGTCCTCATGGTGATTGCAACAAAGAGAAAGAAGTTCAAAATCCTTGCCGCACGGTTGATTATAACGTGCTGGTATATCTTAAGAAGTTGTTGGCTTTGTTAAACATCTACGATGCGCTTATATTATATCATGAGCCATGAGAAACTTTGGTAAAAGCTCCGTTAGAATTAGAAGTCTTTCAAGTATGTTTTGCAAAAGAGAAGTTGAAACATCATTCCTTTGAGGATAAGTAGGCATATTGCTCAAGAGGATGGGAATAACTTTGCCACTTAGGTTGCTAATGATCCTCATAGTGATTGCAATAAGGAAAAAGAACTTCAAAATCCTTGTGGCAAAGTCGATTATAACGTGTTGGTTAATCTTAAGAAGTTGTCAGTTTTGTTAAACTTGTATGATGCGCTTATGTTATTTCATGACCAATGAGAAACTTAGGTAAAAACTCTGTTAAAGTTTGAAGTTTTTCAAGTATATAATATCAGAGTTAACCCAAACCACAATAGAATGAAAATATTTATTATTGAATTGAAAAGTTAAAATAATGACTCTTCACATAAAACAACACAAACACACAAATGACCTTCTAGAGTGAGAGCAACGGGGTGGGCACCGACTGGTTAGGTGTGTGGACTGCTTGGGATGATGGGGCAACGTCTGGAGGGTTAGAGTGGAGTGGTACAGTAGTTGGAAGGGTTGGGGATGAGTTGCAGCAGCTTTGGGATGGTCTGAAGGGAAGCATTGCGGGCTTGATAGGGCTGGTGGGAGCAGCAACCTGGCTGGATGGTGCTAGAGGGAGCAGTGGCCTGGCTAGATGGTGCTAGAGGGATCAGCTGCCTGGTTGGAAGGTTCTGGAAGGAGCAGTGGTCTTTTTTTATTTATGATTGAGCTAACTGACTTCAACCTTTTCACTGTGGTTGGGCGGGACTTAGATGGTTGTTGGATCTATCCATAGTTTTTGTGTCAGTTCCCATGAAGTAAGTGATCCCCTCAAGGACTATCGATTTGGTTGCCATTATTGACCTCTAGTCGAAGAAGGCAAATGTTTTCACTGTAGCCCACTAACGGTGCTAGAAGGTGGGAGGGAGTAGTCGTTTGGCTGGAAAGTTCTGGAGGCGGCTGACGAAATCAGGGAAGGTATAGAGGTGGCTGATGGCAGCGTACGAGTTACAATTGAGGCACATTCTCGTAGTCAGATACCTCGAAAGGGGAAAACACTGGAGGCAGAAATTTGAAATCAGAGACAATCAAATTTTTAATTCTAAGAAAGCAAATCGACATATATATAATAGATGATATTAGATAGATATAAAAGGTATTAGAAAAGGAAATGGTTGCATTCGAAAGGGAATAGAAAGTGAAAGGAATATAATAGGAAAAGGAGGTAGGCGACAAAGTTGGAAAGGAAGATCCTCTTCCTTGGATGGCAAAGCCTCCTAGACCGATCGACTGGCCTTAGAGATTCTTTGGTTGGATCTAATGGTCTAGCCCTTCCACCATTGCTAGCTATGGCAGGTAAGCCCCTCGTTAGTCTCCCGGGGTTAGGAGACCAACTTTTTTTGTTAAAGCTTCTGGTTTTTCATCTTTAGTCCTAGCAGCACTTGGATTCCACTTCCGACTATATTTCCTCCTATATAACTGAAGATTTTACTCCACTTGCAAGCATACATCCCTATTGATCCGCTCTCCTGGTGATCCACTACCGGACTGTGTTTGCATGTCTCACGTATGCTGCTGAATACTCCCAAGGTAATCTGTGGTTAGCTCAACCTGATCCGAAGTGAAGGTAGCCTGAACCTCTCGAATGTTGGTAGCGCTAATGGTAAGTCCTGAAATACTTTCTATCACACCTATCCCGTGTTTGGAGCTGATGTCTCTGTCCTATCATCCTCTGTCGTCACCAAAACTGGTCCCACCGATGTTGCTCTGCTGGCAAGAGAACTTGTGATCTTCGGCTTTGCCGAAGAGAAAAGGATGATGCGCTACCTATCCTTGGCAATAAAGTAGGTGTTTTTGAATATCTTGTGCTTAATTTTACGATCAAACTGCCATGGTGTCCCCAATCCTTGGGTACCACGTCACACCACACTCGATTTTGCAGTTGGCTCTTGATCGAAAACTCCACTAGGAACCTTCGGTCAATGTTAACTCTGTACTCCTTTAGCCACGTCAAAGAATATGGTCCGAAGTGCCTTCGAGTCATGAGACCCAACTTCTCCACCATCTAAGTAGAGGTCACATTCATGCTGTTCTCTCCATCGATGATGAGGCTGCATATCTTCCCGTTCACTGTGCAATAGGTGTAAAATATATTATGATGATGCCAATGTGAATCTCTCATATCCTCGATCTATATGCCTTGTCGAATCATGAGTGTCCTTCCTTCATCCAGTGGAAGATGATACACATTATGTTCCTCAGCTGTTTCCTCGTCATTAACCTCCTCCGCTGCTCCCTGCTTGATAAAAGACACATCTCGACTCGTTAGACAGCTGAAGGTGCCTAATCCATGACATCTGAAGCATGTTCTGGTGGGGACTATAGTAGACGTGCTACTCTATTCAAGCTGTTTCTCACTCAGGGTGGCTCTATCATTGTCCGAACCAGTTTTTTCAATTCCCTGAGACTGGCTCCTACTGGTGTTTCCAACTTTGGCTGGTTGTTTAACAGTGGTGGTTGACTGCTCTGTTTCAGATGTTTTTCCACTTTCAACGCTAAGGTCTGGACATCTCCAAGGGACTAATAAGGCTGCAGTTGTGCCACGTTGCTAATGACAGGCTTCAGACCCCCAATATAACAAGCTATCTTATGCTCCTCTAACTTGACCAACTCGTACTTTTTCTGCAATTGGTCAAACTGGGCCATGAACTCCACTGATAAATCTTATTGTTGTAGGTGATGGAGCCTCAGAAGTATATCATGACAGAAGTGGGATGACAGATATTTCCTCTGCATCTCCTTCCTCATTTTCTCCTACTTAGTGATTTTGTCACTGCCCTCTCTCTTTCCTTTCCTATGTATGTTTTCTCCCCACAAGAAGGCGCTCTTCTTCAACTTGACGACTGCTAGTTTTACCCGTTTATCCTCTAGCCCATCCTTATACTCGAAGATTCGCTTGACAGATTACAACCAATCGAGAAAGTTATCTAGATCCATACCTCCATCGAATCTCGGTAGGTGCATGTTAATACCGAAGTCCCTGTATCCTCCATAAGTGGTATTCTCTCTTGACCTTCTCTGGTACTGAGTTCCAAAGCACTGGGGTCCGTATTTCTCATCACTGACGTCTGTCCTGTGGAACAGATTCAGATTCCCGTCCATTTCTCCCCTTTGATTCTCCAGATCTCGGTCGAGGGTAATCTCCTCTGGGTCTTGTCATCCACCTCAGCCAGCCTCACTTAAGGCGACGAATCTCCCACTGTATCTCATCTCAGATACGGTCTGACATGTGCCTCCTTGGCACATGGAAAGGCTTTAAGATTTGTGCAGAAAGAGCATATAAAAATTTGATTTAAGGTTGGTGGTTTTGAAAATCAACAAGGAAAAATTAGCGTTATGTTAAACTCATGCTATGGTTTGAGAATAGGAAAAAAATTTTGGTGGAGGGTAGGGCAGATGCTAAGAAAGCCTAGGATAAAACTATGATTATGCTAGCTCTGATACCTGATATTGGAGTCAAACTACAATTGAATAAAAATATTTAATTTTGAATTCAAATGTTATAGTGATGACTCTCCAACATAAAACAACACAAGCACTCAAATGACTCTTCAACATAAAACAACACGAACACACAAATGACTCTAGGGTGAGAGCGATGGGGTGAACATCGGTTGGTCAGTAGGCATGTGCATTGCTTGGGATGATGAGACAACGGTTGGAGGGTTGAAGAGGGAAGTTGTAGTAGTTGGAAGGGTTGGGGATGAGTTGCGATAGGTTTGGGATGGCTCGGAGGGAAGCACACTAGGCCTGATAGGGATGGAGGGAATTGTGTCATGGCTGGAAGGTGCTAGAGGGGGCAGTGGCCTGGCTGGAAGGTTTTGTAGGCGGATAATGACAACAGGGAAGGTGTAGGGGTGCCTAGCGGTAACAGAAAGGGAGAGGAACAAGTGGAGATAATCAACACCTCAGACGTGTTACAACCGGAGCCCCTTCTCACCACCGAATACAATCTTCGGAAAGGGAAAATGCTAGAGGCAGAAATCTGAAATTAGAGACAATCAAAATCTCTCTCTCTCTCTCTCTCTCTCTCTATATATATATATATATATAACCTTTTGGAAGGGAATGGAAAGGGAAAGAAATTGAAATGGAAAGGGAGGTGGACGACAAAATTGGAAAAGGAGGATCCTCTCCCTTGGGCGCCAAAGCCTCTTGGACCTATTTGTTGGCTCTAGAGACTCTTTGGTTAGATTGGCCGGTCTAGCCTTCCCCCGTAGTTGGTTGCGGCAGGTAAGCCTTGCATCAGTATATTTTGCAAAAGAGAATTTGAAAGAGGTAGGTATATCGCATGGTGTACTCACTATTTTACTATCTAAAGAAAACCTTTTATTGGTACTATTTATTACAATTTCTCGTTATATGTGATGGCTCTTGTGTATAAAATTTTATTAAACGTTATACTTGTCGATCCTAGTCTTGAGTGAATATTATTAGCACCTGTACTCTTGAACTGATTTTCTTGAATTCAAGAAAGCCATGCTTAGATTGACTTATGCTTCATGGCTTCAATGAGAAGAGTAATATACATTTTGTTCTATAACCCGTCCTCTTTAATTTGTAGAGTTCAAAATTAAAGTCAAGTTTCATTTCATTGATGCAAACACTTCTTTTAAGGCCTTACTTGGAACCATTGGATTCATAAATACAAAAAGATATTTTCGACCTTGCACTAGTTTGTAAAATATATGCATTGTGGGGAAAAATTTTCCATCTCAAGAGATCTACAAATCTTTTTTGTTAATGGGATTGGGGTTTATGATGGTGCTAAGTATTAAATCCCTATCAGTGAAATCGTCTCAATAATATCAGGTTCTTTAGGATGTTGGCGATCCACTTTTTTTATTTGTTATTTCCCTTTAGGAAGTGGTAGAAGGCAATAGGACTTGAAAAGATCGTTATGCTTCTTGGAGATAAATGATGAAGATCTACATGTATTGCCACATTCTAAAACAAAAATAGAGGTAGAGATACTGAACTAGATATGATTGTACAAGTGAACGGTGTTGAAGTTTTTTCAAGTTATGTTTGCTTGGATTCAGCCTTAATGCATGAAAGTTTGATGAAATATTTTACGCTACAATTTTCTTATCACTGCTTTTGTTCTTTCGTTTGTCTAGTTTAATATTATCACATGAGGTTTTGACTTCTAAACATGTACCACGAGGTCATCACAAATGGTTGGTGTCTACAAGTGTAGGGCAATTGATGAGTTTTGTATCTCTTATATGTACCTTATAGAGTGGGATATAACAAGGAGGTATTTTATTTTTCAGTATTGGTACACATGTATTTATTTCAGATATAATATTTTTGGATGTTGTTAATAAAATATGATAGAAGAAATTTTAATTTCATATAATTGCTCTTCTTTTGTCAACACAAGATTGGATAATAAAAATTTAATTAGGAAGTGGTCAGTTTGTCTTGCTAAACGATGCAAAGCTATATGTCATAATAGAAAGTCTTAGCAATGATTTTTGGCTATGTAACTCGAGCAAATCTAAGCTATATGCCGCTTTATGTAGGGTGATTTTTATTGTTGATAGTGATGAGAGTCATTCCTATAATGAGGTAGAGAGTCAAGTTAAGGACACTCTCGAGCTAGAGGATGGAGTCTTCTCTCGAGCTAGAGGATGGAGTCTTCTTGACTTTAGATGAGGTATAAAATAAATTTAGGTATGGATGATGATCATTGTCCTACCCATATTAGCAAATTATTATCAGAATCTATGGTCAATAAAATTATAAAAGTTCTAAAAGAATTTTGTGACTATCTTATATGGAGTTATGATGAAATGTTCAATTTAGCCCCTGAGATAGCGGTATAAAAGCTAGTCAAAGATCTCAGCATTACTCTTGTCAAGTAAGCTCATCGGAGAATGCGACATGCTATAGAGTAAATGATTGTTGAAGAAACTAAATAGCTCATTACTGTAGGATTTATAACTCCTACCCTACTTGGTTAGCGAATAGTGTAACTGTTCGTAAGAAAAATGGAAGACAAGAAAATCCTAAAATTTGTTTATCTCATAAGAGGGTAGGAGATTAGTAGGATTTGTAAGGAACACAAATCTTCTCTCAAGGAAATGTAACTACTTAAGATCTCATAAGGAACACAAATCTTAGTAGATTTTACTTTATCCCAATTTCTTAAACTTTTTATATTACGTGATTTTGCGCGATCATTAATTTCAGCATTCTCAATAAATTTAATATTTTTAATTTCAATAATTTTTGTATTATGTCAAGGGCAATAAAATCTATATCTTTTAGATTTTTTGGATAAATAATAAAAATTCATGAGATATTTTTTAGTTCAGTTTCTTTTCATGTGAATTGTAAATTCTTACTGTCACCGAGCCTAAAATTAGGTTTTCTTTATATCCACAATTCAAATTTTATTTTTTAAAATGACTTACTAGGAATCCTATTTATTAATTAGATGGAAATTTTTAAAACATGTACATATAATGATTTGAGTAACAAAGAATCATTTAACATACTCATAATCAGGTCAATTAAAGTGAGATAATGTGTTTCTATAATATCATTTTGTTATGATGTGTGTTTGCATTATATTTTAAGTAGATATGCCACGCTTCTATAAAATTATAGGTAATGAACATGAGCATTATCCAAATTCATCATATTTTTCATAATATCATTACTTCCATTAGACTTGGTACTTTTTACCCTTCTATCTTGTTACTCTTGAGGTATCTAGAAATTCAGATTTTTCATGTAAATAAATGGGCACAATCACTATGTAAAAAGTTGTCATTTAAGTCAATGAAAAATTGTTCTTCACTAAAAGGTGAAACATCAAAAGAGCCACATATATATCAATTCGTATAATTTTTGGAAATTGTATGATTTTAATTACATATTTTGTATGCTTTTCTTTAATGCAGTTCACACATATAATTAGATCAATGACATTGTGAGCAACAAGAATTTCATTCGTTATTTTGGACATATGATTGAAGTGTTTATGCCATAAGCTGAATTTTTTTTTTTTACTAATCATTTTTTATCTCAACATTATGATGCAAGATTTACAGCTTCTTAGCGAATTGTGATTAAGTTTTAATTTATATAAAACATTATGAAGAATATCAGAATTAGTAAAATATTTTTGCTTAAATAATTTGAAGTATTCATTCTTAAATTGAAAATAATATTGAATATTATCAATTTTAGACGAAAAAAATAAATTTTCTAGAAATAAAAGAAACATAATTTTTTTGAAAAATATCTAAATGATATCGAATAACTAAAATCAATTGAGACACTTCGGTACCTTAAACTGTAACATTACCTCAAGTTCTCATAAAAGAAAGTTTTTCTTTTGTCTTAATGGTTTGGGTCTTAAGAAATATTTGCATCACATTTAAAAGTTAAGTGGTATAACTTGGATTAATCTGTCAAGTGTTAGGGTTATTTTGCCAAATTTAAATTGAAATATATTACGGCAATCAACTTACCTTTTTTTTACGAATCATTTCTTACATTTCTTTAAATCTTTCTATTTGTGCCCATGCTTATAATAATAACAATTATCATCATTTATCTTTTTTTGTTTTTTTTAGATTTTAGCAACTGATACATTATCCTTTAAGTGTTCATTACTGCCTTTATATATATCTCTATATATCTGTATCTATATCTATATATATATATATATATATTTATATATTTGTTTTTTTAGGTTCAAGTTGACCCATAAGGTTAATTGAGTAAATTTCTTATTTTAAAAGCTTAGTTGTTTCTTGAATAAATATACTTTACAATTTTTTCATATTCTACTTATTCGTTATAATGTTGAATTTTATTTGAAATTGATGATAAGGAGAAAAGTATTTTATAATAAACTATAATAAGAAAATATCACTTTCGTTTCCATCAAACTTAATCTTGTTGCAGTATTTATCATCTCAAGGTATGTGAACTTAGCATGTTATTTGAACTATCAATTTTAATGATGGGTAATGTACCTATTAGTATCATAACAAGTGATTTATCTACAAACTCAAACTGATAAGTTTTCCTTAAACTTTATAAATGCTTTAGCATTATTCAATTTTTGGAATTTCTTTTCTATCAATATCTGCTATAGTATTTTGTATAAATTTTAAGCTAAGACTTAGATTTTTTTCTAGTATTATAGAGACATTACTGTTCATTGTTGCCAGTAGTAGAAAGAGCAATGAGCTTTTGTGGGCTTATGTAAGTAGTGCCTGATCAAAATTCAAACCATTAGTAAGAGCTGGTAATTAGGTCTTATCATGTCCTATTTATGTGAAATTGAAATTCATAATTAGTTCAAATTTGTTGTATTTGGAAATTGCCCGATTCAGCCAATTTCCAAATACACTGTAATAATTGTAGTAGGCCTGCACTCATCATGTGTTGCTGCCACCATCAACTTCTTCCGTCGCTAGCCTTCACATTTATTTCGTTTTACACAACGAAACATAAAAAAGTAATCTCCAGCATTTATTTTTACTTAACCAAACAAGTATAAAGTATTTCAAATATACCACATTTTAGTTATATTGCATTCCAAATACACTACATTTCTTTTTAATTGCGATCTCATAATTACCGATTTTATCCCACTTTAAATTTAGTTGACAAGTTCAACTATAGAGTTTTAATTTATCCCTCTTGATGACCTATCTCTAAAGAGTAGAAACTTATGACTTAAATTTAGCCATCTTATCATAGTGCAATTTTTATCAAACTCTTTTTTTTATACTTCTAAAATATAACACCATGGCTAATATTGCTTGTTTTATGGTTTAATTTTCTATTACAACCATTTTACAATATCTGATATATATATATATATAGTTATCCTGACAATGCTCGCGTGCCGCCCTGCTAGGGTTTCGCCTCACGACAAACTCTAGCGTATGCTACATGGATTTCTCGCGTCGTCTATCGTCTTCGTCGTCGACGTTGGTGCCTGCGTCGTCACATTGTCGCATTTCTGGTGGCAGAACTGTGCTTTGCGTTTGTCGAGTCATCTCGCCGTGCTGCGATCTGGCGGCAGAGCCTTTCGTGCTTCGTGTTCGTGCGGGCCTTGCGCTCTAGCGTCAGCTCGACATTGCTCTGTCCGACAGCTGAGCCGGGAGTCACTCGACACTGCTTTGCTCGACGGCTGAGCTGGGTCTAAGCTAGCCAGCTGCTGCTTCCTTGCAGTGTCTTGATTGTCTTTCTTCATGGCAGCTTTTCATTCCTCTCTCGGGACTAAACCTACTATGGAGGTGGGCAAACCTTTCTATGCTATAGTGGTTCATAAACGCAACTCCCTTCTCCACCTCGCAGATAGTGTGATATTCTCACAGATTTATCATGATTTTGTTGCAGGAAATAAAGATTGCAATCTAATAAAAGAAGTTGAGAAAAAGACGGGCAAACTAGCAATTTTCTTCTCTGACGCTGAAATTTCAACTCGTGCAGTAAAATACAAATTTACACTAGTTGAAAAGTTCCAATTAGGTTGCCCTAAGATGGAAATCATCAGGAAAGTTTTTGAAAATTTCAAACTGATTGGGGATTGGTAGGTGGGTCATTTCGACGGAAAACATGTTATGATACAACTGAGCATAGAAGATAATTACACGAAGATTTTCTCAAAGAAATTCATCACAATTGAGGACAAACATATGAAATTGCTCAAATAGACCCTTCTAATTTTGATCCCAGTCAAGAACCCCCAATTGCTCCTATTTGGTTCTCATTACCTGAACTCAAGCTTCATTTCTTTGACCTACCTATCTTATATGCAATTGAGACTATCTTTGGAAAACCTTTGCAGCTAGACTTATTTACAGTTCATTTCTCAAAGCTCTATATTGTAAGGATTTTGATTGAACGAGATATTACACTACCAGATATATAGAAGTCTGGCTTGGATCTGCTCACAATGCTTATTGGAAAAAAATCATTATGGAACAAAAACCTTACTACTGCAAACACTGCAAGATGTTTGGACACCCGCAGAAGAAATGTTTCAGATTGCACCCATAGTTGAGAACTAATAGTCAAAAGCAGAAACACACTATTAGTGCGCCCCCTGTGCCTGAACGCGCTCCCAGCAAACCTGATGATAACCAACCTTAAGAGGGAATCACCACAAGACAAGAGTTGGTATCTGCCCCTAGGATCCCTTCTCCTGACCATACTACAACGGATAATGTTTGAACCGAAAATCTGGATTGTCCCGCAGCTCTTATTTAGGAAGCGTCAGGCGCAGAGATAACAATTCACACTTCACATACACTGAAACTCATCGCGGTGACAACGACTGCCTTTCTTCTTACTGCAGTTCTAACATCAAATCAGACCGAGGATCACATGAGACAGTCTTCAGATGAAAAATGACAGGTTTACACTTCTCGGCGGAAGAAGAAGACTGGGGGCACACTCCAACTTGGAAACTTAATGGATGATACTCTGGTTACTCCTGACAATGACACGACTCTTCAAAGTTTGTTATCTAGATCCGCTCCTAAAACTAAGAGGAAGAGGCAGGGCAAAACTGACTCTTCCCTAGCTACTTGTTTTCTGCATGTTTTAAATTTGTTTTACATTTTATTGAGTCTATCTGTATCTTTTTGTTGGGGTATTATTGTACTTGTATCGTATGAGTAGGGTGCCTCTTTTGGGCTCTTCTCATACAACCTTTATGTATCCTTTCTCTTTCAATAAAATCANATTACTCCTGGCAATGACACGACTCTTCAAAGTTTGTTATCTGGCTCCACTCTTAAAACTAGAGGAAGAGGCAAAACTAAACTGGCTCGTCCCAAGCTACTTGTTTTCTACATGATTTAAATTTATTTTACATTTTATTGAGTCTATTTGTATCTTTTGTTGGGGTATTATTGTACTTGTATTGTATGAGTAGGGTGCCTCTTTTGGGCTCTTCTCATACAACCTTTATGTATCCTTTCTCTTTCAATAAAATCATCCCCTGGGCTTTTCAAAAAAAAAAAAATAAATATCAATATATATATATATATATATGTGTGTGTGTGTAAAAGAAAAAATATATTCATAGTTTGATAACTCCTCTATTAAAAGTAATGTTTAATTTATTTATTCATTATAATTTATGTTCATCATACAAGATAATGTGCTACAGTGAATCTTATAGATAGCTTCACCAATCACATTTTTTTCATGTGTCATAATATATTCTATTAGAACATATATGCACTTTTATAAGTAATTATTCTCTCTTCCTAAGGCATATATTGCAATTATTCATTCATCTCTTCCCAAATTAATATTTTTCTAGCTGAGATGAGGAGGATAAGGGCTAATTACCTTCGTAATGTCCTCACTAGCATTTAGGAAGTATGGGGCAAGAGGGAGTAAAGTTTGGCCTGACACACTGGTATTGAATCATTATTTTAGTCCAAAAGCTTAAACCTATAGGAAAAGGTCAATCCATTGATTTCTTCCATTTGATGTGGGCTAAATCCAATATTCTCGCTTGTCTTTACGATTCTTGCCTTCATGTGAAAGCTCTTACTGTCATCCATCATTCTCTCTCAAATGAAAAATTTCTAACTTTTTTGAGTATCATACCATAAGAGCTTAATCAACTATGTGGAGCTATTGTAGGTTTCAAGTGTTGTCAAAACTTATCAACCAAAGTACAAAGCACTAGTAACACAGGATAAAAACCACATGAACCATGCTATCATAGTTGAGCTTTGAATTATTGTATAACATTTAAGGAGTACAGAGTGAGAAGGGGGGTGGGTTGGGTCTGTTGAAAGTAGGTGTAATATGCCACTTCTCAAGCCCATTTTTACTCCAAAGCTTTAATCTATGGGAGAAGACCAATCATTTGGTACTTTTAAACTAATGTCTTAACTATGCTATGTATGAATGAATTTAATACTCATGTAATTAAATAGCAATCATCATTTAAAATGTTATTTCAATAATTTATCTTTCATCTCTTTCAACTACTATCAAATACTATCCGTATCTTTTTCTTATCATTAACATTCCTAAAATATAATACATTGTACCATTTGTTAGAAAATTTTCCCTTCCTTCTCATTTCTTGCAAACATGAAATGTTTATCCTTCTTTGAATTTTTTCTTTCAAATATTCATGTTCAAGGTCTCAAATATAGTCAGAATTTCGTGCTTTTTATCACATTTGGTCAAGTTGTGAAGCATCACCTATGGGTGATGTTGTAGCAAACCTTTGCCTATTTTCTACCACAATCAGGTTCCGACAGTGCGTTACATTGAGGAAACACCTTAACACTTTCAAAATATAAATTTGAATTCCTCTTATAACTTTTTTTCCAAGTTTAATAATTGGTTGTTAATATAACATCAATCCTCAGCCTTTCCACTCCCTGTTTGAGTTCAACAATAGTGTTTTTTGAGATGGCATGAATTGTTCAGGGTTAACAGTGAACAGGTAGACACTTTCATGCATTTTAGTCAGCCTTATTCTATTCCCAAGCTGTCTCTGTTTTTTTTTCCTTTCATTTCATTAAATTTCTAGTTAATTTTTTTCCAGCCACAATGTGCTTTGTTTTGGCATGGATTGAACCATAAAATACTGTTGCAGTAGTTCACGCTTTTCCTTAGGAATGTCCTAAGTCTTTTTGTTTCGTACTGAGTTTTCTTCTTTTTCCTTTCATTTCATCACTTGGTAGATATTTGACCTAGTTCCTGCCGGAATGATTTAGTATTTTCTTATCCTATATATTGCAGATTTTAAGCATACGTGGGTTTGTTCTTCCCTATTTTGTGACTTTTGTGATGAATTTTGTATGCTTATTATAGGTGAAAATATGTGATATTTGTGGGGATGCAGGAAGAGAGGCCCTTCTTGCTATTTGTAGCAGCTGCAGTGATGGTGCAGAGCACACGTAAGCTCATTAGACCCCTTTTGCTTGCTCAATATAACTCTTATAATTTTTTTCTTCCATTATCTTATCATTGATTTTTTGTACAGTTATTGCATGCGTGAAAAGTTGGATGAGCTTCCCGGGGCTGACTGGCAGTGTGAAGAATGCAAGATCAAGGAGATGGAAATTCATAATGTGGATAAATCTGAGACAGTCTCTGAAGTATCCAAACCAGCATTTTTATGTCAAAGTATTCAAAACTCTGTCAGTACTTTGATTGCAAATAAGTTACCAAATTTTTATGATCGAGGGTTGGCTAAGGGATTGAAAAGCCCTAAGATTTTGACTAGGAGACAAGCGGACGATGTAGAAGAAACAAAAGTTTCAATCAAAATTCAGAAAATAAAAGTAAAAAAGGCAAACATGGAATCATCTGAAGGTCGATCTGTAAATGGTTTTCAGACTTTTCATCACTCTCCTAATTTTTTTAGCTCTGGTTCATTCAAGGGTCGATCACTGGCCCATTCTCCATATTGTAAGCCTGTATTAAATTGCATTTTACATAGCTATTTTAGATTTTCTTTCCCTCCGACAANGCTTTTCATTACTCTCATAATTTTCTTAGCTCTGGTTCATTCAAGGGTCGATCACAGGCCCATTCTCCATATTGTAAGCCTGTATTAAATTGCTTTTAACATAGCTATTTTAGATTTTCTTTCCCTCCGACAATGCTCAAATCACATGCTTAAATACAGTTTTTTGCTTGATTCTCTCAGGTTATTTTTCCAAGTCAGTTTCTTGCAACTCTATCATTAATCAGAATGTGAAAGAACTTGTCAAAAATGATCGTTACAAACAAGAAATTGAAAGGGAAGCCAAGCGCTCCAAACTGAAAAATGAAAATGTGGTCAAATCAATAAATAAATATACTTCCTTTAAAAGCNAGCTCCACCTCTGGCTTCTCCAACACTGAGCCAGCAAGTAAAGATAAGCCTTTTCATCCCTCCAGCATTGAAAATCCAAGAGGACTAGATGAGGTAAAAGAAAGAATCACTTTTGAGAAGAATCCTCCTGCTATATCTAAAACTTCTATCAGTAAATCAGCAGCTCTTGCCAGTATTTATCATCTTAAGACAAATAGAAGGTCTTCACAAAAAGAAGAGAATTTAAGCAGTACCATTGAATCAAGTTGTCAGAGCATAGCGAAAAGATCATACCATGCAAATTTCTCAGGTAAATATTTCAGTTTCTGTGTTAGCTTATCTAATATATTTCCCATTACGTTGTGCTAATTATTGATTGGTGTTTTATTAGGTTGCAAGGAAAGAAAGAAACGTATCTTACGTTCCTCTAANAGCTAAAAGATCATACGATGCAAATTTCACAGGTAAATATTTCAGTTTCTGTGTTAGCTTATCTAATATGTTTCCTATTAGGTTATGCTAATTATTGATTGGTGTTTTATTAGGTTGCAAGGAAAGAAAGAAACGTATCTTACGTTCCTCTAATAGCATGGAATTTTTTGATGAAAAGTTCAACTCTGAAAATTGTAAGGAATGGAACAAATTTGTAAGGTCAGGTTTCAGTGCTGTTGATGCTCTTCAACCCTCAGAATCAGATACTAAGGACAACAAACTCTGGGATTCTGACAAGTTCATTAGTCCAAGATTATCATCTTCAGGTGGTAATCAAACATTACATTTTCAAAAATGCAACAAAACAGGGCAAGAAATTCAACCATGCTCTAGTGACGAACTTCAAGTATCTGCTTACCATCCTTCAGAAGAACGAAGTTTAAGTGAGACGAAAAAGGGAAAGGATTGTATAGATTTAGTGGATGAAAGGAATACGAACAAAAAATCGCTCTCAGAAACATCGCCAGGAGAAGCGTCCGCTTTGGCAAGCCGGTTAAGGGCCTTACCAATTCCGAAGCTTGAATTCATATGGCAGTATGATATTCTCTTTTTCTTAGATTTATATACATTTGTTTTTTTTCTCATATATATAACTAAGTTTTTCTTCAAATTGCAGAGGTAGTTTTAATGTTCTGAGATCTGATAGATGCGGACAATTATTTGATGGAATTCAAGCTCACTTATCAACTTCTGCATCTCGTAAAGTGCTTGAAATAATCAACGTCTTTCCTAACAAAATTCAGTTGGAAGAGGCCTATCAAACAAGTTTATGGCCACTGCAGTTTCGAGGAATTGTTCCTGATGAAAAAAATATTGCTCTTTTTTTCTTTCCCAAAGACAATGAGAGGTTTGAAAATGGAGAATCTTTNAAAAAATATATTCATAGTTTGATAACTCCTATATTAAAAGTAATGTTTTATTTATTTATTCATTATAATTTATGTTCATTATTACAAGATAATGTGTTACAGTGAATCTTATAGATAGCTTCACCAATCACATTTGTTTCATGTCTCATAATATATTCTATTAGAACATATATGCACTTTTATTAGTAATTATTCTCTCTTCCTAAGGCATATATTGCAATTATTCATTCATCTCTTCCCAAATTAATATTTTTCTNCGAACATATATGCACATTTATTAGTAATTATTCTCTCTTCCCAAATTAATATTTTTCTCTCTTCCCTAAGGCATCTTTTGCAATTATTCATTCATCTGTTCCCAAATTAATATTTTTCTAGCTGAGATGAGGAGGATAAGGGCTAATTACCTTAGTAATGTCCTCACTAGCATTTAGGAAGTATGGGGCAAGAGGGAGTAAAGTTAGGCCTGACACACTGGTATTGAATCATTATTTTAGTCCAAAAGCTTAAACCTATAGGAAAAGGCCAATCCATTGATTTCTTCCATTTGATGTGGGCTAAATCCAATATTCTCGCTTGTCTTTACGATTCTTGCCTTCATGTGAAAGCTCTTACTGTCATCCATCATTTTCTCTCAAATGAAAGATTTCTAACTTTTTTGAGTATCATACCATAAGAGCTTAATCAACTATGAGGAGCTATTGTAGGTTTCAAGTGTTGTCACAACTTATCAACCAAAGCACAAAGCACTAGTAACACAGGATAAAAACCACATGAACCATTCTACATAATTGAGCTTTGAATTATTGTATAACATTTAAGGAGTACAGAGTGAGAAGGGGGTGGGATGGGCCTGTTGAAATTAGGTGTAATATGCCACTTCTCAAGCCCATTTTTAATCCAAAGCTTTAATCTATGGGAGAGGACCAATCATTTGGTACTTTTAAACTATAACGTCTTAACTATGCTATGTATGAATAAATTTAATACTCATGTAATTAAATAGCAATCATCATTTAAAATGTTATTTCAATAATTTTATCTTTCATCTCTTTCAACTACTATCAAATACTATTCGTATCTTATTCTTATCATTAACATTCCTAAAATATGATACATTGTACCATTTGTTAGAAAATTTTCCCTTCCATCTCATTTCTTGCAAACATGAAATGTTTATCCTTCTTTGAATTTTTTCTTTCAAATATTCATGTTCAAGGTCTCAAATATAGTCAGAATTTCATGCTTTTTATCACATTTGGTCTAGTTGTGAAGCATCACCTATGAGTGATGTTGTAGCAAACCTTTGCCTATTTTCTACCAAAATCAGGTTCCGACGGTGCGTTACATTGAGGAAACACCTTAACACTTTCAAAATATAAATTTGAATTCCTTTTATAACTTTTTTTCCAAGTTGAATGATTGGTTGTTTATATAACATCAATCCTCAGCCTTTCCACTCCCTTGTTGAGTTCAA
Source organism: Phalaenopsis hybrid cultivar (assembly GCA_002079205.1). Lineage (NCBI taxonomy): Eukaryota > Viridiplantae > Streptophyta > Magnoliopsida > Asparagales > Orchidaceae > Phalaenopsis > Phalaenopsis hybrid cultivar. Next base: position 67,259 of record JXCR01140909.1, read on the forward strand.
CAATAGTGTTTTTTGAGATGGCATGAATTGTTCAGGGTTAACAGTGAGCAGATAGACACTTTCATGCATTTTACTCAGCCTTCTTCTATTCCCAAGTTGTCTCTGTTTTTTTTTCCTTTCATTTCATTAAATTTCTAGTTAATTTTTTTTTAGCCACAATGTGCTTTGTTTTGGCATGGATGGAACCATAAAATACTGTTGCAGTAGTTCACGCTTTTCCTTAGGAATGTCCTAAGTCTTTTTGTTTCGTACTGAGTTTTCTTCTTTTTCCTTTCATTTCATCACTTGGTAGATATTTCACCTAGTTCCTGCCGGAATGATTTAGTATTTTCTTATTCCTATATATTGCAGATTTTAAGCATACGTGGGTTTGTTCTTCTCTATTTTGTGACTTTTGTGATGAATTTTGTATGCTTATTATAGGTGAAAATATGTGATATTTGTGGGGATGCAGGAAGAGAGGCCCTTCTTGCTATTTGTAGCAGCTGCAGTGATGGTGCAGAGCACACGTA
>JXCR01140909.1:77166-94078 GCA_002079205.1 Phalaenopsis hybrid cultivar
CTTTTACTAGGATTTACATTTGTGTGAAGCAATCAGCACAAATAACCTTGAAGATGTGAGGATTTAGGTCAGGATTTACATTTGTGTGAAGCAATCAGCACAAATAACCTTGAAGATGTGAGGATTTAAGTCGTGACAAACGACTACCTCGGAGTCCTAAGACGAGTTAGGGCTTAGATTGTACAATAAAATTGTACGACAAACGACTACCTCGGAATCCTAAGGCGAGTTAGGGCTTAGATTGTACACCAGGATTGTACAAACATTTGTGTGAAGCAATATCAAATAACCTTGAAGAGGTGAGGATTTAGGTCATGACAAATGATTGTGTGAAGCAATCAGCACAAATAACCTTGAAGATGTGAGGATTTAGGTCATGACGAATGACTACCTCGGAGTCCTAAGACGAGTTTAGGGCTTAGATTGTACAACAAGATTGTACAAATGCCTAAAATATGTGTTTGAGGCAAGTTTAGGGCTTAGATTGTACAACAAGATTGTACAAATGCGTGACAACCTCGGAATCCTAAGGCAAGTTAGGGCTTAGATTGTATAACAGGATTGTACAAATGCCATTTGTGTGAAGCAATATCAAATAACCTTGAAGAGGTGAGGATTTAGGTCATGACAAATGATTGTGTGAAGCAATCAGCACAAATAACCTTGAAGATGTGAGGATTTAGGTCATGACGAATGACTACCTCGGAGTCCTAAGACGAGTTTAGGGCTTAGATTGTACAACAAGATTGTACAAATGCCTAAAATATGTGTTTGAGGCAAGTTTAGGGCTTAGATTGTACAACAAGATTGTACAAATGCCATGACAAATGACAACCTCGGAATCCTAAGATGAGTTAGGGCTTAGATTGTACAACAGGATTGTACAAATGCCTAACAATATGTTTGAGGATTTATGTTGCATTAAACAAACAACCTCGAATTCCTATGGCTTTGTTGTTTTAAAGCTAAGAAAGGAGTGTATGAGTATAGATCTTCTTGCGGTTGAAGATAACCGGGCTGTCCACCATGTAAGCTCCAAACTCCTCGTTGTAGCAGAGTTTAAGTTTTCTAGGCCATTCAATTATAATGTCAAATCAGGTGACCCTATGGTTAAAGTTCTTTAAATTTTATTATGGGCATATTAAAGTTGANTGATCAAGTCTGATTTGATTCGTTTTGATTAGAAATGGTTTGAATGAATTTATTTGATATTTTTTGCAGTAAAATGATGGATCATTCAAGTAGATTTTACAAAGATATTGTTCATATAATTTATATATGTAAANATTTTTATCAAGTCTGATTTGATTCGTTTTGATTAGAAATGGTTTGAATGAATTTATTTGGTATCTTTTGCAGTAAAATGATGGATCATTCAAGTAGATTTTACAAAGATATTGTTCATATAATTTATATATGTAAACATACAATTCTTCTATGCCTTCATATTTAAGATTTAAATTTTTGTATTTATATTTATAACATTTTGTTTTCATAATTTATTTTTAAAAAGTAATGGTTGCTGAATCCAAATGTTTGTATATTATACCTAAGATATAGAACGTTGGACGAATGAGAAATAAAGAGAAAGAGAGGGAGAGAGAGAGAGAGCTGAGTAATATAAGTTTTGAGTAAATTTAGTAGTTTCTTACTGAAAAAATAATCTCCTATTTATAGGTCCTAAGAGTACCTAGTATGGAATTATATGTATGTACCTATTTTAGTAGGGACAAAGTATGACACCCATTCATATCCATAATTGGTCTTAGCATAATTTCATATTCGTAAGTGTTTGAAGTTGGATATTTAATGACTCGTTAATTTTGTTGCTTGATCGATTTAAAACCTTTGGTTCGTTGAAGGTTATCGGTCGGTTGAAAGGACATCGGTTGATAGAGACCCTCCTAGTGTAAGGGTGAATTTAGACTGTTAGGCATATGGTGTATCACCTTAATATGATGGGCAACTTTCTTTGGACAAGGGGCTTTATTGAAGGATTAGAAATGTATTCCGTAGGAAATCGGTTGGCCATATTTGTGAAAGAGTCTAGAATCAGTTGAGGGAATTGGTTACGAACGACCGTCCTTTGGATTATGTGACATCTATTCTTCTTTTCGACTAGACTTTTGTTCAGTCGACTCATAGTACTAACAGTAGGAAACGACACTTGGTATTTTTCGTTTTTTAAGTATTATGATGCTATTCTTTGAAGTTCATAAGTGAGCTTCGTTGAATTTCCTCGAGATTCTTCTAATCATATTTTTGATGTACATATTTAGTCTCCAGGGCCTTACTTTTTGCAAGCAAAAACTACGATAAGAAAAGAGAAATAAATGTCAAAATTGACTAATTTATTACATGATAAATACTTTTAATAATTGAACTCATGAATTTTTAGCATGCAATCCCTATAAATAGAGTGTGATCAGTACTTCTTCGTCACTCTTTCTGAATTTTTCGCCCTTTAGTCAATTTTTAATAGAAGTGAGTTATGGAAAGCAGTAAGAAACTCATAAATGAGGAGGCCATGACAAAGACCTTAGAGATTTGAATCGAATAACTTTGCCCTCCTAAAGTCATAGGGGAGAAAAAGAAACCAGATAGTAGTCAGTCTGTGATAAAGAAGTCAAGAGATGAGGGCCCGACTGGCAACAAGAAAGAGGTCGAAAGGACAAGGCCGACCGATCGACTCGAAAAGGTCGGAAGTCGGGAGCCAACCAAAGGGAGAGAAGCTAGTTAAACAAGTTTTCCAAAAGAAGCAATGGGTGAAGCGGCCGAGTCGTCTGACTCCTTGCTGCTCCATCGTGAGATGAGGAGCGGGGCTGATGTGCACACCATTGGTGAAATAGTCATTTGGTTATGATATGTAAGAGATCGGCTCAGTAAGTGGTCTAAGTGGTCGCAATGACCCAAGTCTAGTCGTGTGAAGGTGGAGCTCCTTTTTTTTTTGATGGGAGACCAGCCAGGCAGTCGTCCAATCACTTGCTAGTGAAAGCTTTCGATCGTCTGAGATGGAGGAAATGATTGGTATGTGAAAGCATAATTTTATTTAATTCAGTAGATTTTTTCATTTTCCTTTTTATGACATTTGATTATTCTTGTAGAGGAGACCACACATAGTATCGACTCATAGATACTAGAGTTACCCACCCTCAACTCCAAAGGTGACTTAGGGACCCTCTATTTCGGTCTATGGTGGAGGTGCACTGTGCCATCTGTTTGGACCTGAGAAAGTCAAGAGGTAGGCCGATGATCGACAAGAATCTTTAGCATTGCTGGCTCGTCAGAGGGCTGAAATAGTAGAATCCTTCACCTGGGAAGTTGCCTTGTATAGGGAGGTTGCCATATCCAACTTGAAGGAAGAGCTGATGGTTCTTTATGAGGACATGGCGACTTTCCAGACAGAGGTGGCTACTCTTCAAATGGAGCTAACAAAAATCTGGGTGACTAGTTCTTTGATCTCTTAGGTCCAGCTGAGGAAGAGTGTGGAGAAGTTTAAGTTGTAAAATATATCCTTTCATAAATAAAATTTAATTTTTATGAATTTTAAAATTTTAATATCATTTCATTTTCTCAAATTACACACTAATTTGATGTGAATTTCTGGAGATTAAGGTACAAATTTAAGGTGTTTTAAATTCTCTGGATACCCTATATATAGGGTTAAAGGGATAATGGGTTTTACGCTTTTCATTTTTCTCTTCTTTCTCTTCAGTCGTTTCTTGTCTCTCCTTTAGGTCGATTTTCTTCTAGTATTCCTGTGAATTTCAAATATTCTTCAAAATTATTTGGTTTAGTGCTAGCAACTGAAACGTCTACTCTCACATCGTTCGATGCAGAGCTTTTGAAAGATACTAGTGTATACAACACAAGTGCAGTGCTTGTGCCGGTGGAGCCGAATGCAAGGGAGACTGAACACTTCAATGATGATCTAATATTCTACATGGATCAGTTTAGTTGGGGACTTCAACAGCGATTTTCCACAAGAACTTGTTAATCCTTAACCATTACTGAGTCATCTCCATGCAAATAAAGCCAAATTCAATCACAATAATGATGACTTTTGTTATTTACTCACATCGAATAGAGAAAAATTGGTCTCGGGAATAGTTCTCCTACATGTTTTTTTTTTCATAGTAGAGCCAGATGGCTATGTGGTATTCAGCTCAACTTGGAAATTCCATCTGATTGATCTGGATAATAAAATCAAGAATTGGAGGTTCAGATTCTACCGAGTTATTTGTGAGCACTAGGGAATCACTACAAGGCCAAACTAGGAGCCATACAAGAAAAAGAAAGGAAGAAGAAAGGTATCACATAGCTGGTATTGGGACATAAATCAATAGCCATGGGGAAATAGATGGCAGTCATCCAATATATTAACCCCATGATAGTAAATTAGATGTTGAACCCTACGTAGTTCAGCGAAATGATTCCTGCACTGCGAGCCACTTTTGATGAGGCGAGAGGCAGATTGGAAAGGCTACACGGCTGTGGTAGAAGGAGCTGAAGAAGAAGAAGGGTATTGCTTCCACCCCTACGATAGAAGAGGTCGAGGAAGAGGATGATGAGGTGGCCAGGACAATCCTAGGTTTGACATTAATTCACTCTATCTCTGAAATAGTAGTTGTCATTTAAAACACAGTCATTTAAAACACAGTTACTACTGAATTGATTCTAATTAAGTGAAAACCATCTTTGATGTATTTAGAGGCATTGAGGGATCGACTTAAAGAGGAGAAACACCTAGCATCATTGAATCAGATGCTGAGGAATCCTTCAAGCAATTATTGACAGGGAGCTTTCAAGCCATCTTTCTTGGGTTTTTTTCCTCTTACTGAAAGAGGGGAGGCTAATTGACATTCTCCACGATCGCCAGCTTCACCGACAGAACAAGTAGAAGGAAAAGCAAGCAGAAAAGCTAAACAAAGAAGGAGGGACTTGAGTTGGTGTCTGCTCCAGAGCACGGGCTGACCACTTTTGAAGAAGAATAACGTCGAAGGAATGACAAAGCTCTGGCCCAAGATTCTAACTCTTCCTTCCCCTTACCTCCCAAAAAGAAATAGAAGGGAGGTAAGGATTATTATAGCTCGTTGTAGGAAACGTGATTGAAGGTCTTTCTCAACTTATACTCTAGTTTTGCCATATGAAAAATCTTGAGGGACTAATTCCCACAAGCCCTGGGGACAAATGAGAATGCTTTGACCATCACCGACATACTTTAGTTATTTGGCCTACAAAAATTCTTGAATAACCTCATGCTGAGAGACTTATGTCACATGGTTGATCGATATCAATTACTTGAACCCACAACCACCATCATATATATTCTCTGTATCTTGAAGTGAGAGACAAAGCCTTGAAAGCTGAAATGAAGGCCAAAGAGTTCAAGGCATGAGAAAGAGAAATGGAACATCGGGCGGCTGTGGTAGAGGCTTGATTGGAGGATGATGGGGCGGAGCTGGAGATCAAATCAAAGTGGAAATCTATCTTCTAGGAGGAGAATGTTGAATTTACAGAGAAGATGACTGCAATAAAGATGCCCAAAGAGTTTTTTTGACACTCAGGTTGTGCATTTATAGATATGTATCAAGGTAGTGATAGAAAAATTCGTAAGAGCTGGGATGGTCAATCTATTATGATATTGATGAGTTCAAAAAACTCTTCATTGCTCTTTCATCTTTAGCACTCATAGAGGAGTATAAGGGCGATAATGTGGTGGATGATGGATCATCCAACACTCAGCACGAAGACTCTTACACTTAGAACTTTTTGTAAAGTAACCATATAAATGTATATGAAAATATTTGTTCAGAAATACATGTAATGGAACAATAATATGAATGAAATATGACCTTCAGTCGATTTTTACATGTGTTGTTACTTGTTTCCTTACATGGTTTAGTAGCTTATGACATATCGCATTAATCATAAGTTCTTTTAGTTGATTTTTTAATGTTCACCTACCAGGTCAAGTCTTATAAAGTACCTATCCCCTTTGCTTAGTCGTGTTATTACCTAGGAACGTGCCAATCATTGAGACTTTTTGCTAGGGTGATTTTTTTTAGTACCCTTTGCTGAGCTTGTCGCTACTAGGTAAGGAACCACTCTAATTTTTTGCCCGGCTCGAGTTTTAGGGATAAGTTTTCATTACTTGATCAAATGTATGTATGTCAATTGGGCATCGTGGTGTCATTGCTCGCCATTCTAAAATTTTCCTTAATTATGCCAATTGGACGTCATGACGTTGTTTTCAATCGTTTTATACTTTGTTAACCAATTGGATGACATGTCTCACTTATTAGTTTATTTTAGGGTGTCAACATTTAACTTAGGTAGACTTAATTTTTTGTTTGTTTTACTTGACCTAGGTTTTCTTTCGATCCTACTGCTACTAGTAGGGGGTAGTTGTCGATATGTTTTCAGGGTGGTTTTATTGGTACCCTTCGCAGAGTTTTATCACTACAGGACAGGGAACCACATCTAGAATATTGTTCACTCAAAACTTGAAAATTCAAGTTTGAGTTAAGTTTTACATCTATGACCAATTGAGCATCTTAATGTCATTATTAGTCAAATTTTTAGTATACTCTAATTTCTGTAGTGTTGTTCAAACCCGCGGTCATAATTATATAGTAAACAAACGATTTTTTTGACAAAGGCAAAATCAAAATTCAAAAGTATAGGAAATGAGAAATTAATTTTATATTTTTTGTGTCAATACAATGTGTTTGGTTTAATAAAAAAAATTCTTAAGATCATCCTTGCTTCGTATCCAAGGAACATCTTTTCTGATATATATTTTAAGCTTGTAGGCTTCTGGAATGATTTTTTTGATCGTTAATGAAAGGTTCCGACTGATTTTCTTTGTGCTGTTGGGTCGGCTTTTTTCAGGATTAGGTCATCAGGCATGAATGTTTTCTCTTAGACATTCTTATTGCAGTATCAAACATACTTCCTTTTTACTTTTTCTTATCAGGATGTTGCATTGGTTTGATTTTATTCTGAGTGGTCGAGTGCAAGCATCTTTTTTTCATTATTTGTCTGTTTTTAGTCTGTGAAATTTTCTCTATCGATTGTGGTGGTTGTGATGACTTTATGACTAAAGTAGTTGCACTCCTCTGGTAACATTGCTTTCATCCCATGGGAAAGCATGTAAAGGGTTTGCTCGGTCGTCGATGATGGCATCATTTGGATGGCCCATTAGACAAAAGGAAGTAAGTCTGCTCAATTGCCTTTTGCTCCTTCCACATTCTTAGTAGATTTAAAATAATCTTATTGGGAGCCTCAACTTGTCCATTATTCTGGGGATGATGCACAAATACAAATTTTAGGTTACTTTCCTAACTTTAGTAGAAATCTTTTATCCCTGTCAGTAAATTGTGTTCCATTATCGGTGATAAATACCAGGGGAAAGCCATACCGACAGATGTTGTCTATCTGAATGATATTTCAGATGATGCCTAGGGTAATTTGGGTGAGGGTATTTGCTTCAATCTACTTTGTAAAGTAGTCTATAGTGACTAAAAGGAATTTACATTGGCATTTTGATGTTGGAAACAACAATATGATGTCAAGACCTCAGATTGCAAAAGGCTAGGAACTGACAATTGGTTGCATCTTGTGGGCTGGCTTGTGCTAAAATGGAGCATACTTCTGGAACTGCTCACATCTCCTAGGAAACTCCTCTACATCTTTCATGAGGGTCAGCTAGAAATAACATTGCTTCTGAACACGATTCACAAACGTTTTTCCTGCGGAATGACTCCCATATCTGTCAGTGTATTTACTGGAAGATTTTTTTTCGTCTTGCTTTTCTTAATGCATCTTAGGAGCGATGAATTTGTTGATGTTCAAAAAAGTTTAGATTCAATCATGAGGTATTGTACAACTTTAAAGTTTTACTCCTTAGATCGGTTATTTCTTTAGGTTTTTTTCTATTTTCAAGATATTGGATGTAGGAATCCATCCAACTTTTTGTGTTCTCCGATTCTACCTCCATGTCTTCTGGTTCCCCAATGGTCGACATTAGAAGCCCTTGGAATGTCCCCTCTCTGAAACAAATGCTCTTTAATATTAGGTTTGCCACTTGGTTTTCTTCCTGGCCGACGTGCTTGATCCTAAAGACAGTAAACTTCCATATCTCTGTCTAGGCCTAGTTGAAGTATTTGGCCATCATTTTATCTCTGACCTTGAATTCTTCGTTAACTTGATTCACCACATTTTGCAAAGCTGGCTTCATCAGATGCCGAATGCCTATTTCATAAGCTAGACGTAGGCTAACTATTAATGTTTTATACCTCACCTAGTTGTTGGTGATTTTGAACTTGAGGATGATTGATGATAAAAATGCTCTCCGGTCAGACTGCTTAGAGCCCTCCTGATTCCTGCTCTTGCCTAACTCCAGACTCCATTGACGTGCAAGGTTCGGTTTAGTTGTCAGTAGTAGTTTCTTCACCTAGTTCACCTTTTTTTGGAGATATTTATAAAAAATTCTGCTATTGCAGAAGCTTTGATCACCGTTTGGGGAATGTAGGTGATTTCATATTCACTGAGCTCCAAAGCCCACTTCATGAGTTGACCAAAATGTTCCACTAAGTGAGCACAGATTTGAGAGGGTCAGTAATGACTCTAATTGGATGCATCTAGAAATATGGACGGAACCTATGAGCAGAGCTAGTGAGAGTAAATGTTAGCTTTGTCATGATAGGGTACTTGACGTTAGTTTCTCTAAGAATTCGACTGTTAGGGTATATTTGGAATTTATTGTTTGACTCCTCCAAAACCAAGGCTGGACTGATGGCTTCGGCCCTGACTCCCATATTTCGAGAGAGTTTTTCCTCTTGTTTTGGCTTTGCAGTGTTGGTGGTGATGCTAGCGATTATTTTATGCTTTAGCGTGTTTTCTCACATTTGATCGACCATTCAAAGCTCTTGACTTGCCTTAGCATTTTGAAGAATATTGCACATTTGTTGCCCAACTTTGAAATAAGTAAGTTGAGTGATGCTATCCGCTAGTCAGCTTTGCAACTCTTTAGTGCTCTAGGGACAGAGCATCTTCAATGGTGCTTATACTACATTTTAATGGATTTATTTTCATGTTATGTTTTTTTAAGCAGTTTAAATAGTTTTTTCAAATCATTTATATGTTGTTTGACCGAATAACTTTTGATATTAAGACATCATTCGCATAGACTTCAATATTTTTTTTTTGATTTGGAAAGATTACATCCATTAGACAATGGCAGGTTCCACAACATTCTTTAGCCCAAAGGGCACTACATCATAACAATACAGGCCTTCACTCATAATGAATGTCATCTTATCTGCGCTGGTTATATTCATATTAATTTGATCATAGCTGAAGAAAACATTCAAGAAGCCTATTACTGAATAGCAAACAAGTGAATCTACTAGTGCATCAAGTTAACAGATAATTCGAGGTTCGTGAATTCGACACAAATTCTTTATTGCCATTTGTCTTCTGAGCCATAACCATATTGAAGACCCAGGTATGGTAATGTACCTCCCTAATGTAGCCAGTCTCCTTGAGTTTATACACCTCTTCTCAGATTGGCTCAACTATTGTAATGACCGATGCTTTCATCTTTTTTTTATTGGTCGAATGACTGGATTAATGTTTAGACGGTGGCACCACTAAGTCGATGAAGATGCCTGACATTTTAGCGATCGACTAAGAAAATACATCCTGATGCTCCCGAAGAGTTTGGATCAATAAATTTCTTTTTCCTACATAAAAAGTTTCACTAATTAGGAAAAAATTACCAATATCTCCATTGGTGACAGGAATCTCTGCAGTTCGTTCATCAGTTTTGAGGCCCCCTTCACACTGGTTCTGAATGGTGAACATCTCTTGTTCTACATTACCAACCACTCAGAGGTAGCATGTTTGAGACCACTCTATGTTGACTCAAATGGTAATTATCTCTCTATCACATGAAAACTTTACCGTGACATGGCATGTGGAGATCATGACTCATAGATCATTGAGTAGTGGGTGACAAAAGATAACATTATAATTTGGTAGAGCGTCAACCACTAAAAAGTCCTCCATATTGGTAAATTGGCTATCACCTTCCCTCTAGGTGACAGATAGCCCAATTATTTTCAACGCTTCCTTTGGTTCGCAAGAAAAACCATGAAGTTGGGTTGACTGATATATGCATTTTATCAGAGATTGACTTGAACAGGATATTTTCTGACCTGCAAGTGTCAACCAAAATATTACTTACCTGAAAGTTTTTAATCATCATTGTGACCATGACGACATCATTGTAGGGATTCTATGTCAAGGGAAAATCCACTTTAGTAAAAATAATTGGGTATGAGCCTTTCAATTTGGAGTGAAAGCGACAACATAATGTTCCCTCATTTGAAGCCTCTTAAGTTCGACTTGCCTGATGGAATCTTCTCATTAGATTTCTAGCACTACCCTGCAATGTGGATAGCATTGGCTTGGATGGGTTTGTCAAAGTCTTCTTCAATTGCAGTTTTTCCCTGCCTTTGGGTTGATGCCCTTGGGGCCACGAACTCCTTCAGTTTCCCAGCTTGGATCAACTCTTCAACAAAGTTCCAAAAATGTCTACACTCCTCAATTTCATGATCATGGTCCTTGTTGTATTTACAGAACTTGTTTATATTCCAGAGAAAAGCTCTAATTTTCTTCGGTGGAGCGTTTTTGAAGTACTCTTTTTTTATGCCTTCCACTAACTCCACCATTGAAGCCCTTAACTGAATGAGTTTCAGTGTTCCTTGTTCACCCAATGATCAGTTGTTTGACTAGCTTCGTCATTTTTAGTAGTTTCTATCGACCTCTATATCATCACAAGGTAACAAACTATCTTCACGTTTGGGCCATGGGTCATCTTTCAGTCTCAATCCATCACCTTGTAAGGCCCTCTTCTGTAAGCAGCGATCAGATTGTTCACCTTTATGGAAGGGCGACTAAATGTACTCCTCCTCCATGAGGTGGGGGTTGGCCAACTCTAAGAGTTTAGCCAGGCTGTTGGGTTGTCGTAAACCATGAAAATATTTACATCATTTTCTTCTTATCCCCTGTGCAAATGTGGCATTTGCTACCGCATGCTCCAAATTTTGCACCACAAGCATATCTTTTTGAAACATACACTTGAAGACTCTCGTTCAAACCTTGCTTGATGTGCTACAGGGCATATAAGTTCTTATGAAGCTTCTAAACGGTATTGAACTGCACCATGAACTTCTTGAATTCACCGTAGCAGGTGATAACTCCTATTCGAATCTCTAACCACGGTATAGAATAACCGACAATTCAGTGCATTAGAGATTTTGAGAAGGCATACAACTAACTCAAAAGAAGCTATGTGGTCAACCAAATCACTCTGACTGTTGTGGGATTCCAAAGATGGAAATTTGAACTTCTCCATGGGGCTTAGTATCGATGATCTGCCGGTAGAATGCATTCTCTGGCTCTTAGTTGATCTCCATTCACCATTTGTGTAATACTTGAGTATTACACTTTGCAAGATGATTAATTCTTTCACATACCAAGCATTGAATGTTGCTATACTTATTATTTTTATTGTTATACTCGTGTGAGATTTATTTCTTAAATTTTGTATTGAATGACTTATTTTTTTTTCTTTTAAAGTTATTATTTTCCATTAGGTTTACATGCATTTCAGATTCAATTTTAGTGATACAATTTTATTTTTCTTATTTCTTTTGTTTATCCTAAGTATTATAATAAAATCATCAACAAACATCTTATTTCTATATGCCCAAATATTTGTGCAAATCGACTCCATAGTGGGGTTGATTTTCCTATTATTGATAGAACTATAAAACTTATGTCATCCTTTTATCATGTTCTTTTAAATCATGAATTATATTCTGAATTTCATTTATTTGATCTAATACAGTATGAAGATCATACATCATATATTTGTTGAATTATTCAACAGAATATTTTGCTAAGCCGACATCGTTATATTCATATTTTGATTCAAGTTGTTAGTTTTCCATTATTTTATTTATGTGGTCCACTGTTATTTATTTTAATAGTAATTAATTAATTAATTGAAAAGAAAAATGGTCATGTTACTTCCCAATGGCACCATATCCTTTCTCTTCAATTAATTAATTAAATTATCCAAAATGAAGGGTCATGTCTCTTCCCAATAGACATCACATCCTTTCGCTTCAATTAATTAATTAAATTATCCAAAATGTTATTGGTCAATAATCACCATGATGGATGGTGGTTAATAATGGATAATTAAGAGAAAGGTTGTCTCTTCTCAAGAGACTTATCTTTTCTCTTATAAATAAAAGATGTGTCCTCTCTCTCGATAGAAGAAGAAATATATCTTTTCTCTCAACCGAAAAGTACATAAAGAAATAAGGATTAGAGAGAGAAATTTCATCTCTTCAGATTGAATTCTATGATGATGAATACATGTATGTTTATCCCATTTATGAGTATGTGAAAATCATGAATTCAAAGATCTTGGTCATTATGAATTTTAGGAATTTTGGGTTATGAAATTGAATCTTATAAATTTAAAAAATCCTAACATGTGGTATCAGAGCCTCGATTGTTGAATTTGTGATTTTTCATTTAATTTTATTTATGTTAATTGCATAAAATTTTCATTATAAATTAAATCTTGGAATTAGATCACTAAAGTTAATCGATGAATTGATAAATTATTGTTTATTTGATATTTATATTATGTTTAATTTGTTAATCACCAAAGTGGCTAAATTAGTATGTTTAATAGACGTCAAATTAAATAAAGTCAATAACTCATAAGTATGTGATGCCTATTATGAAACAATTTTGTATTTAATTATGAGTATATTGAAATTCATTGATTATAAAATATTTGTGGATCACCCAAAGGTTGATTGTTTATTTTATAATCTTTGAATATGATTGTGGTATATTTATATACTTTGTTAGATATGTTTATATATCCAAAGATAATAGACACGTCTAATTTGAGCATAAATAATTGCCAATTATGTTTATTATTTTGTGTATTGTTATAACACCCAAAGGAGATTTTCAATACACTATTAATGTTTTCATTTAATGAGTGCGAATTGTATTAAGGGAAATCACACAAAACACACAATAAAATTGCCATAAGAAGCACACAACTTCTTGAAATTATACACACTGAAGTTTGTGGATCTTTTGATGTTCCATCTTTTAGTGGAGAAAAATATTTTATCACCTTTATCAATGAATTTTTACGTTATGGATATGTCTACTTATTGCATGAAAAATCTTAATCACTAAATGCCTTAAAGCTGTTTATAATTGAGGTTGAGAGATAATTAGACGAAAAGGTGAAAATCATCAGGTCCGATAGAGATTGTGAATATTATCAAAGGTACAATGAATCTGGACGATGTCCAGATCCATTTGCTAAATTCCTTCAAATTAATGAAATATGTACTCAATACACCATGCCAGGAATACCACAATAAAATGGTGTTGCCGATAGGCGAAACCATACTCTGATGGAAATGGTTAGGAGTATGATGAAAAATTTTAACCTTATCATTGTGGATGCATGCTTTAAAGATCGCTGCATATTTGTTAAACAAGATTCCTAGTAATGCATATCCAAAGACTCCCTTTAAACCATGGAGAGGAAGGAAACCTAGTTTAAGGCACCTACATGTTTGGGGCTGCCCAGCAGAAAAAAGGATTTATAATCCAAATGAAAAGAAACTGAACTTAAGAACAACCAGTGGTTTCTTCATTGGTTATCCAAAAAAATCGAAAGGGTATAGATTTTATTGTCCTAACCACAGTACGAGAATTATTGAAGTTGGAAATGCTAACTTCTTTAAAAATGGTGAAGTTAGTAGGAGTTTGGAATCACATAAAGTGAAAATCTAAGAAATTATGGTTCAAGTTTCTTTACCTGAAATTTCTTCTCAAAGTGTTATTCCTATAGTTGTTGAACAGTCAAATAATATACAGGAACAATATATAAATGATCAAACACCCGATATGAAACTGTCACTAATGAACTTACACTAGATGAACCAAATGAAGTTGTACCTAGAAGGTCTCAACGGCAAAGGACTTCTACTTATGATGATTATGTGGTTTATCTACATGAGTTTGAATTATACTTGAGAGTCAATGAAGATTTAGTTTAATTTTCACAAGCCATAGAAAGTGCAAATACTTTTAAATGGTTAAATGCAATGAAAGATGAGTTGAAATCGATGAATCACAACAAAGTTTGGGATGTCGTTGAATTGTTTGAAGGTTGTAAAAGAGCAGGTGTAACTGGGTCTTTAAGACCAATCGTGACTCGAATGACAACATTGAACGATATAAAACCATATTTATTGCCAAATGTTTCACACAAAAAGATGACATCGACTATAAATAAATATTTTATTTAGTTTCTAAGAAAGATTCATTTAGAATTATCATGACACTAGTAGCTCATTATGATTTGGAGTTACACTAAATGGATGTGAAAAATGTCTTTCTGAATAGAAATTTAGATGAAGATGTCTACATGAGTCAACCTGAAGGATTTTGGTTGAAGGAAATGAGCACGTGGTGTGTAAACTTAAGAAATCAATATACAGAGTTAAGCAAGCTTCCCGACAATGGTATCTTAAGTTCAATGACACCATCACTTTCCTTGGATTTAAAGAAACTACTGTTAATCAGTGTATATATCTGAAGGTCAGGAGAAGAAAGATCATATTTCTCATTCTGTATGTTGATAATATCTTGCTGGCTACTAATGATCTCGACTATTGTATGAAACCAAGAATTATATCTTTAAGAACTTTGAAATGAAAGATATGGGTGAGGCAGCCTATGTGATTGAAATTGAAATATTTCATGATAGATCACAAGGATTGTTAGGATTGTCTTAGAAAGCATATACCGATAGAGTTATTAAGAGATTCAATATGGAAAAGTGCGAAGCAAACTATTATTGTTGCATCCACTAGGGAAGCTGAATTTGTGGCATGCTCAGAAGCTACAATTGAGGGCTTATGGCTGCAGAATTTTATTTCAGGACTTGGAATTGCCGACTACATTGCCAAGCCGCTGAAAATTTACTGTGATAACTCTGCATCATTCTTCTTTTCTAAAAATGATAGGTATTCCAAAGGTGCTAAACACATGGAATTATAGTACTTTGTTGTTAAAGAAGAAGTTCAAAACATAGAGTGTCAATTGAACATATTACCACCAATCTTATGATTGCGGACCCATTAACAAAAGTGTTTCCACCTCAGACATTTAGCGAACATGTTGTAAGAGTGGGCATTGTCGAAACCCTTTATTAGTTTTAAGTTTAAGGCTCTTTCTGTTTGACACTTTGAGCTCAGTTTATTGTTGTTTTTGATATTTATGTATATTTTTTATCGCTAGTGTACACTTTATATTGTGCAATGTTTAACAAGATTTGTATTTTAATAGACATTATGAGACCATGATGTTATTTTTTATTATGTTAAGTATGCAATTGATATTGTGATTCATGGAAATAACTGTGTCGATAAATTGATACACACCACCATGATTCTTATTAATTTCATACTTATTGATGATTTATGATTAGACCAACATAAAGAAGGATTTAACGTACATTTTGTGCAGTATGTTATGCACTATTAAGTATTATGTGGGCTAAGTGGGAGAATGTTAGTTTTTCATTATTTTATTTATGTGACCCATTGTCATTTATTTTAATAGTAATTAATTAATTAATTAAAAAGAAAAGGGTCATGTCTCTTCTCAATAGATACTGTATCCTTTCTCTTTAATTAATTAATTGAATTATCCAAAATGGAGGGTCATGTCTCTTTCCAATAGCACTGTATCCTTTCACTTTAATCAATTAATTAAATTATCCTGAATCATATTGGTCAATAATCACCATGATGGATGGTGGTTAATAATGAATAATTAAAATAAATGTTGTGTCTCTTCCCAAAAGACTTATCTTTTCTCTTATAAATAAGAGAAGAGCCCTCTCTCTCCCTAGAAGAAAAAATGTATCTTTTCTCTCCATCAGAAAATATAAAAAGAAATAAGGAGTGGAGAGAGAAATTCCATCTCTTCTGATTGAATTCTATGATCATGAATACATGTATGTATATCTCATTTATGAGTATGTGAAAATCATGAATTCAAAGATCTTGGTTATTATGAATTTTATGAATTTTGGGTCATGAAATTTGATTTTATAAATTTAAAAGAATTCTTACACGAGTGTTTTCCAAAGTTCAAAGGAAGACATTGACAAACAAAACCTATTATCTTGTATCCTTCAGAAGAAAAACTATTCTCACTTTTCAAATTAATCCTGGGAGGAAGGCGTGCCGATGACACTATCTTTAGAGTAAATCAATTTGCGGCTCTCTCTTCTACTCTTGAGATACAACACGTCCTTTTATCTTGATTATGCATGCAACACAACAAATCGACAAAATTTTAAACTAATTGTGTCTTTAGTTGCCCAAAAGAAGAAGAAAATTTGATAGAGAAACTATAAGAATTGAAAATTGTTTCATCCCCTTTTCAAATTCATATTATCTTCTATTTATAATTGAAAAAAGAGATATAAATTAATAAATATTGTTTATGATTTATAGCTGTCAACGGAAGTTATTTTAATGCACAGTTTTATTTATTTATTTATATTTATTGTCATTTATGTTATATGTTATAACATTAAAAATTTATAATATTAACAAAGTAAATTTGATGCTGTTAAGTTCTATATATAACGCTGTTAAATATATCGTTATCATAGTAACACTATATTATTATTATTATTATCATTTTCAATAAATTATAATAAATAGGGGTGCAAACGAGCCGAACACGAGCGAGCCCAGGCTTAGCTCGTGTT
>JXCR01140909.1:94217-105476 GCA_002079205.1 Phalaenopsis hybrid cultivar
TTTTTTTTATTATGAAAAAATTACTATTCATTTTTTGAATTGACTCAGCTCGTGTTTGGCTCGTTTATATTTCGAGCTAAAAAAGTGTGTTCATGTTCGACTCATTTGCTTAGCGAGCCGAACACGAGCCGTTCACGAACAAAGAGTCGTTTTGACAACCCTAATCACGTAGTCATAAGACGTTAAGGATTGGGGCAAGATTTAAAACATCATTTGTATCTAATTTAATAATTTTTATTTTATTTTCTTGATTAATGCTTGTAGTCAATTAAATTTTTTAAAAATAGTACTCATTTAGTAGTATTTTGAGCCAAAACGAGCCTAACACGAACGGACAAATATTTATTCGTGTTATTCGTGTTTGGCTAATCCAAATGCATGATGGCAGAATTACCATCATAAGAGAAATTTTTTTTTTAATTTAGTTTTTTTCACGTAAAGAAATTTTAAGAATAAATTTATTTCAATCAAATTTAAAATTAATTTTTTTGATATCTCCTTCCCTCAACATCTCTCTAAAAAATATTGTTGAGTTCCAATGCTTTTTCCTCAGTTCTTGATGATAGGAATCTGTCAATTAATGACACATTTTTCATCACAAAATATTAATTTAAGGTCCACGGGGACAGCTGTAATTCTCTTAAACATGATTGTAATATTTATTATTAGGGCTGTCAAAACGGCTCGTTGTTCTCGAACAGTTCGTGTTTGGCTTGTTAAGAAGCTCGTTTTCGACTCGTTCGCTGCCCACTTTGAATGAATAGAAGGGCAGGGCCTAGACTCAGTGGATTCCGGAGTAGTGCTATAACTTCAACTGAGGGGAGATGTGAAGATTTCTGATACCAAGATTCTCTCTTTCAAGCTGACTAAGACAGCCTTGCGGTGTACCTTGTGGTACTGCAGATAAGGCGTCTTTATACGCGTTCTGGAGCCCTTTTTGCCGGGCAGTATATCAAACATGTAGGTCGTAGCCTCATGCGGTACTGGGGAGGAGTCCACTCCACGAAGCTGCAAATTCAGACGTCTGTGTCCTTGACAGGTTGTGGTCTATCGCGTTTCTTCTTTCTTATTCTAAAAAGTCTTAAGAAAGGTTGAGTAGTCCTAAAATAACATCCCTGCGTACGCAGCGCTGCGTGAGTCATGATTTCTGAGTCATAGTAACAATAATATATTCTTCATTATTAACAATTTAGTTGACAGCTATAAACAAGGGAAGTTATCTGAGTCAAATTAATTCCCTTCTCTTCTCTTGGATCATTGATAATTAAAAATTAATTAGCCAGATATTAATCTAAGTTATCCAGATGGTATGGTCCGTCAGATTTGTTATTTGTAGCGCATGTCCTCTCCTCACCCTTTAATTGTCAAAAGACTTTATTCTTGGCAGCTAATGTTGGCTTAGAATTTAATATTGGGGATAAGTCTGATCAACTTGTAAAATAATTATAAATTACAATAAACTAAAAGTATTTAATGACAATTCGTAGCCTTTTTTTTTTTAAATAATGAATTAATTAAAATAATTAAATTGTTGTTTGCTGAAATAGAATAAAACTTTAATATATTGTTGCGGCATTTACATTTACATATGTGTCATGTAATTCTTATGTATTAAATATTTAACTCTTAAATTTTCATATTCACACATAACAATAACATAATTAAAATCTCATCGAAAATAGCTTTTTGTTAATTTTTCATTTATGAAATACACATTTTCTTGTATAGATTTATGACGTTAGAGTGTTATAAGTATAAGTATCAAATTTTAGGGGTTAGAAATATAAATAAAAGAAATGTGGTTGTAAATCAGAAATATTTCTGCACGAATGTTATGAAAATATGATGGACCACACGAAGAGGATTGATGTACGTACATTTATCATTATACTAATCGGTCTTCGAAGCTGACCGAACGAAAGACTGGCTGACCCAATGAACATCGTGTGATTGCATCGACGCTTACCCAATCAACAGAGAATTCCTTCAATATAGACACATTGACCGAAAATAGGATGTCTGTTAGATTACAGTAATACATCCTCTGCTTGTTGGAATAATACTTCCCGATGGCAGCGTGTCTTCACAACAGGTCCTCACAGAATACGCGGTCGAAGATCCTCAGATCATTTAGTTAGCCGAATGGCTCTTGGATGGCCGAATGTTAAGAAATTATCAAAACCCCCATCCCTTTTTAAATTAAGAATTCCATCCATATCCCTTTGATCATAACCCTCCATTCCCTCTGCAGCTTCACCACCTTATATACCCATCACCTTGATCCACACCCTCTTCTCCTAATGGTCCACCTCATCCGAATGCTCCATTTTTCCTTCTCTCTCCTCCACCTCTATTTAATCTAAGCCCTCTATACATTTCATTAACTCCTCACCTTGATCCAAGCCATTTGTCTCGTCTAAATTCCCCTTCCCCCCCAAAACTCCCCACTACCCACTTCCTCCCTTTTCTTGCTATGACACCATCATTATCCTCATTCTTCATTTCATTGAATTTTTGAAATGCCCCTCCCTTCTCTTCTCCAAGGGCAAAACCGAAAAATCTACTCTATTCTCCCCTATTCCAAATATGCAAAACCATCTTCTTGTTAGGTATGACTCATATACCAAAAAATTTGGAGTATCTTGAAATTGAGAGGTGTGTCTTCTGGAATGAAAAAGAGTGTCTCTTGGTGTGAAGAGGTGTGTCTCTTGGATTAGTGAGTTGGGGGGAGTGAGGGCGTGTTTGTAAATTTATCTGTGGATTTTATCTATAAATAGATGTGTAACCCTAAGAGTATTTAACTCCTCTGAAATAGTGAATTCGTCGCTCTACTCCCGAGGACGTAGGCATCTTTGTCGAACCTCGTTAAATCTCTGTGTTCTTCTGGTTTTGTGTCGATTCTTGTTTTTTTTCTTCGCTCTAAATTTCACAGCAATTGGTATCAGAGCGCCAGGTTCTAGGGCGGAGGAGATCAACACAGGAGGAAGGAAGAATTTTTGAGTGGTTTTGTGGTAGTTCGAGGCCAAGCGAAGTTCTGCGACGATTTGGCTCAGGAAATCTTGCGGTAGAAGAGGCTTCAGTGAGAAGCATTTCGTCATTTTTCAGCGACAAAACAGGCACAGAGGAGTTCGCAGAGGAGCAGTTCGCGCTTCTTCTTCGGTATTTTTCTCACGGGTCAACGGTAAATTTCTGGCAAGAAGATCGTTCGCAGGCAAAAAGAAGATCAGGCACGAAGGAACATGCAGTGCAAGGAAGCGACCAGAACTTTGGTTTCACGCAGTCAGTTTTGCAGTTCGCGGTTTCACGAGCAGGTGCGAAGCAGTAAGCGATAGAGGTGAATCGCGACATCGGGACAGGCATCTGCGAGGTTTCTGCCTGCAGAGGAGTGCGAAGCAGATGGTTAGTGTGGTAGTTCGCACGAACAGAGAGTTCGCGACATTCATCTTTTTGGTTCGCGAGCAGTCATTTCGATTTTCTGGAAGCAAGAGGATTTACCTTTGGAAGCAGAAGGAAGAAAACTTATTTCCTTGAAGCTAATTCCTTTACCGGAGTGAAGAAACACCATAGTGAAAAAACAACTAGAGGTTTGCCAGTTTCATAGGTGGTGCTCGGCCAGTAGAGTTCACAATTTTGTCGCAGAAGGAGTTGCGACAAGTGGTGCTCGACCAGCAGAGTTTGCAAGTTTGTCACAGGAGGAGTTGTGGCAGATGCAGTTGCGACAGGTGGTGCTTGGCCAACGGAGTTTGCAAGTTTGTCTCAAGTAGAGTTGGGGAAAGTGCAGTTGCGACGGGTGGTGCTCGGCCAGCGGAGTTCGCAAGTTTGTCACATGAGGAATTACGACAGGTGATACTCGGCCAGCGGAGTTCACAAGTTTGTCGTAGAATGAGTTGCGGCAGGTGCAGTTGTGAAAGGTGGTGCTCGGCTAGCGGAGTTCGCAAGTTTGTCATAGGTAGAGTTGTGGCAGGTGCAGTTGTGACAGGTGGTGCTCGATCAGCAGAGTTTACAAGTTTGTCGCAGGAGGAGTTGCGGCAGATGCAGGTGCGAAAGGTGGTGGTCGGCCAGCGGAGTTCGCAAGTTTGTCGCAGAAGGAGTTGCAAAAGGTGCAGTTGCAACATGTGGTGCTCAACCAGCAAAGTTCGCAGATTTGTCGCAAGAGAAATTGTGGCAGGTGGAGTTCACAAATTTCACAGATTGTTCACAGGTTTGTCGCAGGAGAAATTGTGACAGGTGGAGTTTGGCTGGTGTCCGTAGTATTTCAGCCAAATTTTTGTGCGAATAGAAAATGTGTTTCGTGTGAAAAAATTTGATTCACAAATCATAGAAACTGCGAGAAAATTGCAGCAAATTGACAGAGAAATTTTCTGGTTTATTTGAATTTATTTTTGGTGTGTTTTGTTTCAATACAAGATAGGAAAAGTTCACTGCAGGGTTAATTTCAAATGACAATGTCTGGTGCAAGATTTGAGATAATGAAGTCTGACGGAACTAAAAACTTTGGATTGTGGCAAATAAGGGTGAAAAATTTGCTGACACAACAAGGAAAATGTAGCAGGAAAGTTGACCAAGCTAGGTATTTCAATACTTGTGTTACTTGAATTTGTTGAATGTTTGCAGTTTCTAGTTGGCTTGATTGCCCAACCCACTTCGGTGTAAGAAACTCTATGATTTCTCCTAAGGAGTTGCATATTCGCAAGATAGAGATTTTTCTCCTAAGGGACTGGATATTCGCTAAGGTGGAGAATTGTTAGGTATAACTCATATACCATGAAATTTAGAGTACCTTGAAATGGAGAGGTGTGTCTCCTAGAATGAAAAAGTGCGTCTCTTAGTGTGAAGAGGTGTGTCTATTGGATTAGCGGGTGATCCTGATTTTTATATGTAAGGATTTATGAAGTTGACACCACTACAATGCCAAAAGCTTGATCTTTATATGAAAAGTAAGTTGTGAAAAATATATATAATTATAGACAATTAATAATGAGATTCTACGCAAGTATATGTATCGTTATCAAGTAATAATGAACTTTCTATTTAAGCCCCAAAATCAATCCCATGGGGAATGTGTAAGTTAGAAATGATAAATTTTAACAGAAAATTTATAGAAAATCAAATGAAATCACTGTAACTAATTTCGAATGTTGAGATATTAACCAAAATAAATAACTTAACTATTAGCAAAACAGAAATGCAAATTTTGAATAATAACTACTAATCTACTAACTATGTTTATGTAATGAAGATTTCTTATGTGAAAAAACATCATTCCCACTACAATGAACTTATGATGAAATGAGATCAGATAAATGTTTATAATATGTATTGTGTCAAATAGGAGCAATTTTAATTTTCTACCCTGATACAATGCATAAAAAATCATTGGTTAATTTTGGTTTAGTCCCTAAATCTGTGGCTAGGCTAGGATGATACCGGCTTCCACTCCTGAGCTCCCACTTCCCTTCACCTGAAGGCTAACTCTCGCTTTAGTTTTTAAACACTAAGACCAAATTGGTGATTTTAGTCTGTCACCCTAAAGATTCTCCAATTCTACACTTAACAAAGAATATTTACCTATCTACTTCCCTTCACCTGAAGGCTAACTCTCGCTTTAGTTTTTAAACACTAAGACCAAATTGGGGTCACCCTAAAGATTCTCCAATTCTACACCCAACAATGAATATTTCCCTATTTATTTGCACTTAATTTCTCGAATGAATTTCTCCTTCATGAAATCAAATGTGACCCTCACTCTGTTGTAGAACCCATACTTCATTTCCCGCATCATATGTTTCATAACATATTTTAACAAATCAATTGACCAGATTAAAAAATAAATTAAGTTCGGAGTTGAAAAATCATCACAATTTATTTTATATTTTAATTATGGCATATTCATTTTATCTCTTCATTTCACCATATCTCAGAGTAGGGGGAAAGATAGAGGGAACTACTCAGACTTTATGAGAAAGATATGACAAAGCATAAATTTCATATATAAAAGAAGTTCATACAATACTAAATAAACAAACAAACTTATTTTGAACTCTTTCTCAAAGCAAATCCCTTGTAGCCTTTTCTTAGAAATGCATGAAGAAGAACTCTCTCACTTTTCTCCTTCTCCAACACTCTTACAGAAAGTTTCACACTAATTTATCTCACCACAAAAACTCTTAACTATGAAAGCAAAATTACTAATTGACTCCAATATGGTGGTGGGATGAAGATGGACTATGAAAATGTAGTGTGGTGGAACATTGTGGAGCGAAATAAATGAACGTAGAGGAGTCCGTTTTCTGATGAATTCAGTCCCAAATAAAGCCCAAGTTTGGTTCTCCAAGAGGTGCCTCCAAAAACTCTTACAAAATCGTTCAAATACATCGAATCTTCTAGAAACGGGGTCTGAACTGCCTTTGGAGCCATGGGCGCTAGTCTAGCGCCGTCAACGCTGAGTAAAATCCTCCTGCTTTCGGTTGTTCTGCATCGTCTGCCTTGACCTTGACGTTGTCGGCGTTGAGTATTTCCTCCAAAACATTATTTTGACTCCAAATTTCATCTTTTTTGCTTTAAGCCCTAAAAATTAACAACCTGCAAGAAAACATCAAAATACCTTCCATTAAAGTGTAATATCATCAAAAATATGTATAAAATATGGGTCTAAAAATGCATATATTTTTGGTGTATCAATGATCTCCAGTATAAAATATTCCATTAAAGTGCAATATCACAAAAAATAAGTATAAAATATGGGTCTAAAAATGCATATATTTTATGCAATATCACCAAAAATAAGTATAAAATATGGGTCTAAAAATGCATATATTTTTGGTGTATCAAAAAATGAGTATAAAATATGGGTCTAAAAATGCATATATTTTTTGTGTATCAAAATCCCCCAAACATACATTTTACTTGCCCTCAATTAATTTCTCCACTACATAAAAATATGACTTAAGGTAAAGAATTTAACTTTTAGACTTCTATATTTTCGTTCTCTAAACATAATAGTTTAACTTAAAAAAAATTCAAAACAATTCCAATTAGTACTAAAGATATAAAGATATATAGTAATTAAGTCTAAGGTTTTTGATCCTCTATCTCTTTCAAGAAAAATTGCAATTTATTATATTAAAGTCACTTAGGAAATTCATATGCAAAAGAACTTCATAAAACTTTATTAATAATTAAGTTAATATTCAAATCAAAAGTTTAGAAAAATGTGTAGAAGTCTTTTTTCTTTAAATTGATTTAAGTGAAGCCAATTTTTAATTAGACATCTCCTCATGCTTCTCCCCACATCTTTTCTTTTTCTTTTCTTTTTATTTTCTCTTTTTTTTTTCTTTTTTTTTCTTTTTCTTTTCTTTTTGTGAGGATTACTATATCTGGATAGCCTTTAATGATTTTGAACTTCACTATTCTCTTCATAAAGTTAAAAAAAATTTACATTTTTTCACTTAACAAATTTATATTAACTTAAAAATTTCATAAAGTTTAATTCTTTTCTTTTTACATGAATCTTTTAAGATTTTTTTAATATTTCAAAATACAAATTTTCTTTACTAAAAATAGAAAAACATAGTCTTATTCTCTTTTACAAAATATCTTAGCCCTAGGAACTAACATTTATTATTGAAAATTTTTACTTAAATTTTCTATATATTTAAAAACATAAATATAGTTATCTAGAGTTAACCCTTAATACCAATGGTCATGTTAGCTTTAAAATTTTAAAAATTTAGTTAAGTGAGGACAAATAATATTAAGTTCTCTCTCTCTTTCTAAAAATGATTTTTCTTCTTCCCCCCAAACTTAAATTTTTAAAAGGATTTTTTTTTTACAAGAAGATCTTTAAAAATGAAGGGTGAAAGAAAGCATTAAATACATAAAAAATTCATACCCGTTGGAGATTCTGATTTTTGAACATAAATTTTGAAATACTTCAGGTGCTAATATGAAAAATACAAGACTAAAAATATTAAATTGCACATAATACATATAAAATTTGCTGAGAAAGAGCTAATCACAATGCATGCAAAGTGTTGAAAATAACAACAAAACTAAACTAAATTCTAAAAGTGAAAACAATTTTCATAATACAGTTTCACATAACATAACAACAGAGTCTCAACAACAACATAACACAAACAATAAAATCACACAGTACAAACACATTCAAACAAACAAACAAAAAGATCATCAGTCATCATCTTCCTTATCATCAACATCTAACTTCTACTGTTGATATTGAGTACAAGTAGGGTGAATAGAGAACTGAACTGTATGGTCACCCCTCAGGTATCTCACTAAAGCATCATCATAAACAGCATCATACTCAAATTTTTGATGAATCAGATCATCAGTGTGAGCATTTCTGCCCTCTATATTTTGCATCCTATGATCCATCCTCAAAATATCTCCCTACTAAATCATTATCTGGTCCAACAACTCCTTGTTGCTGGGGTCACTTGAAGTAGACTCACTAAAAGTAGGGGTTCTATAAGTAGAAGGAATATCCCTGGCCCGTCTCCAGATCTCCAATCAACATGGGACTCATAAGTCTTGATGTTGGCAGGCCCAATCGGTCTCTGAGGCTCAATCCTCTCCTCACTAGTCAGAAAAGAAATAACTTCATCTAAGGCTTGATCTGTAGCAGAAAATGAATGGTACTGGCATTTATAAACATCTTCTAATTGGTAAAACTTATTGATTTTTCTTGGAGTAAACTCCACCCTTTTTCCTCAAACAAAAAAAAATCATCAGAAGCCTTAGGAAAGTTGGCATAAAATTCCATCACAATCCCAACTATCGCATTGGTAGTAAAATAGCAGAAGTTTTTCCACTACCGAGCGCTAATCAATCGTTCAACTTCTCATCCCGGATTTTTAAAACCTTGGTCCTGAATCACTTTTTTATTTTCTTGAAGACTATGAAATCTAGCACTGGCTCTAAAGCTAATAAACATTTGCTCGTCATATTCTACTTTCCTTTTACTCGATCTATGTGTCATAGGAAATCTAGAAAAAATTTTAAAAAAATCCGAATAAATCCTAAAATTCTAAAAATCAAAATGTAAATCACTTTAAACTTAAATCCACCAAGTAAGAGTTATTCACCAAAGCATTATCTCAAAATCTCTCAAAAAAATTTCAAAATTTCAGATCTAGTCAATGTGAAAAAAATCTTTGGTGAAAATAAAAAAAATTTACTTTAAATTGTAGCTCTTACCTAGAGAAGATGAAATCTGAAGTTCCTTTGCCTCTAAATCGCCTCAAATTTGCACAAAATTAAGCCCTACATGCAAAACCGAAGGTTGAAGGTGACTTAAGGGGTAGAAATAGAGGTTTGCGGTGAAAATCGCGAATTAAAGGGTTAATTCGTCACTCTCGGATCGAAGGCACCGTCGACGCCCATGCCAGCGCCGTCGGTGCTGAAGGACCGAAATTCACTATTTTGATTTTCAAATTTTCAATTTTCTCCAAAGTTTTTAGTATTTTTAAACACAAATTTTTATCTAAATTCATAAATACACATTTCACAAACAATCATTTTCACATACAACAACAAACTATATTTTATATATGAAAATATACTTTTTACAAACACATTTCACAAATCACAAATTCACACATTTTAAGCAAACTAATTATAAATCAACGTCAAAATCAAGACACAACACTAAACACTGCCCAAAACTATACACATAATCAAAGTTCAAAATTCTAAAGCAAAAATAAACCAAATCAAACCTAACCAAATCCACACAATTACACTTAAATCATAAACACTTTTAAGCAAGTAGAGAATTCACAATCTTCAATCATTCAGTCTCAGCTTCAGTGTTTTCACCTCCTCTAATATCTCCCATAGATTGGTAATGAACATATAAGTTGTAGAAGGATTGGTACGGGAATTGATCTGTCGAATTTTCTTTGATCCACCTCTTTTCCTTAAACATCCAAACTAATCCTGCTTCAAAAATTTCAGTNTCTTTTCCTTAAACATCCAAACTAATCCTGCTTCAAAAATTTCAGTGTGATCAAAATTCTCTTTCATTCTCCAATCTAAGTGATCAAAAAGGTACTTGAGATCTCCCACTGCATTCATAATACTCTGAAGTTCTCTTTCAATTTTCTTCAATTTCTTCTCTAAAGCAAGCGAACTGTTGGTGGCATTAATGGAGTTGAAGCATGTGAAGAATGAACTATAATAGCATTTAGTGCTTCATTTCCATTACCAACATACTGATCATCAATAGGATTCATGTGCTCCCACGGTAGTAAAACTTTTTCCCAACTTTCATATAGCACTTGGATTGACTGCAAATCATAAAAATTGTAGAAGCAAGCCCAAGTCCATAAATTGACCCATTCATAATGATTCCCATCACAGATTTAAATATAATTGAACCTATATCAATATGTTCTCCCATTTGAATACAATAGTTTAAAATAGCACTCTCCTTGGTGACTCTACTGATCTTCATAGTAGGGAGTAATTTTGCACAAATAAAGAAATGCCACTGCTTCAAAATTGGATTAAGTGATGAAGATAGGAAAACTAATGTATCCTTCATCTCGACTTCCCACATATCACTTTCATCCATCAGAAAATTATAAATATCTTACAGCAAATCTCGCGTAGGAATGAAATTTGCGTAATGACAGATTGAAACATTTTTTATCACATACAATTCATTAATCCTCATAGGAGTAAATGGTACAACCTTACTTCGTACGAAAATAACTCCTTAGGTAATTTCATGTAGATTTGCATAGAACTCCTTCACTACAGGTACAACAATCGCAGCGGTAGTGTAATACAGAACTTTTCATCGCCTTTGCAGAATAATCTTGTCAACCAGAGCACTTGGATTGATCAACCCATGATTAAAAAATTAGCTTTCCTTGATCAATCTCTTCTTCGTAATAACTTTATCGTATAATCTCTGCGCGTCAAAACTAAAAAACTTTCTTCTATTGAAAACTCCATACCTTAAAGTATTTCTGGAATTAAAAGTCATTGAATCTGAAAATAGAAAGTTTCTAGGCGTCCTTGGCAGTTTTTATGACATTAAAAACACCTCCCATCGGTTATTATGGAGTGAAATCCCGCCAAAGTTCGCCAAAAGTATTAGGAACCGTCCAACCGCTCTCTGTGCCGCCGGCGCTCCCAATGGGCGTTGCCGACACTGAGATCTGTTTTCTTGGGCGCCGTCGACGCTCATTCTGGTGTCGTCGGTGCCAGTGGCCAAATTTTTGTGATTTT
>JXCR01140911.1:3102-14198 GCA_002079205.1 Phalaenopsis hybrid cultivar
GTAATCGGTATATCCATCTAAAAAGCAAAAATATTTGTGCCTAGCAAGTTTATCCACTATTTGATCTAAAAAGGGTAAAGGGAAGTGATCTTTCCTTGTGGCAGTGTTTAATTTCCTATAATCAATGCAAATACGCCACCCAGTAATTGTCTGATAGGTATTAATTCGTTGTTTTTTCTTGTGCTTCAATAGTCTCCCCTCCTTTCTTAGGAACACAATGAATTGGATTTACCCAAGCACTGTCAGAAATAGGATATTTCTTCAACAGTCACTCCTCCTTTCTTAGGAACACAATGAATTGTACTTACCCACGCACTATCTGAAATTTCAATAGTCGCTCCTCCTTTCTTAAGAACACAATGAATTGGACTTACCCACGCACTACCTGAAATAGGATATATAATTCCAGTGTCTAACCATTTCANAAAAATGTTTCACCTATTGCACACGGTATAGTGAAACTGCCAGTATCTTTTAATTTTTCAGGAAGCTTTTTCTGAATAATTGCACTACACTCTTCGCTAAGTGGAACAGTTTCATTATCTGTGAGCTTCCTTTTCTTGTTCAGAATATCTTTCATAAACTTCACATAATTAGGCATTTGCTCTAAAGCTTCTACAAAGGGAATGTTTACTGTTAATTTCTTAAGAATTTCTAAAAATTTGGAAAATTGTTTATTCTGTTTGTGTTGCTTCAATATTTGAAGAAACGGTGGTGGAGGTTTCTCAACAGTAATTTTCATTGGTTTAAGTGGATATTCTAAATCTGGGTATTCATGATCCTTTTCTTTCTTTGGTTTACTGTTAACTTCTTAAGAATTTCTAAAAATTTAGAAAATTATTTATTTTGTTTGTGTTGCTTCAATCTTTGAGGAAACGGTGGTGGAGGTTTCTCCACAGTAAATTTATTTTGTTTGTGTTGCTTCAATCTTTGAGGAAACGATGGTGGAGGTTTCTCCACAGTAATTTTCATGGTGTGTTTATTCTCTTTATTTTACTTCAATCTTTGAGGAAACGGTGGTGGAGGTTTTTCCACAATAATTTTCATTGGTGTAAATGGATACTCTAAATCTGGGTATTAATGATCCTTTTCTTTTTCGATATCCATTTTCTCTTTTTCAGTTTCTGTTTCTTTTTGTACCCTTGTTTCTAATTCTTTTCCACTTCGTAATTATATCGCTTTGATTTGTTCTTTTCCTTGGTATTTAGGATTTGGTTCCACAGTACTAGGAAAAGTTCCTAATGTTCGGTTACTAAGCGCAATAGCGATATGACCTAATTGGTTTTCAATATTTTTAATATCAGTTCCTTGATTTTGTAATTGATTTCCTTGAATTTGTAATTGATTTCCTTGATTCTGTAATTTTTGACCCATGTTTAATATCAGCTCTTCCATAGACAACTTCTTCTCCTTAATTTGAGTATTACTGTTAAATCCTGGAGGATAAGAAGGTCTATAGTTAACATTTCCTTGGTTGGATGAATTTCTTAATGGGTTGACTGGGTTGTTTGCCCATTGTTGATTTGTAGAAGAATTCTTATTCCAATTAAAATTTAGATGATTTTTTCCAACCTGGGTTATAATAGTTTGAATATGGGTTGTTGGGTCTACTAATAGCATTTAAGGTCTCATATGAAGGTTAAACATCCACAAATTGCCTAGATGAATTCTCTTCCATCATGGGAGGTGTTGAAGAATAGTTCATCCCATAATGATCTAATTTTTTTGATATTGCAGCAATCTGCGAAGCTAACATAGATATTGCATCAGAATCATGGATACTAGCTACTGTTTTAGGATTTATCCGCTCAGAGGGCCATTGAAAATTGTTGGTAGCCATCTCTTCTATTAACTAATAAGCCTCATCAAAAGGTTTTGAAATTAAAGAACCACCAGTCGCAGCATCAATAATCGATCTAAGAGATCCCATTAATCCATTATAAAAAGTTTAAATTATTAACCAATCTGGTAACGAATGATGAGGACACTTCCTAAGAAGATCTTTAAATCTCTCCCAAGCTTGTATGTTGACTTTACATCAATCTGACAGAATGATGTTATGTTATTTCTATGTTTAGCAGTTTTGGATGGAGGGAAATATTTGGATAGAAATTTCTCTGAAAGTTCTCCCCAAGTTCTAATAGTTCCTGGTTCTAACAAATTTAACCACATCTTAGCTTTATCCCTCAGTGAAAAAGGAAAAGTCTAAGTCTAACAGCATTGTTTGAAACTCTGTCATATTTAAAAGTAGCACACAGTTCTAAAAAACTANAAATTCAAATCACCATTTCACAAATTTCGAAGACAAGGAGAAAGACATAGAAAACTACTCAGAACTCATGGGGAAAACACAACAAAACTCGGAATTTATATAAAAAATCAAAGTCATACAAAATACAACAAGTAAATAACTTATCTCTAATTTTCCCCAAGAACACTCCTCGAAGTTCCTCTAAATCTCTTCCTTTCTTTACAACACACAGAATTTCTCTTCGAAGCAGCAAGGAGGAAGAAATCTCTCACTTTCCCTCCACTCTTACAATCTTTTGAAGAATTCCTCACAATTTCTCGAATAATTCCTCACCACCTCAAGAACACTCCTCGAAGTTCCTCTGAATCTCTTCCTTTCTTTACAACACACAGAATTCCTCAAAAACTCCTCAAAGTTCCTCTGAATCTCTTCCTTTCTTTACAACACACAGAATTCCTCTAAAGCGGCAAGGAGGAAGAAATCTCTCACTTTCCCTCCACTTTTACAATCTCTCGAAGAATTCAAAACTCCTCGAAGTTCCTCTGAATCTCTTCCTTTCTTTACAACACACGGCAAGGAGGAAGAAATCTCTCACTTTCCCTCTACTCTTACAATCTCTCAAAGAATTCCTCACACTCCTCGAAGTTCCTCTGAATCTCTTCCTTTCTTTACAACACACAGAATTCCTCTTCAAAGTAGCAAGGGAGAAGAAATCTCTCACTTTCTCTCCACTCTTACAATTTCTCGAAGAATTCCTCACAATTATACAAAAAAATCTCTCACTTTCCCTCCACTCTTACAATCTCTCAAAGAATTCCTCACAATCTAACCGTACACAGAATTCCTCTTTGAAGTAGCAAGGAGGAAGAAATCTCTCACTTTCCCTCCACTCTTAGCACATAGAATTCCTCTTTGAAGCGGCAAGGAGGAAGAAATCTCTCACTTTCCCTCCACTCTTACAATGCACGAAATTCCTCTTCGAAGTAGCAAGGAGGAAGAAATCTCTCACTTTCCCTCCACTCTTACAATTAAATTCCTCTTCAAAGCGGCAAGGAGGAAGAAATCTCTCACTTTCCCTCCACTCTTACAAACTTAAAGAGTTCCTCACAATATTGGAACCTTTCTAACCTCTATGAACTCTCTCTAGCACCTCCTATTTCTCTTTGAAGTAGCAAGGAGGAAGAAATCTCTCACTTTCCCTCCACTCTTACAATCTCTCGAAAATTCTTCTTCAAAGCGGCAAGGAGGAAGAAATCTCTCACTTTCCCTCCACTCTTACAATCTCTCGAAGCAATTCCTTTTTGAAGTAGCAAGGAGGAAGAAATCTCTCACTTTCCCTCCACTCTTACAATCTCTCGAAAATTTGAAGTAGCAAGGAGGAAGAAATCTCTCACTTTCCCTCCACTCTTACAATTTTAAAGAGTTCCTCACAATATTGGAACCTTTCTAACCTCTATGAACTCTCTCTAGCACCTCCTATTTCTCTTTGAAGTAGCAAGGAGGAAGAAATCTCTCACTTTCCCTCCACTCTTACAATCTCTCGAAAATTCTTCTTCAAAGCGGCAAGGAGGAAGAAATCTCTCACTTTCCCTCCACTCTTACAATCTCTCGAAGCAATTCCTTTTTGAAGTAGCAAGGAGGAAGAAATCTCTCACTTTCCCTCCACTCTTACAATCTCTCGAAAATTCCTCACTAATATTGGAATTTTTCTAATCTCTAGGAACTCTCCTAGCACTTCCTTTACTCCCTATATTCTTTCCCTCGGAAAGGAGGAAGAAATCTCTCACTTTCCCTCCACTCTTACAATCTCTCAAAGAATTCCTCACAATGTTACATCTATTGGAAATTCTATACACTAATGGTAACTTCCAATGCCTCTAGCACTCTTTAATTTTCGGTCAAAATGTTCTTTTAAAGTTGTGGATGAGCTTTCCCAAGAGTTGCCTAAGCTTCCCTTCAAAATTTGGCCTTATCCAAAGCTTAAGTAGGCATAACCGTCGATCTCGCCGTCGGTGGGGTCGATGGCATCGTCGGCGGGCTTCTGGAGAATTTTATTCTGTAGTCTAGGGAAAAACTCGCCGTCGGCGGGGTCGAGGGCGCCGTCGGCGGCCTAGTTCAAATCTCCACATTTTGGTCCTTTTTGCTCCAAATTCGCTCCTTTTTGCATTTTTTGCTCCAATGACCCTAATTCATCATTCCTGCAATAAAACATCAAAAATACCTTCCTTTAAAGTGCAATATCAATAAAAACAGTATAAAATAGGTATGAAAATCTCAACATATTTTCCTCTGGTCATATTAGAAAGTTCTATAGTACTTTATAACGATACATATACTTGCGTAGAATCCCTACTATTTAAAGATATAATTGAAATCTTACTTTGATTAGGATCATTTTTTTTGTGTTATTGTCGGGGATTAAAATCTTCAAATAGTGGTGTCAACTTCATAAATCCTTACATATAAAAAAAATATCAGGATCAAGTTTTTGCCACCATTGTTGGGGATCACAACAGTTGGTCTTTACTTTTAGGAGAATTTTATTTGAAGTAATTACGCTTTTTTGACCTCACTTTTGGTTGAGGTTTAGTTTTCCCTCTTCAGTTGTCTAAGGTCTAGCCATAGGAATCTCCTATTGACTATTCTTAGAAAACTTGAAAAGGAACCCTGACCATTAGAAACTCTAAATTCTTCCTTGCTCAACTTGAAGTTCCACATATTGGTCATAACCTCTAGCACTTGGTAGGTGGGGTCAGTATGAAGGATCTCAAGGAGAGTCCCCATAAGACTGTTTGACCTTAGGGTTGACCTTAGGTGTTGGTCTGAAGCTAGCTCACTACACTCACTATCACCTATATCCACTCACAACCCTAAACACTAACTTGTTAATTTTAATCCCTTGATCTTTTGGGAGACTCAAGTAGATGGTCCCTTAGACCCACTAGCCCTAGGCTAGGGTGTAGCTAAGACTAGTACATAAAGGACCCAAATGGGGATTTCATTGGTTCATAGCTCATGTAGGGTGGTTGGCACCCCAATTTTTCCAAAGTTTCCAATTTGACCTTTTTACCCCCAAACCTACCCAAATTACCTAAACACCCCCGAATCCCAAATTTGGCCAAAAATCCCAATTTCACCCAAAATACCCAAATTTGTCCAAAAATCTTTTCAAACCATTTCAAAATACCCAAAATTTCCAAAATCATCAAAATACCCCCAAAAATTGCCAAAATTACAAAAAAGCCCTTGGCACGTCAAAATTTCCCAAAACACCCAAAATCACTTCAAATGTTTTCAAAACCAATTAGAACCCTTCAATTGAACCTAATTTTGCCAATTTGACCATTTTGACCAAAACCCCCAAATTGTCTTTAAGGCCCAATTCCCCTAAATTCATCCTAAATGTCCATCAATTTGGCCCCAATACTAGCCAATTTCAATTCTAAACTAAAATTAACCTTTCATATGACCAACCCAAACTAAATCCAAGCCTAATTGGCCCATGCTTTGAGCTCAATTTTGATCCAAATCAAAACCCCCAATTTTGGCCCTCTAACCTAATCTCACCTAATTGAACCCCATAACCTACTCAATTTGCCCCAATTTGAATCCTAAACAGTTCATAGCAATCCTACACGTCAAATTGGACCTTCAATTGGCCTTATCCAAGCCTTAATTTCACTTAATTTTAACTCAAGTCTAAAAATCCCCAAATTTGCCCCAAATTGGCTATGTCTCCAAATTCCACCAAATTAAATGCTCTAACCCAAAATTGACACCCAATTTGTGTTAAAAAATCTTCATGACCTTCCTATAGACCATTTTAAACCATAAATTTAGACTTAGCCCAACTTTAGCTCAACCTAGACCCAAGTCTAGTCCAACATGCCCAAATTGACCAAAATCCCAAAATCCTTCAAATTGAGCTTCCAATTGGCCTTAAAATTACTTCAATTCTTCATAAAAAATCTTCATGACAATCATCTACACAATGTTGATTAGTCAATTGAGCTCAAAATCATGACTAGCCTAACCCAAACCCAACTTTTAGCCATTGGACCCAAGTTGAACCCATGCACAAAAATTTACTTAACCATGTCTAAGCCACCAAATTAATGACCCCAAAACCACCAAATACACCCAATGGACCAGGCTAAACCCACCCAGACCAACTAAGATGAGCTATGGACCAATGGTCCCTTGATTTAAGGGATTTCACCCTATATTTGGCTTAAACTTCAAATATCTCCTTCATCATGACTTACCTCCATCATTAGCAACACCATGGCCACCCTGAGCCAAGAAGTGACCATACTCTAGCCAGCCACCTCCTCATCCACTGGAAACATCCACCCCAAGGGAGCCCCAAATGGCTAAAACCCAAAATTGAATTTCCCTAACTTGGTTCACTCCAATTGGCCATTAGAGCTTTCCTTTCCTCCACCTCAACAAGCATTAGGACCCAACTCCAAGCCCTGAGCTCCACCAGATAGCCATGGCTTTAAATGAAGTTCTCCACAGCTAAGGAAGAGTGTGCTTGGAACCTTAAAGAAACTCTACCAAAATCTCACCAAAGCTTCCCCAAACCATCCCAAGTGCAATCCCCTTGCTGTCAGCCACTGATAGCCACCTATTAGAGCCAATTTCTCCACTGAAATTTTCCCCAAAACCAGGACAGATTTTTCCACACCTCCATAGTGAACCAAACTCCAATTAATTGTGCACATACCATCCCCACAGTGAAAGAAGTTGATTTCCCACAAAAGTCCCCTCTCAAACAGCCTCTAACCTAGCTTTAGACCAACACCTGAAATCGAGCTTGATTGAATTAATACCCAGACAACTCACCAAGGCTTAAGGCTTCATTCAGAGGTTTGTTAAGCTACCACAACCATCAGAATGAGGCCTCCCCTCTCAGATAAATGTACTGAACCTCAACCCTAATCCAAACTTATTTTAATTCTCCATTTGTAATGGCTTGATTTCATACTTGATTTATCGTATAGATGTGTTCATCTTGAGTAGATGGAGGTTTAGAAACAAACCCCATGCGATTTGGTTGAGTCTAGCTTAAGATCTTAAGGTTTTAGTGTGAACTGCTTACGAGTTAAGTCACTTGAGGATGATAATGGAGAGTCGTCTGATCGCCCGTGTATCCAACCAACGGAGGAGATCAAGCTGCACGAGCGGATGGTGCGTAAACCGCGAGCCGCGTGATAGCTAAAGTGGATGGCGGCATCGAATGAGAGTGTACCATGTGTGAGCTTGAAGCCGGCGTAGGATGAGTTGGCGCCTTGCTGGATAAATAGAAAAATAGGGATTTTTTATTTATTTTAAATACCTAAACTTAAAAAATCCATATCTTTCTATAGAAAAATCATAAAAATAAAAGAAAAATACCCTCTTGCTCAGTGAATAGAAGAGAATATTGTGGATTAAAAATAAAAATAATTTTCTAACTCCCTAATTTTTAATGAATTAAATACCCTCTGTGGTCTTTTAATTCTTCATGACTAAACATTGCCCACCATGACTTGAAATTTTGAGGGTTTGTTCCTCATGACAGAAGCTATGTCTTCTGATTTTTCCAAGGTCAGAGGATATTCCTATGCTCCTGTCCCTAATTTTCAAGTTAGCGTGACCTTTTTGGCTTATTTTAGTTGTATAAATTAAAATATCACTTAGAAAATTATGGGAATAATTTTAGTAGGTTTCCTGTGGTCAGAGAAGTATAGGAAAAATATTGTGATATTTTGAATCATCTTGTACATTCCCATATTTAATTAATGCATATACTATATAATAATTTATGTAAATTAAATATTTATCAAAAATTGACAAAATCACTTCCCCGCTGTCCATAAAAATCATGTTTACTCATTGCAAAAATTTAAAAATTATTTGACTAAGTTTAAGAACCAAAGTTGATTTTCAAAATAACCTTGTATTTATGTGCAAAAATAATTATAATAAATCAAATATACTTAAGAAAATTATGAAAGTGGTTTTTTGAGTTCCTTGTGATCATGGGCACTTAGAAAAAATAAAAGTTATTTTTGGTAAAATACTTGATTTTTGAGTCTTCTTTTAAATTTAAAATAATTAAAAAATCCCAAAAACACTAAAATATTTCAAAATGTGCCAAATCGCTCCCTGATCACTTGGGACCCATTGAAATATTTTTCTAATTTGCCATGAAATTCTCCTACTAAAATTATTATAATAAATTAATTCAAAAGACCATGAAATTTTGCCTAAGTATTTCTCTGACCTAAGGAAACCTTTAATCATTTTCTCATAAAAATAAACTTCATTTTGAAGAGTTAAACAAATCAACTTTTGAAAATCCTATTTTCTAAATTTAAATAATTATCTAAACTAAATTAAAATTTTGAGAGGTCCACATGTTCTCCTCTAACATTATAATTACCTCATGGATATGACACTTTAAATCCTCAAAGTCATTTGAGTTGTGTTTAATGAGTTAGAGGTGAAGTGCCCCAAGGGCAAAGTTGTAATTTTAGACTTTTGTGCCTTAAGCAAAATTTTTGATTAACCAAGGTAAAATGGGTAGTTTTGATCTTAATAAATGTGTTTGGATGATTCAAACACAATGAAAGGTAGAAACGCACTCACCACCTTTGCACAACGTCAACAAGATTATAAATCGCATAATCTTCATAACTTGGAAGTCAACTAAGATCAGACGATTCTTAAATGATGGGCTTAAGTTGGAAAGATGGAAATTCATATTTCTTAAGCCTAAAGTTGAGGATGGTTTGACCATTTGATAAGAATACATGTAATTTAAATTAAAATTTTGATAATCACCATTTCACCTATCATGATTGTTAAGGGCTTGGTAGTGATATATGCTCAATATCTAAACTCAATTGATTGGATTTAGAAGATAACATAATTGGCAATTAACATCTTTAAACACTACAATCCTGACCTAAATTGTGGGCACCACAAACTTAAATGACGTAAACTTTCCTTAGGGGCACCCGCTCACATAACTTTTAAACGAAACATCAATTGACTAATCGAGTATCCTATCTTTAGAATAATTAAATTATCAAGTTTCACTGAGCAACAGGTTAGCCACACTTTAAACTTGGATGGTTGATGGAACAATATGATAAGTTCAGAACTGAAGTCAAAATAGTTCAAGAGATCTTCAAAATCGTTTAGGGTCATACTCTGAGCACTTTGAAATCTTTTGGATATTTTGAAGACAAATTGAACTTGTCGTATTTTATTCTAAAATTATCCACTAGGATCTTCCAGGACTTAATAAAATCATAGCTTGGGGTTTGGTAGCTAAACATTCGTCCACTCTTGCAATTTAAGTTCCTTGTAATATTATATACATGCCTTGCAAGTAGTGACCTTTCAAGTGGTGGAACAAGAAGAATCGTCAGGTATGCTTTTACAATTTACAGTACCGTCTTTTCTTATACTTCCCACACTGTATTTTTATACTTACAAAACTTGCATGTTAAATAACGATGTCACCCTGCATGAGAACCAAAACTGCTAGGATAGCCGTAAAATCAAAACCAAAACTAAAATAAATAAAGATAAAGTTCACCACCACAACATTCATAATATAAGACAACTCAAAATTTAATCACAAACATCACAAAACAACAATTACAACTAAATTAAGACGTCTCTATTGAATGATTGGGAATCCCTCGGAGGAGGTAACCTCCGATTGCTAACAAGATTTCCCATGGTATAAATGAAAGTATGGAACTCATTGAGTTGAGTTTAGTAATTTCATTGGACTAAGTGAATCCAATAGAAAATAGTGATACCAGAATGAGGGAAACGTAGGATCCTAACTGGTGTCCCTCTAATCAACTTTAATATGCCTTTAACATTTAAAGAACTATAGCCATAGGGACATCTGATTTGACATCATAACTTGACACATTAGAAAACTTAAACTTGTCACGGAAAGGAACTTAGGCTAGCATTGTGGGCAGTACAACCATCTTCAATAGCAAAAAGATCTACAATAGCATGTCTTCCTTAGAATTAAATAAACAAGCAATAGGACTTCAATCTTGTTTTCTTATGCAACATAAATCCTGACCCTATCTTTAGGCTTTTGTATAGCTCTGTTGTACAATATAAGCCCTAACTCATCTTAAGATTCTGTGGTTGTTGTTCGTTACGACCTAAACCCTCACATCTTCCAGGATATTTGTGTGATTGTTTCACACAAATGTAAGCCCTAAATTAATAAAATTGGTAGGATGAAACATTTAAATATTTCTCCTCAAAGCTGTAGACAAACAATAGGATAGACCAGAAAGTCACCGACGTTCTCCTTCGGATCTATGGCATCCCCTAGTTCTTCTTCCTTTGGATCCTACAATAATTGCTCCAAATTTAAATCATTCCCCTTTCACACCTCTTTGTCTGCTTTCGTTGAAAAGTCATATCCATTGACCTCTTTGAAGATAATATTCCCTGATTTTTATCGAGAGTTTTCTTAGGTGACTTCGGTTATCTAAGATGTAATTAACTATAGGGGCTTTGCCCTTATAAGAAGCTTTTTCAAACCCAGCTTAATATAAATCCTATTTAATTCTTTGTATTAAATAGGGGAATTTGTTGGCAAATAAAAATGGTTTCGCATACCAAACAGACGTCATATATTTCTTAGTTTATTTGATCAAGCCTCATCCTTAAGTCTTATGTTTATCCTTCGGGTTAGATACAGGGCTTGAGGTGTAGTGCTCTTTCAGTTAAACTATGAAAAATATGGGGTTAGTTTGATTTCATATTTTTCTAAACTATATATATATATATATATATATATATATATATA
>JXCR01140911.1:14327-41989 GCA_002079205.1 Phalaenopsis hybrid cultivar
ATAACTATATATATATATATGTAAATTAAACGCCTTTCCGAAGAAGGCGACGAGATTCTGATTTCGGTGACTGACAACTTCTAATGGGAAACTCCTCCAACCAAAAATAGTGCCGACAGCTTCTGGCGACTCAGCTGGGGAAAGTTTCTCTCTCCATTTAAATTAGGAAATATTATCTTCATACATTGATAATGTGTTCATGTCCCTCATGGACCAAATTACCCTTCTTCCGTTGGCATGCTTTACCCTTTTCTATCTTAGGAGAGTACGGTCAACTCTTTTGGACTTCAGGACCATCTGTTCGATCACCTATGAACAGAGAGGTTCAGGAGACCATTAAAGACTTTTTAATCTTTGTGTGGGGTCAGACCCCCAATAGGTGTGTTGGTGGACTAGTTTCACCTGGGCATTGTGTGTTGTTAAGTTGGTCCCGTACTGGGTCCTGAACTTCACTTCTTCTTTTCGAATTTGATTTGCTATTTTGCAAATTAAATAAGATCATGTTGTGCTGCGCATGCTCTTTAATTTTCCTTATATCAATTAAATCTTTCTACTTTCAAGCTATTTTTACTAAGTTTTGAAATTTCCACAAACTAAATAAAGACTTACCCGGTCTACAGATCGACCTCTGTTAATTTTTAGTGCTTGCACTAAGATTAGCTAAATAGCTAACTCAGAACTTTCTTTTTGAAGCTGCTTCAATGGCGTTCCCAACACTCACTTTTTCCTGCAACTTGCCGACTAGCCGCGATGCCCACAATGTCACTTCTACCATCAAGTTCAAAGAAGGATTTAAAGATCTCGAGGTCGTTCTAGCAAAAGCCTCGTTTTCATAATGAAAGTTGCCACTCCAAAGGTTCAAGAACCTTCTGCCAAGTTCAACCTGAATTGCCCTCAAGATTTCCCTTCTTATAAGATGATCAAGACTACTGCCACCACGACACCTACCAAGCTTGCTGTTCCTATTTTTGCTAAGGGAAAAGAAGTTATGATCGTCAAAGAACTGACTGAAGGACTGGTTGTCCCACCGTCAGTGTTTAAAATTGGATCAAGTTCAAGGACTGCACCGTTAACCCGAACCCAAAGGAGAAACCACAGCTGAAGGGTTTGGAGGGCTATTAAATCCCAGATTTCTAAGGAAGTAACTGTTGATGAAGTTCCTCATCATGAAGAGTCAGGATCACCAGAGATCTATCCACTTCTGAAAGGGAGTAGGTTCCATCCCTTAATGGATACTAATGGGTACGAAAGTATCCAAATGACAGCTGCTACCTTACCATCACCTCATGGACATGGTGGGGAGAGGAAGAAGCCTACTTCTATCACCCGAGTCAGTTCATTTTTTTAGAAAGTAGCTGCCAAAGAAGGTTGTTCAGTTGGCGAGTTACTCAAACGAGTGGGATGTGCAGTATCCCCTCACATGAAGAAAGAAATTTTAAGGGACGTCAGATCTGTCAGGCGATCTCAAGAGTTAGCTGAAGCTTTACATGTTTGCATTCCCGTCTGGTTCTGCTTGGGAGTCAGTGTTGATACCACCATCACTACTACGAATTCTATTACCACTAGACTCATAGGCTGTCGACCAATTAAGTTACGTCTGGGTCCAAAAATTCTACCAATTACCGGTCACAAAGATGTTCTTGAAATTCTGAAGGATAAGACGAAGAGGTTACCCAGCACCGTATCTGGTCGGTACCATGGGGAGCATACTTCTCTTCGACATGCAAATGTTTCTATCGAGACACTCCATCTCAAGACATCACAGTCAAAGAAAAGAGTATGGATACCCTAGGTCACCGTACCAATACGGTCCAGCAAGCCTGCAGAGCAGGATCATGGAATGAAGCAAGGGTCCGAATTATCCGACATTGTCTTAGCAATTGCTAGCGAGATGGAGAAACAAGTGGAGGATATCCAACCAAGTCCTCCAGCTCTCAAAATGCTTAAAGAATTGATGATTGAAGAAAAGATCGAAAAGATCAGGGTTGAGATTTCCATGTTAGCCCAAGAACATGGAGTTTCCATTGATGATGATGAAAATTTTGACTTCAACGATTACCTCGAGGAAGATTTCATGGATGTCCATGCCATCAAGACCAGAGCCACTGCATCTGCGCACGACGTTCAAGCTCTCGTTAAAAATAATGCCATATATGAACTGCGTAGGGCTATTTTCTTAAGGGATGAGCAAATAAGCTAAATGGAGAAAAGAATGGAAGAGATGGCCGCTACCATGACCTCCAATGCCACAGTTCAAGGACCGTCTTAACCACCATAGTTAGCCTCTCTAGAAATCAATCAACCTGAGATTATACATATCACAGATGAAAGGAGAGAAGTCCCCTCAACAAATAGAGATGATCAACAAAAGAAGGATTCTCCATCAAGTGTCATACCAGAAAAGAAATTTAAGCAAATGGTCGAGCAAGTTTGGGAGGCCTTATCCCAATCTAAGGGTGGTGCCTTGGTTTTAAAAAGTAGACCGTACCTTACCCTAAGGGCTTTGTGTCGCCAAACTTAAAGATTTTTAATGGGACTGGAAATCCCAGGCAGCACATAGCACATTTCCGAGCCAGTTGTGGTAATACTGGAGGTACCGAAGCTCAACTCTTTCTACTGTTCGTCAGCAACCTATCAGGAATCACTTTTGATTGGTATCTCAAACTACCCAACGGATCAGTTAAGACATTCACCAAGTTAGAACAATTGTTAGTGAAAATATTTACCGGAGCGCAACATCATGTGTCTATTAGAGATCTCATAGTAGAGAAGCAAAAGTCCAATGATACATTAGTGGACTACATTTTGAGGTGGAGAAACCTTAGTATGAAATGTGAACCTCAGCTGCAGGAACATCATGCAATTGAGATCTTACTCAAGAGCATTCATGGGCCAGTAGCTTTCATGCTCACGGGACTCACCATTAAATCCTTTGAGAAGCTACTTAGCAAAGCCAACAATCTTCAAGAAGAAGTCAAGCATATAGATTCTCATAAGAAGGCCGAGAAGTCTAAGATGACCAGAGTATTTGAAAAGAAGTCTGGAACCGTAGCAACGGTTGACAAAGGAAAACAACTAATGAATATACATGCAAAAAGTTCCCATCAGTCGTCATCACAGCATGCTCGACAACAGACACAACAGTATGGCCAATCTAGCCAGCGACAGCCTCAGGGAGGATCACATCGGGCAGAGAGTAAGAGAATAGCTTTGGCAAAAAGATAAAAACTAGTGTATTTCTTCAAAAATGAAGTGATATCCAAGATGATTAGAAGTCAGATGAAGAAGCCCGAGTTCAGATTACCAGATCCAAAGAAACCCGAAGAGGTTGACAAGAATGATCAACCAAATTATCGTCCATATTATATATTTCTTGGACACACTATAGAGGAATGTTTCCTCTTCAAAGATTGGCTCGATAAAAACCTTAAGGAAGGGAATATAACAATCTCAAAAGAGTATTTAAAAGAGCCTGAAAAATGTTTCATAAATATGATTTTGGCAGAGTCATTCTCTCTGATTGACCCGTATACTGGAAAGGATGGATTGAGTACAGTCTGAAGCAAATCATCCTAAAAAATATTGAACCAAATCCAGTCTGCTTCAAGACAACCCTCCATTTAGAGTCTTCAGCATGTCAAGCTCGAGATGAAGATTTCACCAGAAGAACTGTCATCGTCAAAAAAGAAGAAGAAGAAGAAGAAGAATACCACTACGAAGGCTGATAGCACGGGGGGTAGGATAGGGGTTGTCTCTGCTAGATTGGTTGTCTCAAATTCAGGGAAGAAAATACTCGAATCCCTGACCTTGTATGATTATCTTTTTACCCCTCCGAGGTCTTATGAATATAATGATTATGATTTCAGCTACATTCTAACTGTTTCTAGTGATAACGTGAACGATTATGACCAATCTAAATTTGATCTCAATTTCCAAAATGATCCTCAAATCATGCTTGAGTATAATTAACTCATTAACAAGATCGAAGAAGACATCGACAACACCGCTTATGATAGCATCGAGAGTGAGTAACCATTCCTCGAGTGCCATGGTGCACCACTCGCCATCAACATAGATCTTTCCGACGAAGAAGAAATACTAGAAGATTCGATAATGGTATCTCAAGATGAAGAAATTATAGAAGTGAACTTAAGAAGTAGGAGAGTATTACCCCCGAGGTCAGCTCCAACGGATAAAGAAAAGAAAATAGTGACTCGAGAAGAGCTACCTCTAACTCCGCCAGTGAAAGAAATACATAACCAAGCAAAGATCTAAGGATCAAACAAAGTGGATTACAATGTGCTAGCTCATCTTAGGAAGCTGCTGGCCAAATTAAGCATCTACAATGCTCTAATCTTGTCAAAGAAGATGAGAGAGTCTCTGGTTACAGCTTTACTTGACCCAGAGATTTGCTTAGCCCAGG
The DNA here is from genome assembly GCA_002079205.1 of Phalaenopsis hybrid cultivar. Lineage (NCBI taxonomy): Eukaryota > Viridiplantae > Streptophyta > Magnoliopsida > Asparagales > Orchidaceae > Phalaenopsis > Phalaenopsis hybrid cultivar. The sequence goes on from JXCR01140911.1 coordinate 18,751, forward strand.
TGGCCAGCACATCCTTTGATGAAGTTTCCCAGTTGAAAGAACAATCTAGGGTAACCTTCACAGATGAAAACTCGCTGCTCGGTACCGCCGACCATAATCGTCGACTCTATATCTCCGTTAACATCGACAAATTCGTGTTGTCCAGAGTTTTGGTAGATCCTGGAGCAGCCCTCAACTTGATGAGTCTACGGACATTAGCCTTTTTGGATATTGAAGCTTAGGAGCTTACAACCAATAACATGATCCTAAGAGGATTCAATCAAAAGGGAGAGAGAGCCCTTGGATCAATTACATTGCTTATGAAACTTGGAGAACTAGTAAAAACTACTAAATTTCATATCATTGATGTCGAGACATCTTTCAATGCTTTATTGGGTCGACCATGGATTCATGAACACAACATGGTTCTATCATCTCTACACCAGAGCATTAAGTACTACAAAGAAGGACACGAACATTGCATCAAGGGAGATTTACAACCGTTTTCAGTTCATGAAGTGGGCATTCATGAAGATGTCGCCTACTCGTGCCTCCAAAGAAAACTTTCTTCTCTCGCAAAGTTATGATAAATAAAAGTCAATATTCAGAAGAATTATAATGACAAGGCCATTCAACTGCGCTTCAGCGATCTTCCACCACCCTTTTTCAATGAGTTGGTGGGGGTTATTTTAGTTCACGCATCCGAGGTCGAGGCCACGGACGTGGACGAGCAAGAACCAATTTAATTATTGAACGGACTAGGCCGACCATCAACATTGATGATGAAGAAAGTTCTGAAGATGAAATAATGATGATAAAATAAAAGAAACCTCAGTACGGGATATCCTTAGAAGATACAGAGAAAAAGTGAATATGAGACAATGTATGATCAGATAAACCACTATGTGAACACCATGACCCTTCAATTCTCCCTCAAAAGGCCGAGAGTTTAGAGGTCATGGAAGCCCGTAGTATTAATTCAAAGCCGATTAAATTTTATTGTGCTTCTACTTCTACTAATTTTGAAAATCATGTAAATTTGGATGAGAATCCTAATAAATTAATGGAATTACCTTTTGGTTACTTTTTACCTTGCGTACAAAAGTTAATTCAGCAAGGAAATTTTCCAAAAAAAAAGCCAAAAGATAAATTACAACTTTTTAAAAATGTTTGGGATGTTAAAAGTCAAACTCCTAACTCGAAAGAGGGTCTTGAATTTGGGACCAGGCGATGATTTAGAATTTTGCATGGGTGTCACTATTAAATCGGAAGAGGATTGCCTCAATGTGGAGGATGACTCTACTGATCAGCTAATAGATGATGCACCGCCAGAATTTGAGGAAGAAATCAAGTCAACTGTCGATGAATTGAAGGAAATTAACCTCGAGATGGAAGAGCAGCCCCGACCTACATTTATAAGTTCTCTAATCAATGATGAAGAATCTATAGAGGTGATTAAACTATTAATAGAATTCAAATATTGCTTCACATGGAGTTACGATGAAATACCAGGCTTGTCAGTAGAAGTTACAGTTCATAAAATCAGGGTGGACAGAGATATGACCTCGATAAAATTAGCTCCCGGAAGAATGCGCATCGAGATAGGGCAACAAGTCATCGCCGAGGTGAAGAAGTTAATAGATGATAAATTTGTAAAAAAAGAGCAATACCCCACATGGTTAGCTAACATTGCACCAGTTAAGAAGAAAAATGGACAAATCCGTGTATGTGTTGACTTCAGAGATTTGAAAAAAGCGTGTCCAAAGAAAGAATTTCCGCTGCCAATACCAGAAATGATGGTGTACATCGCTTCGACACATGAAATTATCTCCTTAACGGATTGATTATCAGTATACAATCAAATCAAGAAGGCTCAAGAAGATGTAGTACTTACAACATTCAGAACACCGATTGGGATCTTTTGCTACATAATGATGCCGTTTGGGTTAAAGGATGCCGGAGCAACATATCAACGAGCTATGACGAAGATTTTTTATGATCTCATTCACAACCAAGTGGAATGCTACATGGATGATTTGGTCATCAAGAATAAAGATAAAATAAATCATTTGTACAATTTGAGGATCGTGTTCAAACGGTTACGATGATATGACCTTAAAATGAATCCCTTAAAGTGCGCCTTCGGCGTTACCTCCGAGAAATTTCTAGAATTCGTTGTCCATCATCAAGGAATCAAAATCAAAATGCCTCCTCCCAAAACCTTGAAACAACTACATTCCTTCGAGGGAAGTTGGCATATCTGAGATGCTTTATTTCTAATCTCTCAGGTAGGTGTCAGCCCTTCACGACATTAATTAAAAAGGACACCAAATTTGTTTGGGAAGAGAAATGCCAGCAAACTTTTGAGGACGTTAAACGGTATTTAATGTCACCTCTTTTTTTAGCAGCTCCTATCCCGGGAAAACCACTGATACTTTATACCGCGGCCTTAGATGACTTTATTGGAGCCCTCTTAGCCCAAATCAATGACGAGGGTATGTTAAACACACTATACTACTTGAGTCGTCGTCTAATACTGGTAGAGATAAGGTATCTGCCAATTGAGAAGCATTATCTAGCATAATTTTTACTGTCTAGAAACACAGACATTACATGCTTTCTCACAAGATTACCATAATTTCAAAAGTTAATCCGTTGTAACATTTGATGACCCGACCAACGCTCTCGAGACTTCTAGCCAGATGGTCAATGATTTTGTTGCAATTTGATATAACTTTTGTTCCCCTCCATGATATCAAGGGACAAATTTTAGCAGACTTTCTAGCTGCACACCCACTTCCAGTTGGGTCCCCTTTTAATGACGAGTTACCAGATGAGAAGGTTTTAAAAATAGAATTCTCTAGTGCACAACACTGGGAGATGTACTTCGACGGAGCTTCGTCAGCCAGAAAAGACAAAGGATCAGGCACAAGTATACCAGGGAAAACAAGAATTGGTTTGGTTTTCATCACACCTGATAAGGGTATGCTGAGGTTCTCATACCACCCGACAAAGCCATGTACAAACTATGAAGCAGAATATGAAGCCTTAATCACCAGATTGGAATTGGCAATCTCAATAGATATAATAGATATTATTATCTATGGCGACTCACAACTCGTCATCTAACAAGTCATCGTATAATACAAGATTTTGAAGCCAAGGTTAGCAGAATACTATCAGTACAAGATGAAGCTGCTGGAGCACATTCCCAATGTGACTCTCTACCAGATTCCTCGGAGAGATAATGACCATGCTGACGCTCTAGTAAAGCTTGCAAAAGAATTGACATGTCCCTCGGAGGATTCCATTGACATCACAGTACAAAGAAGATAAATTTTGTCCTGAATCGACCTCGACAATCTACACAAGCTTGGAAAAAAAGAAGAAACAATGATTACGATTGCTGATATCAATGAAGATTGGCGTAAGCCATTAATAGAATATTTGCAAACTGGAAACTGCTAGAAGACAAGTCAGTAGCACACCACATCACAAGAAAGGATATGTCATATGCCTTAATGGGTGATGTCCTTTATAGAAGATCATTCGATCAGATGTGGCTACGATATTTGAGCAGACCTGAAGCCCAAAATATTGTCAAAGAGGCACATGCTGGATTGTGTGGCGCTCACCAGTCAGGGCCAAAGATGAAAGTGAAGATCAAAAGAATCAGATATTATTAGCTGACAATGATGTTCGACTGCATGGATATAACCAGAGGATGTCACCAGTGCCAAGTGCATGGGGTGGTCTTACACTAACCCCTAAATGTGCTACACCCAACAGTTGCCTCGTGGCTATTTGAGTGTTGGGGCATGGACATAATAGGTTTGATAGACCCTCTGTCTTCCAAACGACACAGATTTATACTTGCCGCTACAGATTACTTTTCCAAATGGGCAGAGGCAGTGCCATTACGAGAGGTTACAATACAACACATCCTTCAGTTCTTCAAAAGCCAAGTCATCTACCATTTTGGAGTTTCGCGTAGAATAATCTCTGATAATGGGACATCTGATACGCCCCTAGCGTGTGTTATTTTTGTGTGTGTTTTATGTCAATTCAATTCTCTTGAGATTGTGCCAAAAACTTAAACCCGACCCATAACTACGCAGTAATTTAGATTTCAAAAGACGACAAAAAACTTGACCCAATTTATATTTAGTGGCTAATATGCTATATTGAAATGTTATAAAATATAGAAAATAGTTCACACGCTATGAGTTCTACGCAAGTGCACGTATCGCTTCAAGTAATATAGGACTTTTTGATTAAGCCCCGAATATCGATCCCACGAGGAAGCAAGGAAAGATGTCTGTAGTCAAATTCTAGTCTACTAATAATAGTCTTTAGTTTGGAATGTCAATTAAATTTGTGTTTTATCTAGAAACTACTCATAACTGTGAATGTTAAATGTAAGGATAGTAACTATTCCTTAATGTAAATATTAATTCTAAAGATAACCCTGTTTGGATGAGCTTGTTTGGAGAACTTTAAGATGTTAAAAACTTCTATTCTTATGTAGTGAATTGGATAATATAAATGAATGAGATACATTAAATATTGTATGTGTCAAATAGGAGAAATTTTAATTCTCTACCCTAATTCAGTGTTATAGAAATCATTGGCTAATCTTAGGTTTAGTCCCTAAATCCGTGGCTAGGCTAGGAGGATACTGGCTCTCACTCTAGAGCTCCCCTCCCTTCCTCTGAAGGCTAACTCTTGTTTTAGTTCTTAAACACTAGGACCAAATTAGGGATTTTAGTCTATCACCCTAAAATATCCAATTCGACGCCCAACAATGTATATTTCCCTATTTATTTGCACTTAATTCCATGAACAAAATACACCTTCATGGAATCAAATGTGGTTTCCCTATGTTGAGAATCATACCGTCCTCTCTGGTCTTAATGCAATTACAACAAATTTTAACACTACAACAGGCCTTTATTGTAATGTAAATGAAATCACATTTATAATTAAATCCACTTCTAACATGCATCACAAAATCCTAAACATGAATTCTTATAATTAAAACTTCTTCAAGAAAGCATCCTAAAATCCTAAATATGAATCCTACTCATTGCAAAAGAAAAGTAAAAGGAAAATAATGGCATAATTCTCTCATGCTACTATTTCCTAATAAGAAGAAAGAGTAAGAAAACACATCACAAAGCTCAAATAAAACACAACGAAAACTTCACTTCATCAAAGAAAATATACTAGATAAGTGTTTATAAAATCATAAGATAATGAAGAACACAATACTTAGCTTTTTCCCCTTAAAAGAAAGATGAAAGTTTCTCCCATAAAGTCTCCCGCTGATCCATGCAATGCTAGAACATTCCCTTACATATTCTCTCAAAATCCCCTTACCAATCTCTCCAAAGAGGTAGAAATCTACATTTCTACTCCTATTCTAAGATCTCTAAACATTCTCCTCATTTTTCCACTCACACACACCACTTTTTCTGACATAAAAGCACTCTATTATAGTGTAGGGACGAATTTCTCAAGAGATGCCTGAAGCAACCTTCAAAAAAGCATCCAAATACATTGAATCTTCTAGAAATTTGCCCAGGATCACGTTCAAACTGTCTCGGACACTGTCGGTGCCCATTTCACATCGTTCTCTGTACTCTGGCACCATCGGCACCCACCTTACGCAGCTCCATCATTTTGCTTCATTTGACTTCGTTTTAGCTCCATTTCGCCCCGTTTCAGTTGCGTTGTGTTCCTAATAGATAGACCTACAAAATAAACATAAAAAACTTTTATTTAAAGTGTAATTTCATTCAAAAATGTGTGAGAAGTGTAAATGAGATTAAGCATAGAAAGACATATCGAAATATGCCAGGACAAAATTTTCTTTCTTGTCGTTTCTACTCCAAATTGCACCGTTTTTACTTCTTTTTCTCCAAAACCCCATTTCTTGTCCCTAGAATAAAAAATATGCAAAATATCTTCCTTTAAAGTGTAATATCATGGAAAATCACCAAATCTAGGCATTTAAAGCATATGAAAAATTGAACCTTTTTTAGACGTATCAAAATCCCCCAAACTTAAATGTTACTTGTCCTCAAGTAACACATTTACTACATAAAAGTTATGACTAATGGTAGAGAGTTTAACTTCTAAATTTCTATAATTTGGTCTACTAAATATAATAGCACAACTTAAGAAAAATTTTTAACAACTTAAGTCAAAACTAAAAGTATAAGAACATCTAGTAGTCAAGTCTAAGATTTCTGATTCTCTGTTCATTTCAAGAATAATTGTAATTTGTCATATTAAAGTCACTTAGAAATCTATATGAAAAAGAACTTCAAGAGAACTTTATTAGTAAGGATGTTATTACTCAAATACACGTTTAGAAAATGTAATAAAGCCTTCTTCCTCAAGTTGATTCAAGTGAAACCAACTTTTGATTAGGCATCTCCTCAAGCTTCTCCTCACATACTTTTTTTTTCTTTTTCTTCTTTTTTTTCTTTTAGAATCATTTTTAATCCTTTATTTCTTTTTTTTTTCCTTTTCAAGTGAGGATTACTATATCTAGATAACCTTTAATAAATTTGAATTTCACTATCCTCTTCTTAAAGTTAAAAACTTTTCACATTCCTTCACTTTATAAATTCATATTAGTTTTGAAGATTTTTCATAAAGCCCCATTCTTTTCTTCTTACATGAAACTCTAAGATTCTTAATACTTAAAAAATATAATTCCCCACTTTAAATAGAAAAAAACATAGTCTTATTCTTTCGTACCAAATATCTTAACTCTAGCATCAACTTTCATTATTGAAAACTTTTCCTTAAGTCTACTATATATTTAGAAACACAAATATAGTTATCAAAAGTTAACCTCTAATACCAACTGTCATGTTTAATTAAAATTTTAAATTATAGCTAGTTAAGGTCAAATTAAATTTAGTTTCATTCTTTTAAGGAAATTTTTCTTCCCCTAAACTTAAATTTCTTAATATTTTGCAATCAATTCCATAAAATGTAACATGAAGAAAAAGTAAAAGTTGAATCTACTAACTACTACAACATCCTATCAAATTCATATACATTCATAATCATGATAGAATGAATGTAGAAGAAAGTAAATTTAGCCTAAAACATGCATGCAATAATATTAAACTTAAAGGAAGTATACTTAGCTTTAAAATCTATTTTTCTTCCTACGCCCAAACTTGATTTTTAATATGTATAACATTTAGTGCAGAAAATATAAGTAGGAAGAAAAATAGTTTAGAAATTTTATCTACCACAAATCTCTATCAAAAACATCTACAATTATTTATTAGGATAGAAAACATGTAGTAGAAAGTAAATCTAAACTAAATATGCCATAATAAAATTAACTAAACAAAAGTCTAACTAGCATAACATGTATCAGCATTGGAATATAAAAATGTCCTTCAAATCCTATATATTATTGTAACACAAACACAAACACACATATTAAATGAGGTCAATTCTTCATTTAACTCATGACATCTCACTAACTTACTTCCAATTTCTAATGGAATCAGTACACAGATATATTGGGTACTTAAAAATGATTTTATATACTCTAATCCCAAAGATAAGATTATCCGTGATATATTGGCTCATAGGCACCAATCTCAGGCATCATCTAATCCCTTAAATTAAGCATCTCTAATAGTTATAAGGATAGTGTAAGATCATCCATAAGTTACTCATCAAATAGGTTTGCGACTCCTATCAAATGAAAATAAAGTCAGAGAAAGGAAGTAACAAAATTGAGATGGAATTGTCACTGATATATTCATGATGTCTGTTCTAAAAGTCAAGTCCGGGTTAGACCCAAGTTGTAGTGGACTCGTCAATCAAACTACTACAAGAGAACATACAAGTCTAACCATTATAAGAACTTAAGGAATCATCTCCCTCATGACACATACAAAGATCAAATCAAAGCACTAACAATCTAAACATCCACCAATCATCAATCAAAATGATCAATCTACACTAAAGCAAAGACAATACAACACTAAAAATCATGACTCCTAAGCGTACTAAATCAAACCACACTGATAACTATGGGTTGCCTCCCATAAAGCGCTTGGTTTAGCTTCACTAGCTCGACAAATGATTCCACCTGGATCAAAATTTCAATTAAGTAATCCTGGATAAATCGCCCAATCTTTTCCTGATCCAGGGATTCCTACAAAGTACTCAAATTTAAAATTTTCTTTCAGCTCTTCCTCTCTCGATTGATTCATATCATTGTTCCTCACATTTCCTTCTAGATCCAATATTCATCTAGTAATTTTCTCAATTTTCATATTAATATCATCCTTAAATCTTATAAGGAATGGATCTTTATAAGATACTTCATGATCTGCCAAATTTTGGATCAGATTCTCTCTAGATAATTTAGATTCTGGATCAAATTCTTCTAGGTTACTCTTGTCTTTCAAGTTATCTTCTAATTCTTCCCCTTGGTACTGAGTAAATGGTGGAGGTGGTCTTTCTATATATCTTTCTAATTCCTCAGGAATTTCTTCCATTGGTCTTTCAATATCCTTATCTCAAACGGTTAATTAATGAACAAAGATGAATTGTAAATTTTAAATTATTTAAAAAAAGTTCAAGTACTTCTTAATTTATAACATAAACATTAGTAATAATTTGTTGATTAATATTAAACTATTATTTATTAACTAATTCATTTGCAAAAAAAAATTTAATTACAAAGTTATAAAATTAATTATTAATTAATGTAAATGCGGCTTTTTATGTACTTTGAGGCTTTTATACTCAATTGTATTTATTATTTATTCTTTATCCTTTGATGCTCCCTCTAATGAATCCAGCTAAATCCTTCTAAAATTGTCAAATTATTTCTCAAGATTTATTAGAATATACTTGCTACCATAGCAAATAATTTGTAAGATTTTATTACCTCAAAATTTAACCCATCTGATTACAAGATGGGAACTGGCCTCTTTTTTATGGGGGCAAGCTTTTGCGTAGACTCAATGTGGGAGGGGATAAGACAACAAAGAACAAAATAATATTTCAGAAGAGACAAAATTGACACTTCTGGAGAGACAGAAGTCTAAGTTGCCCTCCAAAAATCTGAATTTGAAAATGTTCAATTGCCTCCTCTTCACGCTACAGTTGTACAACACCATTCAACTTTCATATAATTACATATCTAATATCTAAACTTTCAAATTTACATGCGTAATACTCAAATCTTTATATCACATGAAAATTTTTAACTAGTATTTATCGTTTAGATTAATGACATGAAAGTGTTATAGATCTAAAGTTNAATATATTTACATATCTAATATCTAAACTTTCAAATTTACATGCACAATACTCAAATCTTTATTATCACATGAAAATTTTTAACTAGTATTTATCGTTTAGATTAATGACATGAAAGTGTTATAGATCTAAAGTTGAATGATTAAATGTTAAATATGTACAAGAAGAAAAAAAATATATATAGGGTTTTATATGTAAATTTTCTTGTTTTCTTGTTAAGTAGCAATTATTTACAATACATTTTAATAAAAGTTTATACAGAGGAATAAGAAGGCAAGGCTGGGTAGGGATAAGACTCTTTTTGACTCGCATGGATAAGGAAGTTAGGGAGAGAAAAAGGGCTGCGTGTGTGGGTCCCACATGGTCCCACCAAGCCAGCTTATACTTGGGTGCATGTATGAGCCGGGCTCGTCACAGTAGCCTTGTGTGGGGTAGGCCCAATAGAGCTGGACTGTCCGGTCCGCCCAATAACGGTATGGGCGTTTTTATTTTCTTAAATTTTTTTTTTATTTTTGGCTTTCCTTAAACTCAAATTCTTATATTAATAAAATAAAAAATAACACTTAATGAGTTAAGCCACATTAAGAAATAGATAAATTTACGTACATAAATAAATTTTAATCGTTAATCTCCTTTGTTGTCTTTAGCTAATTTATTTTAGACATCATGATATTTTAGAGTCCGTTTGGGACAGCTTATAAGTGCGAGCGGTGTTTTCAAAACGCCCCCGTAACATTTGGTTAGCGCGTTTCACCAGCTTATCTGAAATTGCGTTTGAGTTTTTACACTAAACACAGGCCGCGAGTCGACCCCTGCGGTAAGCCCGCGGGCCGCGTTTCATGATAAACAGATTATCCTGAAATGCACAAACTCTCCGAAACGGATCCTTATGAATTAGCTTTTACGTTATACAATGCGGATAATCCCTTGACAAATGAACGTATTAGAAGACCTTATTTTACAAAAAAAAAATTAAGACGAAATATCACGTGCTTTAAAAAATATTCCAATTGATTAGTTTATAATTCAGCATCAATTTCGAAGCTTCAAAATAATCATATTTATTTAAAAAAAGGTATGCTGCGGGACACGTGCCGAACTTGACAATTCTTGCCAGTTAAGGTGGGGCTTACTTCTGTTGGTGTCTGTAAGCGGGCCCCACATGGCAAGGCCGCCACGCTTCGTTGTGAAATAGTAACTTTTACGAACGGTAAGAATTGGGCAGATTGGCGGAGTAGTTGAGACAGCTGTATTAACACCACCAAACTCACAAGGAACTGATTTGGTGGTACACAAATATGAGTGGTTGCCAAACAGTTGTTCATTGGAATTCAAATTAATTTACATCATTTGTAGAGTCTCAGGCCATTAAAGAAATAGTAAAAGTGTTGATTTTGTGATTGTATTTTATTGAATTTATAGTTATATTGTAGTGATTTTGTGATTGTATTGTGACGATTTTATGGAAGTATTATGATAAATTTGTGGTTGTATTGTAGTGATTTTGTGATTGTTTTATGGCGATTTTATGGAACTATTATGTAAAATTTGTGTTGATTTTATGATTATGTTTTAGTGAATTTGTAGTTGTATTGTAGTAGTTTTGTGGTTGTAAGGTCGTGGTTGTATTTAAACCACTAAATTATCATACTACAATCGAAAGATCATTACAATACAACTATAAATTTACCACAATACAACTACAAAATCAACGTTCTTACTTATTATTTTCAGTGGGATCAAGGCTGTATAGATGGTGTAAATTAATTTGAGCTCGGACTTAGAGCCGCGTCCAATCTCCTGATGTAATATTTTTTCTTGTTTAAGACTGTTTTTTGTGTTTTGCTATTCATACTGCCATCACAATTCTACTTGTGAAATTAATTACTAGCTGTTTTCTACAAATTTTGTGGCTAAAAGTTATTTTTTCAACTCAAATTGATAAAGTGTAGTGACTGCCAGAAAGTCGTTTTGACTTTTAAAAATAAAATAAAATTTTAATAGCCACCACAACTTTTTGAAAAACACTTTCTTGTGGTACAACTTCACAACTCCTCTTCAAATAGCTGTAGCCGCCCCAAACATGCCCTAAGATGGAACACTTGGGTTTGCTAACAAGTGATGAACTTAGCGGGAAATACAACTTTTCGTAAGGCCAAATATCCAAGTGGGAGCACAACTCTAGAGTTTCGGCCTAAACTCTAGTCCTTAGGGATTTTGCTAAAATCCTCCTAGTCCTTAGGGATTTTGCTAAAATCCTCCTAAGTCCCTATCCAAGAAAAGCGGCTCAACTCTTGTGATAATCACGAAATCTCAACAGCTCTATCAGCTCATGGATTTCACATGAAGCTCTGGTGATTCTAGGATTTTGACAAAATTTCTTCCTCTCTTTTTCGAGGATGATTTACCCTTCCTCTATCTTACTTCAATTCTTTTATTTTGGTTCTTTTTAGTTTAGCATTTTTCTTTAAGTTTTGTCTGGTGTTTTTTTTGTGTTTATTTTGAGTTCTACTTGAGAGACATTCTCCTCGAGAAATAGATATGCATTTTCTTCTTCATTTTTTAAGGTATTAAAATATTGTAGTGAAAAGATTTTAGGCGATTCTGAGTCGACTCAAGATCTTCTCTCGGGTTTCATGGTTATATCTGAGGTAATTCTTTTGATTTACAACTACTATGATCATCTCTTTCGGTTTTGGCCATTCTTTAATTATGGAATCTCTTACGTTTTTTTAACTTTTCTTCTCTATCTCTTCTTGGGCCAAGCCCCAATCTCGATTGGAAGAATCTTATTCCTTACAATCTTTCTAATTCTACTAACTTCAGTTCGTCTTATGTCCCAAGTTCCTTAGATCGGGTTTCTTTTTCTGATCAAGAAGTTATTGATGGTTCAAAGCATTGGACAATAGCATTGGTGGGATATAGAATCGATAAACACACTTTCTATGATAATTTATAACAAGTTATTGCTAAAATTTGGAAATGAAAGATTCGATTGAACTTCTTTGTTTATCTGAAGGTTTTTTTTTTAAATTTTAATTATGATGTAGTTTTTAATATGAACTTGGCGAGTGATTGACCCGACCCGCAATTACGTGTATTTTTAATCTCCAAAATATTACCAATAAATTGACCCAAATTATATTGAGCAGCTAGTGTGANCGATAAACACACTTTCTATGATAATTTATAACAAGTTATTGCTAAAATTTGGAAATGAAAGATTCGATTGAACTTCTTTGTTTATCTGAATGTTTTTTTTTTAATTTTAATTATGATGTAGTTTTTTATATGAACTTGGCGAGTGGTTGACCCGACCCATAATTACGTGTATTTTTAATCTCCAAAATATTACCAATAAATTGACCCAAATTATATTGAGCAGCTAGTGTGAATAAATAAAATTATTTAAAAAATAATTAATAAAATTTCACACTAGAGGTACTACGCAAGTATCTGTATCATTCCAAGTAATATAAGATTTTCTTTAAAAATCTCAATATCGATCCGACGAGGAAAATTGGACTCTTTTAAATTGGCTTGCAAATCACAGAAGCAAATTCTATTTAAATTGCAGATTAGATTAAAAAAAAACAAAGTGATCGCAACGGTTGAGATTAAATTAAAGCACATAGAAATAACTTTGATTAACATTTTAATAAAATTAATACTAACCAGTTCGAATATTATGAAAAGATCTTTCCCCTTGCAATGAGATATTAATTTGTGTAAGATTTGAATTACTAAAAATATGATGATGTATTGTGATAAATTGAAGCATTCCTATTCTTTAACCCATCTTGGTGCTAGCCAAGAACATTGGCTAATTTAGAGTTTTCACCAGTTTTTGTAGTAGTGTAGAGCAGATTCTAACCTTTTAAATCCAGATTAATCACTATGCTCTCTTTATAGGACCTACTAGAGACCCTTACGATCTCAAATCTAAACTGAATTGAAAAAAAAATCTAATCTGTCACCCTAAAAACATTAATTCTACGCCCATCAAAACTTATCTTCCTATCTATTTGCACTCCCCCTTAGGTGAAACCATCAACTTTGCCTAGAATAAAGTGTGACACTCACTAGTTTGGTGAAATTATAGCTCTCCCTAGTCTTTATGTTTCTCAAAAAATTTCAACCTCAAAAAATTTGTAAAGTCAATGAAGAATCGAAGAAAATATCATCACAGTTTTTATAAGTAAAAAGAAATCTTTAAATCATTCTCATCCCATAAGATTAATTCTCAAAAGCAAGAGAAAGAAAGGGAACTAATTAGAATTCATAGAGAATAAAATAAAAACACCAAATTTGTATTGAAATCTAGTTCTTAGAAACAAAAACTTAAACATAAATACAAAGTACCATATATCTTGTCCCTGACACAAATTCTGGAGTCTCCTTGAAGAATTCTCCAAACTCTTACTCTTACAACACAAAACACACTTAAACACACATAAGTGGGACTTTATAAAGCCTTCAAATGCTGCCAAAAAGTCCTCTTTTTATTCCCTATTAATAGATCTCTAAAAATAACCAAGGGTTGTTTAAAACACCCCTTCAAAAGTTGGTCATATTCAACGATTCTTCTAGAAGAGAAGTTACTAGCACTATAGCACCAGTTTGGGCGCTATAACGCCCACTACACCCATCTATGGCGCTATAGCACCAGAGGGCGACACTATGACTCTTTACGAACTACACCATTTTTGCACATTTTTCTCTCATTTTNAGGACTTTCTAAAGCCTTCAAATGCTGCCAAAAAGTCCTCTTTTTATCCCCTATTAATAGATCTCTAAAAAAAACCAAGCGTTGTTTAAAACACCCCTTCAAAAGTTGGTCATATTCAACGATTCTTCTAGAAGAGAAGTTACTGGCACTATAGCACTAGTTTGGGCGCTATAACGCCCACTACACCCATCTATGGAGCTATAGCACCAGAGGGCGACACTATGACTCTTTACGAACTACACCATTTTTGCACATTTTTCTCTCATTTTCTCTAAATGTTCATTTCGTGTACATAAAACCAAAAACATACAAAATAAATTTCTTTAAAGTGTAATATCACTAAACATATGCATAAAACGATCATAAAATTTGCACAAAAAACAAGTAATATTAAGGTAGATGATCCCCCAAACTTAGACATTATTTGTCCTCACGTAACTCCATTGTANGCAAATGTTCATTTCGTGTACATAAAACCAAAAACATACAAAAAAAATTTCTTTAAAGTGCAATATCACTAAACATATGCATAAAATGATCATAAAATTTGCACAAAAACAAGTAATATTAAGGTAGATGATCCCCCAAACTTAGACATTATTTGTCCTCACGTAACTCCATTGTACTATGTTAAAATTATAACTTGTGGAAGTCAATTTAACTTAGAGATTTCTATAGTTTTTTTTATAAATGTGATAGTGAAATGTGAAAGAAAATTTTTAATAACTCAGGTTAAAATGAAAATTTAAGAATATTTAGTAGTCAAGTCTAAGAGTTCTGACTTTCTATTTATTTTAAGAATAATTGTAATTTGCTCAAATTTTGAATGCTTAGAAGATATATAGTTAAAANTTATAAATGTGATAGTGAAATGTGAAAGAAAATTTTTAATAACTCAGGATAAAATGAAAATTTAAGAATATTTAGTAGTCAAGTCTAAGAGTTCGGACTTTCTATTTATTTTAAGAATAATTGTAATTTGCTCAAATTTTGAATGCTTAGAAGATATATAGTTAAAAGAACTTCATGAGGACTTTATTAGTAAGGATGCTAATACTTTAAGCCTAAATTTAGAAATGTAATTTGTTCCTTTTCTTAAGATGATTCAAATGGAGCCAATTTTTTATTAGGCTTCTCCTCAAGCTTCTCCTCATATTTTTTTATTCTTGCTCTTCTTTTTTTCATTTGATTTTTCTTTTTCTTTAAGATGTTTCTCAATTCTTTCTTTTTCCTTTCTTGTCATGTAAGGATTACTATATCAAAATAAACTTTAATGATTTTGAACTCCTCCATCCTCTTCTTAAAGGTAAAAACTTTCCATTTTTCCTTATTTTAAGAAANAAGTTCCTTTCCTTAAGATGATTCAAATGGAGCCAATTTTTTATTAGGCTTCTCCTCATATTTTTTTATTCTTGCTCTTCTTTTTTTCATTTGATTTTTCTTTCTCAATTCTTTCTTTTTTCCTTTCATGTCATGTAAGGATGACTATATCAAAATAACCTTTAATGATTTTGAACTCCTCCATCCTCTTCTTAAAGGTAAAAACTTTCCATTTTTCCTTATTTTAAGAAAATTGCGTTAGCTTTGAAAAAGGATTTTCACAAAGTATCAATTCCTTATTTTTTAAGTAAAACTCTAAAATTCTTAGCAAATCCAAAAATTCAATTTTCTTTACTTTAAATTGTAAAAATATAATATTATCCNATTAGCTTTGAAAAAGGATTTTCACAAAGTATCAATTCCTTATTTTTTAAGTTAACTCTAAAATTCTTAGCAAATCCAAAAATTCAATTTTCTTTACTTTAAATTGTAAAAATATAATATTATCCTCTCATACTAAATATTTTAACTTTAGAAATAACTATTATTATTAAAAGCTTTAACTTAAGTTTTCTATAACATTTATTAAATTTAAATTATACTTATCTTAAGTTATCCTAACATACCGCAGGTTATGTTAAATAAAAATAAAAAAAGTATAGTTATTTGAGGACAAATAAAGTTTAGTTCGTTAAAAAGATTTTCTCCTTTCCCCCCAAACTTAAATTTTTAGTTAATTTTAGCAGGAAAATTCAAGCAGAAAGAAAAATTATAAAGTTTTAAAATAATAGAATAATATAGGTACAAGTAATAAAGGCAAGAGAAATTAGCACGTCTAAAGAAAATAAAAAGACTATTCTAGCATTTACATTGAAGTAAAACATAAATATTAAAAACAATAAAACATTATAGTACAATAAACATAACTTTAACAATTTAATACAAATGCAAATTTAAACCTGAAAACTCTTAAAAACATATAACAACAAACTAACTACAAAAGAAGATAGAAAATAAAACACAACAAAACAAACAGATAACACTACTTACCATAACCACCTTCATCATCATCTTCATCATCATTTTCACCAAATTCTAAATTCTCCTGCATATCATCCAGTTTATATGGTGTAAATCTGGGCAAGTTGGAAATACTACCAAATGGTCACTCCTTATGAATTTCTCCGTCGTCTCATTATAAGCAATATCATAATCAACTTATTTATGCGTAAACTCATCATTATGATAAAGATGTGCTTCTAAGCTTTTGTGTTGATTCTGTAATGTTAAGATATATCATTGTTCAATAAATAATTGTTCCATTACAATATCAAGTGAAGTANGTATAGTTATTTGAGGACAAATAAAGTTTAGTTTGTTAAAAAGATTTTCTCCTTTCCCCCCAAACTTAAATTTTTAATTAATTTCAGCAGGAAAATTCAAGCAGAAAGAAAAATTATAAAGTTTTAAAATAATAGAATAATATAGGTACAAGTAATAAAGGCAAGAGAAATTAGCACGTCTAAAGAAAATAAAAAGACTATTCTAGCATTTACATTGAAGTAAAACATAAATATTAAAAACAGTATAACATTATAGTACAATAAACATGACTTTAATAATTTAATACAAATGCAAATTTAAACCTGAAAACTCTTAAAAACATATAACAAAAAACTAACTACAAAAGAAGATAGAAACTAAAACACAACAAAACAAACATATAACACTACTTATCATAACCACCTTCATCATCATCTTCATCATCATCTTCACCAAATTCTAAATTCTCCTGCATATCATCCAGTTTATATGGTGTAAATCTGGGGCAAGTTGGAAATACTACCAAATGGTCACTCCTTATGAATTTCTCCATCGTCTCATTATAAGCAATATCATAATCAACTTATTTCTGCGTAAACTCATCATTATGATAAAGATGTGCTTCTAAGCTTTTCTGTTGATTCTGTAATGTTAAGATATATCATTGTTCAATAAATAATTGTTCCATTACAATATCAAGTGAAGTAGTGCCAGATGTAGAAGGTCTAGAAGTTGAAGCTGAAGCTGAAGTAGAAAGAATTCAGAGCCTTTACTTCTAGATCTTAATCCATTATGTTTTCCATGCATCTCCAAATTTGTTTTTCCAATAGGTTTATGCAATGGTAAAACTTCTTCCCAAGTTTCATATTTCACTCTGGATTCAACACACATGGTAGTAATAAGAGCAGGATAACCCATACCTTCAGTAGTTCCTTCCTTTGAAGAAATAAGCATATTCTTGTAAATGAAAGAACCAATGTAAATTGATTTGTTCATCTGAATGTAATGGTTCAATGTGGATTTTTTTTTGAGTTACCTCACTAAAGTGATTTGTTGGAAGTAATCTATAAGAACAAAAATAATGTCAGGCATGAGAATGAACATTTAGCTTCGAGAAAGAAAGGTTTACCTGACATCCATTCTTTTTAATCTTCCATATTCCATTACCATCAGTAAAAAAATTGCATTATCTCATCCAATTCAAATTCAGTAGGATGAAACTAAGAATAGAAACAATTAGGAATACTATGAAGCTTATAAATGTGATTGATCTGAAAATAAACTATATCCACATACTGCCCTCTGACATAAACCAAATCATCAGATTCATCAGGGAAATTCATATAGAATTCTCTAACAATAGAAATCACAGCGACGACAGTGAAATGGCAAAACCTCTCTCTTTGTAGCTTTGGAATCATATACTCAATCGTTCCACCAAGACAAAAGAAACTTTGTTCTAAAATCCGTTTCTTAGATTGTAGATCATTGTATTGGTCCGGTGCTTTTATTCTAGCAAATTTATCAGCATCAAAAACTCCTTTTCCTTTTCCTCTTTTCATTTTAGGATCCATGACAAAACCAGAAAATTCCAAAACAAATTCTAATAAATCTCAAATATATGATTTTTAGGCTCTAACAAACACATTCTAAACAAAATAATCATTCACCCATGGACTTTTGACTATTTCCACCAAATTTTGAAATTATTGGCCAAACCCACAATATGGAAGAAATTCACGTTGAAATAAAAAATTCCCAAAGCAAAGATGAAGATTTTACCCAAAGATGATGAAATTTAGAGTTTGAAGTCTTTTCTCTAAGCAAATCAAGCACAAATACAAGACCTAGGAGAGCAAAATACGAAAAATAGAGGAAGGAGATGAAATAATGACAAAAATCGCGTCAACCAATAGTTCATCCCTAAAACCTGCTCTTGGGTTGGTTCGATGCTATACCGTCATTCAAACACACCCATAATTTTACAATTTTTTTTATCATGACAAAGAATAGATAATCTAAGACGTTTAAAGTCTAAATTTCCAATTTTAATGACCATTTTTGGGTTCGACATCATTCAAAAGTCTAACATTCAAATACTCAAATCATAATTTCAAACACATAAGGTCTTCATTTAAGAGCAACACAAAACTGGTTTTCTTATATTAATAATATTTTTAGAACAAATAACACAACGAAATCATAGATATATGCCAATACAACAAAAACACAACATCCAGAAGTTCTAAAGCCTTAACAAAGAAAATATCGGCACACTACACAGAAGAACTAGTTACTAACACATTTATATTTCTACGGAATCACTTAAGACCAGTTGTGATCAGAGGTGTCATTCTCCTGTTCACCCACCAAACAATTTCTATCATAGGAATAATATAAAGGAGCGCGAGGAAATTCCAAGGTGAATTTATCATCAATCCACTTGTTTATGCTATACATGGTCACTTGATAATCTTGAAAGCATGCCAAATTGTTGAATTGGAGTTTTAAATGCTGATCCAAATGTTCATATTGGTGGAACAAGTTTGCAAGTTTGTTATGCAATTGAGAGATCTCACCTTTAATCTTCCCAATTTTTTTCATAAGTCTCTCTAAAATTAATGTAAGAAATCCGTTGAAATAAGTCTGAGCATCCTTATGCATAATCTTCTTATCTCAAATATCCCATTAACATTGCTCTTCTTAATCCTTAAAGTAGAAATTTCTTTCTCCATTCTCAAATCTCTTCAAATTGCTTAAGAAAATTCGAAAGGATGCTTCCTTTACCATCCTAGGCCATTTTATAGAGAAAAAGAGGGTAGGAAACTGACCTTTGGCTCATCCATGTAAGTTACTCGAACTGTGACATTATAGCGCCAGATCAGACGCTTTAGTGCCAGACCAACTTTCTCAAAATCAGACTTTATTTCATCAGATTTTCAATCCATTAATATAAAAATATTTTGTGTCAACATAATCATGTAAGAATCCAACTTGCATCAAATACTTATCACAAAAATAATCAACAAACAAGCCAATCACACTGATAAATTTGGGTTACCTCCCATAAAGTACTTGGTTTACGTCGTCAGCCCGACATATCCAATGCTTTAATCTGATTGTCCAAACATTAATATCTCCTTAAATGTAGGACTATATCCACTTATATAAGCTTTTAAACTGTGTCCATTTACCTTAATTATCCTTACATTCTTAGGATCTTCAATATCAACGGATCCATTTGGATAAACTCTTATCACAATAAATGGTCCATACCACCTGGACTTAAGTTTCCTCAGAAATAAATTCAATCTTGAATTAAATAATAGAACTTCTTGTACAAGATCAAAATGCTTTTTCAGAATTCCTTGATCATGCCTCACTTTCATTTTCTCTTTATAAATTTTTGCATTCTCATAAGATTCATTTCTCATATCATCAAGCTCATTTAATTGCAATAATCTTTTTTCTCCAGCATCATTCAGATTATAATTAAACTATTTTATTGCCCAATAAAATTTATGTTCTAGGTCAACATGCAAATGACAAGCTTTTCCAAATATGAGCATATATGGTAACATTCCTATAAGAGTTTTGTAAGCAGTCATATAAACCTACAATGTGTAATCAAGTCTAGCAGACCAATCTCTTATATTAAGATATTCAATTTTTTCCAATATTTGTTTAATTTCTCGATTGGATATATCAAATTGCCATAAGCTATGACAATTCAATGTTTGATTCCATATTTTTGAGTTAATGTTTCGACTAGTTTATTCAAAAAATGACTTCCCCCATTTGAAATTATTACTCTTGGTATTCCAAATCTTGTAAAAATATTTTTTCTTAAATATTTTGCAACACTTTTAGCATCACATCGACATAAATCAACTGCTTCAATCTATTGAAACATAATCTACAACTATTAAAATATAAATCTTTCCAAAAGTTGATATAAAATGTCACATAAAATTTAAACCCCAAACATCAAAAATTTCAATTTTAAGAGTAAAATTTAGGGCATTTCATTTCTTCTTGAAATATTGTCAACTCTTTGACATCTATCATTTATTTTTTTTATAATAATTAACATCTCTAATTAGTGTAGGTCAATAAAATTCAGACTGTAAAATTTTAAATGTAGTTTTTTCAACCCCAAATTGTCCCCCAAAGTCTGATTTATGACATTTTTGTATAATTTCTTGGGTTTTTTCAAATGGTACACATATTCTTATAATTAAGTCCTTATGTTTAAATAAATTAGGGACATCCCAAAAATAATATTTAGAATCATGAATGAACTTTTCAATTTGATGGCTATCTAGTCCATAGGGTAAAATAATACTAACAAAATAGTTAATATATGAGCTTACCATAGAACTCGCCATTCATAATTCCATATAATTGTTCATCAAGAAAAATTTCATTAATTTCATCATTAAAATTATCATTTTCCTTTTCAAGCCTTAATAAAAGATCTGCTATATGATTATCAGTACCCTTCTTATTCACAACTTGAAAATCAAACACTTGCATTAGAAGTACCCATCTAATTAATCATGGTTTTGTATCATTCATCATCATTAAATACTTTATAATAGAATGATCAATATGAACAATACATTTGGTTCCAATATGATAAGGTCTGAATTTATAAAAAGCATATACTATAGCTAATAATTCAATTTTAGTAGTAGCATAATCAATTTGAGCTTTATTAAGGGTTTTACTAGCAAAGTATATTACCTTAAAAATTTTATCATATCCCTGCCCTAAAACAACCCGAATAGCATAATTACTAGTGTCACCCATTAATTCAAAAGGTTTTATCTAATGAGATGATACAATAATAAGTGCAGAGAATAAATTAAAAGCATTAAGAAATTCCTCCTTAAAATCAACATTAGCATCTTTTTCCCACAGTTGATATAAAGGCTTGGAAATTTTAGAAAAGTTTTTAATACAATTCTTATAGAAACTAACATGTCACACAAACTTCTTATTCCTCTAACATTAGTAGGGGGTGGCAATTTAGCAATGACTTGAATTTTTGCTTGATCTACTTCCATGCCTTTCATAGAAATCTTCTATGTCATTGTGTTTATAACCTTTGTTATATGATCTAAATATGAATTGAAAGAAGTTCCAAAAATTGAGAAAACATCCATAAAAATTTCAATTCCTTTCTCAATTAAATCACAAAAAATGACATCATACATCTTTGAACTATTGCGGGTGTGTCGGCGTTATTTTGGGTTGGTTTGTGGGGTTGCCCGTAAGAAGCTGTCGGCCACCGGAATCAAAATCCCGTCGCCCGCTTCGGAAGGACGTTGAAGTATGAAATCAAACTGGCCTCATATTTTTCATAGTTTAAAATGAAAGAGCACTGTACCTCAAATCCTGTCTCTATCCCAAAGGATAAACACAAGACTTAAGGATGAGGCTCGATCAAACAAACTAAGGAAAGTATGACATCCGTTTGGTCTGCGAAACCTTTGTATTTACTGACAAGTTACCCTATTTAATATAAAAGATTAAATAGAGTTTATATTAAGCTGGGTTCGGACATGCTTCCTATAAGGGCAAGCCCCTATAGTTAATTACATCTTAAATGACCAAAGCCACCTGAGAAAACTCTCGATAAAATTCAAGAAATATTATCTTCAAGGAATTTCAAAGGGTAGGACTCTTCAACGAAATCGGGCGTAGAGGTGTGAAAGAGGATTGGTTCAAATTTGGAACATTTTATTGTAGAATCCAAAGAAATAAGAACTAGGGGATGTCATGGATCTAGAGGAGAACCTCAGTTACTTCCCAAGCTATCCTAATGTTTGGCTTTAGTTTTGAGGAGAAATATTTGGGTGTTTCATCTTGCTAATTTTATTAGTTAGGGCTTACATTCGTGTGAAACGATCACACAAATAGCTTGGAAGATATGAGGATTTAGGTCATGACAAACGATAACCTCGGAATCCTAAAATGAGTTAGGGCTTATATTGTATAGCAGAGTTATACAAAGACCTAAAGATAAGGTGAGGATTTACGTTGCATAAGCAAGCAACCTCTAAGTCCTATGGCTTTGTATCTAAGGAAGGAAGATTGGTTTAGCTGGGGAAGATAGGTTTTGCTATTGAAGATGGTCGTGCTGCCCACCATGCTAGCTCCAAGCTCTGTGAGGATTTATGTTGCATAAGCAAGCAACCTCAAAGTCCTATGGCTTTGTTGTTTAAGTCTGCAAAGTCCTAAAGATAAGATGAGGATTTACGTTGCATAAGCAAGCAACCTTGAAGTCCTATGGCTTTGTTGTTTAAGTCTATAAGGAAGATTGGTTTAGCTAGGGAAGACAGGTTTTGCTGTTGAAGATGGCCGTGCTGCTCACCATGCTAGCTCCAAGCTCCTTGCTGCAACAAGTTTGAGTTATCTATTGTGTCAAGTTATAATATCAAATTAGGTGGCCA
The DNA here is from genome assembly GCA_002079205.1 of Phalaenopsis hybrid cultivar. Lineage (NCBI taxonomy): Eukaryota > Viridiplantae > Streptophyta > Magnoliopsida > Asparagales > Orchidaceae > Phalaenopsis > Phalaenopsis hybrid cultivar. Next base: position 41,872 of record JXCR01140911.1, read on the forward strand.
TATGATTGAAGTTCTTTAAATTTTATGAGGGCATATTAAAGTTGATTAGAGCGACACCGGTTAGGATCCTACGGTTCCCTCGTTCCGGCATCACTATTTTCTATTGGATTCACTTAGT
>JXCR01140911.1:49520-70428 GCA_002079205.1 Phalaenopsis hybrid cultivar
TTGAGATCAAATTGATGGACATTTGAGTTGGATTTGGGGAAATTTGAGCCTTGAAAGGGCAATTTGGGGATTTTGGTTAAAGATGGTCAAATTAGCCAAATTGGGTCATATGGTAGTTTAGAGAAATGAAATTGGGAATATTTGGGATTTATTGGGATTTTTTTGGAATTTTTGGAATTTTTTGGGATTTTGAGCTATGGAGGGGTATTTTGGTAATTTGGGGGTGTTTTAGGGGTAAAAGGCCAAGATGGGTATTTTGGTAGAGTTGAGATACCAATCATCACCAACAAGCCATGGACCAATGGAAACCCCATTTTGGGTCCTCTACATAGTGGTCTTAGCTAAATCATAGCGCTAGGGCTAGTAGGTTTAAGGGACCATCTACATGAGTGTCCCAAAAGATCAAGGGATCTAGGTTAAAAATTTGAGCTTAGGGTTGTGAGTGAATATGGATGTAGATAAGTGTAGTGAGTGCCTTAGCTCCAGACCAACACCCAAGGTCAACCTTAAGGTCTAGCAATCCTAAGGGTGACTCATCTTGAGTTTCTCCCACAGTGACCCCACCTACAAGTGCTAGAGGTTCAGAGCAATATGTGGAACTTCAAGTTGAGTGGAGAAGATTTTGGAATTTATGATGGTGAGGGTTCCATTTCTAGTTTTCTAGGAATAGTCAACAGGAAAATTCCTATGGCTATACCCTGGTTACTAAAGAGGAAAAAAATTAAATCTCAATCAAAATTGAGGTCAACAAATGGACCCCCAATAGGTGGGGTGTGCTGGGCAAGCACACCATGCGTATTGGCGTTCACCGACGAGATCAGAAAAACCAATACAAACTCCTAAGTCAATAGACCCGAAAGTATGTGTAGAGTTGTGTGTGTGATTTGTTTCTGCCGGGGAATTAGCAGGTGTGTGCTTAATTAAGTCGAGAAGTAGGGACTCTTGCTGGGGATTGGAGAGTGGACTTTGAGTTATGAAACTCAAAGATTTCAAAAGGATGGGAGTCAGAATGTAAGTGCTGACCCCGAGGTGGGAATTGAAATTAAGATACCAATTCAAAAAGAGAGAGAGAGAGAGAGAGAGAGAGAGAGAGAGTCAGAGTGTAAGGACCGACCTCGAATGTAATGAATCAAAAATGTAGGACTGATTCGAAAATGAGAATTAAAATATAGGTCATTCTCAAAAGAAGGCGTCAGATTGTAAGGACCGACCTCAAATGTAATGAATCAGAATTGTAGGACTGATTCAGAAATGAGAATTGAAATGTAGGTCAATTCTCAAAAGAGTGTGATGAAATGTAAGGACCGACCTTGAATATAATGAATCAGAAATGTAGGACTGATTCAGAAATGAGAATTGAAATGTAGGTCAATTCTCAAAAAGGGAGCGTCGAAATGTAAGGACCGACCTCAAATGTAATGAATCAGAAATGTAGGACTGATTTGGAAATGTCAACCTCGAATGCAATGAATCAGAAATGTAGGACTGATTCAGAAATGAGAATTGAAATGTAGGTGACCTCAAATGTAAAGAATCAGAAATGTAGGACTGATTCGAAAATGAGAATTGAAATGTAGATCTCAAATGTAAAGAATCAGAAATTTAGGACTGATTTGGAAATGAGAATTGAAATGTAGGGCCTCGAATGTAATGAATAGAAATGTAGGACTGATTCGAAAATGAGAATTGAAATGTAGGTAAATTCAGAAATGAGAATTGAAATGTAGGTCAATTCTCAAAAGAAGGTGTCGGAATGTAGGGTCCGACCTTAAATGCAATGAATCAGAAATGTAGGACTGATTCAGAAATGAGAATTGAAATGTAGGTCAATTAGAAATGAGAATTGAAATGTAGGTCAATTCTCGAAAGAAGGTGTCGGAATGTAAGGTCCGACCTCTGAATGTAATGAATCAGAAATGTAGGACTGATTCGAAAATGAGAATTGAAATGTAGGTCAATTCAAAGTGTTGGAATGTAAGGACCGACCTCGAATGTAATGAATCAGAAATGTAGGACTGATTCAGAAATGATAATTGAAATATAGGTCAATTCTCAAAAGAGGGCGTCAAAATGTAAGGACCGACCTCAAATGTAATGAATCAGAAATATAGGACTGATTCAAAAATGAGAATTTAAATGTAGGTCAATTCTCGAAAGAAAGTGTCGGAATCTAAGGACCGACCTCAAATGTAATGAATCAGAAATGTAGGACTGATTCAGAAATGAGAATTGAAATATATGTNAATGATCAATTTGGCCAAATTGGATCACGTGGTAGTTGAAAGAAATGAAATTAGGAATATTTGAGATTTATTTGAATTTTCTAGAAATTTTTGGAATTTTTGGGATTTTGAGCTATGGAGGGGTATTTTGGTAATAAGGGGGTGTTTTAGGGGTAAAAGGCCAAGATGGGCACTTTGGTAGATTTGAGGTACCAACCATCACCAATAAATCATGGACCAATGGAAACCCCATTTTGGGTCCTCTACATAGTGGTCTTAGCTAAACCATGGCCCTAGGGCTAGTAGGTTTAGGGGACCATCTACATGAGTATCCCAAAAGATCAAGGGACCTAGGCTAGAAAATTGAGTTTAGGGTTGTGAGTGAATGTGAGTGTAGATTAGTGTAGTGAGTTTAGTGAGTGTAGTGAGTGCCTTAGCTCCAGACCAACAACTAAGGTAAACCGTGAGGTTCAGCAATCCTAAGGGTGACTCATCTTGAGTTTCCCTTATAGTGACCCCACCTACTAAGTACTTAGAGGATGAGAGCAACATGTGGAACTTTAGGTTGGGTAAAGAATAAGGGTTTGGAATTTCTAGTGGTGAGGGTGCCTTTTCTAGTTTTCGAGGAATAGTCAACAGGAAAAGTCCTATGGCTAGACCCTAGGCTACTAAAGAGGGAAAACTAAACCTCAACCAAAAATGAGGTCAACAATGCCCCTCAATTATATGCTAGAAGTTGAAATATTTGATGTTTGGGGATTAGATTTCATGGGTCATTTATACCATTTTTCGAAAATTTATATATTTTGTTAGCAGTGGACTATGTATCAAAATGGATAGAAGCTGTTGCTTTACCTCGATGTGATGCCCAAAAGTGTTGCAAAATTTTTGAAAATAAATATATTTTATAGAATTGGTATGTCAAGAGTTATCTATACTAATGGGGGAAGTCATTTCAGAAATTTCATAATGGAGAAGTTATTAGAGAAATATCATATAAATCATAGGATTGTTACTGCTTATCATCCTCAAACTAGTGGTTTGGTTGAATTATCCAATCGGGAAATTAAAAGAATTATGGAAAAATATGTGAATCCAAGAAAAATGGATTGGTCAGTCAAACTTGACTATCTTTATGGGCTTATAAGACTGCATTTAGAACGCCTATAGAAATTTCCCCATATAGACTAATATCTGGGAAAGCTTGTCACTTACCAGTTGAACTTGAGCATAAAGCATATTGGGCAATTAAAGAGTTCAATTATCATTTAAAAGTTGCTGGTGAGAAAAGATTGTTACAATTAAATGAGCTTGAAGAGATAAGGAATATGCTGGTGAGAAAAGGATGTTACAATTAAATGAGCTTGAAGAGATAAGGAATGAATCTTATGAGAGTGCTAGGATTTATAAAGAAAACTACAATTAAATGAGCTTGAAGATATATGGAATGAGTCTTGTGAAAGTGCCAAAATTTTAAAAGAAAAGATGAAGATGTGGCATGATCGAAAGATTCTTAGTAAAAATTTTCAACCAGGGCAACAAGTTTTGCTATATAATTCAAGGTTAAGATTATTTCTAGATAAACTTAAGTTCAGGTGGATGGGCTCGTTTATTATGATTAAATTTTATCCTTATGGAGTTGTGGATATTAAAGATCCTAAATTTGAGAAAATCTTTAAAGTTAATGGATATAGACTAAAACCTTATTATATAGGGGATCAATGATCTAACTTTTTATTACGATAGATTGTGTAAAATTTAATTAAATATAACCAATTAATATTTGGATTCTATACAAGTATACGTAACGTTATCAAGTAATAATGGACTTTCGATTTAAGCCCCAAATATTGATCATACGGGGAAGGTTTAAATTGGAAATGATAAATTTGCTAGGAATTCACAAAAAAGTCAATCGAAATCACTGTCACTAATTTCAATTGTTGAGATGTAATCAAAATGAAATTTCTAAACTATTATCTGATTAAATATAAAAAATTTAAATAGTAAATACTAACCAATTAACTACGATTATATAACGGAGATTCTTATGTGAAAAAGCATCATTCCCACTACAATAAGGATATGGTAAAATGAGATGAGATAAATGTTCATAATATGTATTGTGCCAAATAGGAGAAATTTTAGTTCTCTACCCTGATACAGTGCAACGAAAATCATTGGCTAATCTCAGTGTTTTGTCCATAAATTCGTGGCTATGCTAGGAGAATACCGACTTCCACTACAGAGCTCCCACTTCCCTTCACCTGAAGGCTAGCTCTCACTTCAGTTTTTAAACACTAAGACTAAATTGAAGATTTTAGTCTTTCACCCTAAAGGTTCTCCAATTCTACACCCAACAAAGAATATTTCCCTATTTTTTGCACTTAATTCCATAAAGTATGTTCTCCTTCATGGAATGAAATGTGATCCGTACTCTATTGTAGAACTCATACTCCATTTCCCGGATCATATGTTTCACAACACATTTTAAAAAGTCAAACAAACTAAACACATTTTAACATTTTAACTAAATCTCACCACAAAAACTCTAAAGTATGAAAACAAAATTACTAATTGACTCCAATATGAAAGTAGAATGGAATGATGTGGTGCAAAAAATGAAAGTAGAGGAGCACTTTTTCTGATGAAATTCGGCCCCAAATAGGCCCAAGGTCGGTTCTCCAAGATGTGCCTAAAAAAACTCTTCAACAAAATCGTCCAAATACATCAAACCTTCTAAAAACGGTGTCTACACCACCTTTGGTGACGTCGATACTGGTCTGGCGCTGTCAGCGCTGAGGAAAAAATCTCCACATTATTTTGTTCTACGCCGTCTACGCTGCCAACACTAAGCATTTCTTCAAAAACGTCATTTTACTCCAAATTTCTTCTTTTTTGCTTTATTTTTGCTTTAAGCCCTTAAAATCAACAACATCAAAATACCTTCCATGAAAGTGCAATATCATAAAAAATAGGTATAAAATATGGGTCTAAATATGCATATATTTTTTATGTATCAAAATCCCCAAAACTTACATGTTACTTGTCATCAAGTAACTCCTTTACTACATAAAAAATATGACTTATGATAAAGAACTTACCTTTTAGACTTCCATATTTTAGTTGTCCAAATATAATAGTATAACTTAAGAAAAATTCAAAACAACTCCAGTTAATACTAAAGGTGTAAAGATATTCAATAATTAAGTCTAAGGTTTCTGATCCTCTATTTCTTTCAAGGAAAATTACAATTTGTTATATTAAAGTCACTTAGCAAATTTGTATGAAAAAGAACTTCATAAAAATTTATTAATAAGTAGGTTAACATTCAAATAAAAAGTTTAGAAAATGTGTTTAAGTCTTTTTCCTTAAGTTGATTCAAGAGAAATCAATTTTTAATTAGGCATCTCCTCATGTTTCTCCCCATATATTTTTTTTCTTTTCTTTTCAGGATCAATTTTAATCCTCTTTTTCTTTTCTTTCTTTCTTTTGGTCTCTCTCTTTTTTTTTTATATATCAGGATTACTATATCTGGATAGTCTTTAATGATTTTGAACTTCACTATCCTCCTCTTAAAGTTAAAAACTTTTTATATTTCTTCACTTAACAAATTTAGATTAACTTAAGGATTTCATAAAGTTTAATTATTTTATTTTTACATGAATCTTTTATGATTTTGAATACTTCAAAAATACAAATTTTCTTTACTAAAAATAGAAAAACATAATTCTCTTTTACCAAATATCTTAGCCACTAGAATTAACCTTTATTTTTGAAAAATTTTACTTAAATTTACTATATATTTAGAAACATAAAAATAGTTATCCAAAGTTAACCTCTAATACCAAAGGTCATGTTAAATTTAAAGTTTTGAAAATATAATTAAGTGAGGACAAATAAAATTAAGTTCTTTCTCTCTTTCTAAAAATTATTTTTGTTCNGATTGGTAATGAACATATAAGTTGTAGAAAGATTGGTACGAGAATTTATCTACCGAATTTTCTTTGATCCACCAATTTTCTTTAAACATCGAACTAATCCTGCTTCAAAAGTTCCAGTGTGATCAAAATTTTATTTCATTCTCCAATCTAGGTGATAAAAAATGTATCTAAGATCTTCTATTGCATTCATAATACTCTGATGTTTCCTTTCAATTTTCTTCAATTTCTTTTCCAAAGCAAGCAAACTTCCAACTATTGGTGGTATTAATGGATTTGAAGCATGTGAAGATTGATCTATGATGGTTTATAATACTTCATTTCCATTTCCACAATAATTCTCATCTATATAATTCATGGGCTCCCAAGATATATAAAGTCTTTTCCCAACTTTCATATGGAACTTGGGCTTGACTGTAAATCAAAAAGATGGTAGATGGATGCCCAAGTCCATAAATTGGTCCATTAGTATGGAAACCCATAATAGATTTAAATATAATAGATCCTATATCAATTGGTTTTTCCATTTGAATGCAGTAATTTAAAATAGTACATTCTTCAGTGACTCTACTAATTTTCATAGTAGGGAGTATTTTGCAACAATAAAAAAATGCCCTTACTTTGAAGTTGGATTAAATAATGAAGTGGATAAACTAACATATCCTTCATCTCGTATCTCCCACATATCACTTTCATCCATCAGAAGATTATACACTTTATGCATCAAATCTCATGTTGGAATGAATGTGTAAAATGACAGATTGGAATGTTATTTATCATATACAATTCATTAATCCTTGCAGGAGTAAATGGTACAGCCTTACCTCATACGAAGACAACACCTTGAGTAATTCCATGTAAGTTTGCATAAAACTCTTTCACCACGGGTACAAAAACTGCAAACGTAGTGTAACACAGAACTTCCCACCACTTTTGCAGAATAATTTTATCAATTGGACCAGTAGGATTGATCAGTCCATGATTAACAAATCCTATTTCCTTAATCAATCTCCTCTTTGTAATAACATTATCGTATAATCGTTGCGCGTCAAAACTAATAAACCTCCTTTTATTGAAAACTCCATACCTCAAAGTATTTCTAGAAATGGAAGCCATGGAATCTAAAAATAGGAAGTTATTATGCATCCAAGGATGTTTCTAGACCTTTTTAAACTTTTCACGGTAGTTATTATGAAGTGAAATAGGGCCAAAACCCGTCAGAAGTCGTCTAAAATTGTCCAACCGCACTCGGCACCATCAACACTCCCGATTGGCGTTGCCGGTGGTGTGTCCATTATCTAGGGTGCCGTCGGCACCTGTGGCAAAAATTGCAATTTTATTTTATTTTTTCTCATTTCGATTCCAAATTTTCCTCTAATACTAATATTTGACTTAATTTATAATAAATGTAAGTGTGTAGCATTACTATCTACTAACATTTAAGACACTTAACAAACTAAATAATAATACATAACAATATAAGTATGGGTTGCCTCCCACAAAGCGCTTGGTTTAACGTCGTCAGCCCGACATACCATTTGTTTAGTTGGGTTGACTCAACATTAAAAATTCTTTAAACTGAGGTATGTGCCCTTCATAATAATGTTTCAAACGATGCTCATTAACTTTAAATATCTTTTCAGTGTTAGGATCTTTAATAACAACAGTTCCATAATGATAGACTTTAATCACTTTAAATGGTCCCTAACCATCTAGATTTTAGTTTTCCCAGAAATAATCTCAATCAAGTATTATTAAGTAGAACTTCTTGCACAGGTTCTAATCTCTTCTTGATAATCTTCCGATCATGCCATATTTTTATTTTCTCTATAGATTTTTGCATTATCATAAGCTTCATTTATAATCTCCTCAAGTTCATTGAGTTACAAAAACCTTTTATCACTAGCATCCTTTAAATTAATATTAAATACTTTAATAGCTCAAAATGCTTTATGTTCTAATTCTACTTGTAAATGACATGTTTTTCTAAAAATCAATCTATATAAGGACATTCCTATAAGAGTTTTGTAAGCAATTTTGTATGCCCATAATGTAATATCTAGTCTAGTAGTGCAATCCAAATTATAAGTATTTACAACTTTTTCTAAAATGCTTTTAATTTCACTATTTAATATTTCTGCTAGACCACAGGTTTGAGGATGATAATCAATAGAGAATCTATGCATTATATCATATTTCCTGATTAATTTTTTTATTCTCTTATTTGTGAAATGAGATCCTCCATCAGTAATGATTAGTCTCGGCATTCCATATCCTGTAAAAATATTTTTAATTAAAAATTTAGAAACACTCCAAGCGTCACATATAGGCACAACAATAGCTTCAATCCACTTAGACATATAATCAACAACAAGTAATATATATAAATTTCTAAATGAAGGCATAAATGGTCTCATAAAGTCTAATCCCCACACATAAAAATTTTAACTCCTAATATGAATTTAAAGGCATTTGGCCTCTTCTAGAAATATTTCCTGCTCGTTGACATCTATTGCATATTTTAATATAATTATTAAAATCTCTAAAAATAGTAGGCCCATAAAATCCAGCTTGCAAAATTTTATATGCAGTTCTATTTATTCCAAAATGTCTTCCAAATTCAGAATCAAGGCATCTGTCAATTATCTATTGAGTTTCTTCATAAGGCACACATCTTCTAATAATTAAATCTTTACATTGTTTATATAATTATGGATCATCTCAAAAATAGTCTTTCAAATCATAGATAAATATCTTTAATTATAGATTCTTGATTTTAAGTGGTAGAATGTCACTTACAATATAGTATACTATATGAGCATACCACGATACATCAATTTCATTAATACTATATAAATGTTCATCAGGGAATTTTTCTAAAATTTCATTTGCAAATAGAGTTAATATTTTTATTTCTATTCTAGACGAATGAGCAGCTATTTGATTATCATTTCCCTTTATATCTACCACGGTAAAATCAAACTCTTGCAGTAGAAGTATCCATCAAATTAAGTTTGGTTTAGCATCTTTCTTTTGCATCAAGTATTTAATAGCAGAATAATCGTTATGCACTATACATCTAGTTTCAATTAAATTAGATCTAAATTTATCAAAGGCATAAATAATAGCTAATAAATCTTTTTCAGTGGTAGCATAATTAATTTGAGCATTATTTGGAGTTTTACTAGCATAATATATAACTTTAAAAACTTAGTCGTGTCTTTGTCCTAATACAGTCCCAATAGCATAATCACTAGCATCACACATTATTTCAAATAGTTTCTCCCAGTCAGGTGGTACTATTATAGGTGTAGTGATTAATTTTTTCTTTAATAATTCAAATGCTTTTATGTATTCCTCATTAAAATCAAAATTTGTATCTTTTTCTAATAGTTGGCATAGGGATTTAATTATTTTTAAAAAAAAATTTATGTAGCGCCTGTAAAAACGAGCATATTCTAGAAAACTTCTCACCTCTTTAAATATAACTTGGATTTTTGCAGGATCTACTTCCATGCCTTTTTCAACAATTTTATGCCTAAGAACAATAGGCAACCATAAATTGACATTTTTCCCAATTTAAGACTAGGTTGATTTTCTCACATATCTCGAGAACATTTTCTAAATTATTACGACATAACTTAAAGGAGGTCCCAAATATAGAAAAATCATCTATAAACACTTCCATTCCATGCTCAATAAAATTGCTAAAAATTAACATCATGCATCTCTGAAATGTTGCAGGTGCATTTCATAGTTCAAAAGACATTCTACGAAAAGCAAAAGTTCCATATGAGCTTGTAAACCTTATTTTCTCTTGATCCTTTGGAGCAATTGGAATTTGAGGATATCTGGTATATCCATCTAAAAAGAAATAGTATTTTTTGCCAATCAATCTATCCAACATTTTATCTAGAAAGGGCAAAGGAAAGTGATCTTTTCTGGTGGCCATATTTAATTTTCTATAGTCAATACAAATTTGCCAACAAGTTAATTGTCTTATTGGTATTAATTCATTTTTCTCATTTTCTTCAACAGTCACTCCTTTCTTCGGAACACAGTTAATTGTGCTTACCTAAGCACTATCTGAAATAGGATGTATAATTCTAATATCTAACCACTTTAAAATCTCTTCTTTAACTACTTCTTTCATTATTGGGTTTAACCTTTTCTGAGGATCTGCTTTAGGTTCATACTATTCATCTAATAAAACTCTATTCATACAAATTGAAGGACTAATTCCTTTAGTATTTGCTAAAGTCCATCCAAAATTCTTTTTATACTTTTTCAACATCTCTATCAACTTTTGTTCCTGAATTTTAGTAAAGTCAGAAGATATAAAAACAAGAAATGCAGATGACTCTCCTAAAAATACATATTTTAAATGAGCAGATAATATCTTCAATTCAAGTTCACGTGGTTTAATACTTGAAGGAATAATATTTTTTCTATTATTTTCTAGCAAGTCTAATGCTTCAAATTTACCCTGAATATAATCTAAATCTTCTTCTTTTACTTCATCTTCAGTATCAAAAAATTCTCCTTGCTTTAATTTATCATCAAATTCATTCTTTAACTACTCATTAATTAGATAATCAGCTACTTCCATGCAGAAATATTCATTATCTTTTTCTGTTGCAAGATATTGCATAGCTTTTGCTATATTAAATTTCACTTCTTGATCATTAACTCTCATCATTAATTCTCCTTTTTACACATATATTACAACTCTCCCTATTGCAAGAAATGGTCTCTCTAAAATAATGGGAATCTCTTTATCTTCCTCCATATCTAATACTATAAAGTTTACAGGGAAAATAAATTTATCGCACATATTGTATAACTCCTTTTAGATAAGTTATTGATTGATCACCTAACTGAAGAGTTAAAGTAGTAGGGGAAAATTCTCCCAAATCTAAACAGTTAAAAATTGATAAAGAAATAAAATTGATACTTGCTCCTAAATCACATAAAGCTTTTCCATAAAACTTTTCTCCAATTGCACAAGGTATAGTAAAACTACTAGGATCTTTTAGTTTTTCAGGAGGTTTTTTCTGAATAATAGAACTACACTCTTCATTAAGTGCAACAGTCTTATGATCTGTAAACTTCATTTTCTTATTTAATACATCCTTCATACATTTAGCATAACTTGTCATTTCTTCTAAAGCTTCAATAAAATGAATACTTATCGTTAACTTCTTAAGGATTTCCAAAAATTTTGTAAATTTTTTATGTTTATTCTTCTATTTCAGTCTTTGAGGAAACAGAGGTAATGGTTTTTCTACAAGGCTCTTTATTTGTTCATTTTTCTATTGATCATTTTCCATTTCTTCCTTTTCTTCATCAACTTCAATTTCTCTTTGGATCCTTGTTTCAACTTCTTTGCCACTTCGTAATTGAATAGCTTTAATTTGCTCTTTATTTTGATCTTTGGGATTAACTTCCACATTACTTGGAAGAATTCCAAAAGGTCTATTACTAAGTGCAGTAGCAATATATCCTAATTGATTTTTAATATTTCTAATAGAAGCCCCTTGATTTTGTATTTGATTTCCCATATTCAGCATTACTTCTTCCATCGTCAACTTCTTTGCCTTAATATGTGGGTTAGGGTTGTAGTTAAATCCCGGAGGATAATAAGGTCGAAATTTAAGATTTTCTTAATTGTTCAGATTTTTGGATAGATTCACAGAATTAATATAGTTATTCCAACTAAAATTAGGGTGATTTTTCTAACCAGGGTTAAAATAGTTAGAATAGAGATTGTTATTTTGATTATTTATAGCGTTTAAAGTTTTATAAGATGATTTTGTATCAATAATCTGTCCTAGTGAATTCTCCTCTAATACTGGGGGTACTTGAGAATAATTTATTCGCATTTGATCAATCATTTTAGAAATAACAGCAATTTGAGATGCCAAAATAGACCTTGCATCAGAATCATGAATACTAGCTACTCTTTTAGGATTTACCCATTTAGAGGGCCATTGAAAATTATTAGTATTTATTTCTTCAATTAAAGAATATGCTTCTTCAAAAGGTTTTAACATTAATGAACCACCTGCAGCAGCATCTATAATAGATCTCAGTGATCTTACTAATCCATTGTAAAATATTTCAATTATTAACCAATCTGGTAAAACATGATGTCGACATTTCCTCAGAAGATCTTGAAATCTTTCTCATGCTTCAAATATCGATTCCCCTTAAAACTAACAAAAAGATGTAATATCATTTCTAAGCTTAGCAGTTTTTTAGGGTGGAAAATATTTAGCCACGATAGTTCTCTCCAAGTTATAATAGATCAAGGTGCTAATGAATTTAACCAAGCCTTGGCTTTATCTCTTAATGGAAAAGGAAAAAGTCTAAGCCTAACAGAATCATTAGACACTCTATCATATTTAAATGTAGCACAAATTTTAAGAAAACTAGCAAGATGTTAGTTAGGATCTTCAGTAGGTGATCCTCCAAACTGATTATTTTGTACCATTTCGATAATACCAGGTTTAAGCTCAAATGCATTAGAAACAACATCAGGATCTTGAATAGTAAAGTGAAGTTCATCTGCTGTCAAATTCGCATATCTTTTAAAGGTCTTTCTTGATTTTCATTTATTGGATTATCTAAGTTATTCTCCATTTCTTGTAAATTTTTAATTTCTCTTTGTTGTTTTTGAATTTTTCTAATAGCACGTTCTAATTCTAAATCGTATGGTACTAACCTTCAGATCCAATATTCGCATAAACAAATAAAACAAGCAAAGTAAAACACTCTAATAAAAATATTTCTTTTTGGATTTCTGATTTTTAATTTTTTTTAATTTTTTTAATAATAATAATTTTTTATGGTATATATATTATCTCTAAATTTCCTAATTTATCAAAACTATTTAATTCAATTATTACATTCCCCGGCAACAATGCCAAAAACTTGATCTGACTTATTGTTGCGATAGATTGTGTATAATTTATTGAAATATAATCAATTAATATTTCGATTCTATGCAAGTATACATATCAATATCAAGTAATAATGTACTTTCTATTTAAGCCCCAAATATCGATCCTACGGGGAAGGTTTAAATTAGGAATGACAAATTTTCTAGGAAATTCATAGAAAGTCAATTAAAATCACTGTCACTAATTTCAATTGTTAAGATGTAATCAAAATTAAATTTCTAAACTATTATCAGATCAAATATGCAAAATTTAAAATAGATTTTAAACTATTATCAAATCAAATATACAAAATTTAAAATAGTAAATACTAATCTATTAACTATGTTTATGTAACGGAGATTCTTATGTGAAAAAGCATCCTTCTCACTACAATGAGGCTATGGTAAAATGAGATGAGATAAATGTTCATAATATGTATTGTTCCGTCCCACTACAATGAGGCTATGGTAAAATGAGATGAGATAAATGTTTATAATATGTATTGTGCGCCAAATAGGTGTAATTTTAATTCTGTACTCTTATACAATGCATAGAAAATCATTAACTAATCTTAGTGTTTAGTCCCCAAATCCGTGGCTAGGCTAGAAGGATACCGGCTCCCACTCCAGAGCTCCCACTTCCCTTCACCTGAAGGCTATCTCTCGCTTCAATTTTTAAATACTAAGACTGAATTGAAGAATTTTTTCTCTCATCCTAAAGGTTCTCCTATTCTACGCCCAACAAAGAATATTTCCCTATTTACTTGCACTTAATTCCATAAACGATGTTCTCCTTCATGGAATCAAATTTGATCCTTACTCTGTTGTAGAACTCATACTCCATTTTCTGGATCATATGTTTCACAACACATTTTAACAATTCAATTGGCTAGATCAAAAAATAAATTAAGTTCGGAATTGAAAAAATCATCACAATTTATTTTATAATTTAATATTGGCACATTCATATTATCTCTTCATTTCACCATATATCAGAGTAGGGAGAAACATATAGGGAACTACTCAAACTTCATGAGAAAAAAGCAACAAAACAAAAATTTCATATATAAAAGAAAGTTCATACACCAATGATAAATAATAAATACTTATCTGAAAACTCTTTCTCAAAGCAAATCCTTATCTGAAAACTCTTTCTCAAAGCAAATCCTTTGTAGTCTTTCCTTAGAAATGCAAGAAGAATATATTTTTCACTTTTCTCCTTCTCTAACTCCCTAATAAAAAGTTTCACGCTAAATCTCACCACAAAAACTCTAAACTATGAAAACAAAATCACTAATTGACTCCAATATGGAAGTGGAATGGAATGATGTTGTGTGAAAAATGAAAGTAGAGGAGTGAAAAACATAGAGGAGTGCTTTTTTTGATGAAATTCGGCCCCAAATAGAGCCCAAGGTCGGTTCTCTAATAGGTGCCTCCAAAAATTCTTCAAAAAAATTGTCTAAATACATTGAACCTTCTAGAAACATGGCCCGCACCGCCTTTAGCGCCTTCAGTGCTGGTCGGACGCTGTTAGTGCTGAGTAAAAATCTCCGTGTTAATACGTTCAGTGCCGTCAGTGCTTCCTTCGGTGCTGCTGGCGCTGAGCATTTCTTCAAAAATGTCATTTTGACTCCAAATTTCATCGTTCTTGCGTTTTTTTGCTTCAAGCCCTAAAAATCAACAACCAGTAAAAATCATCAAAATACCTTCCATTAAAGTGCAATATCAGCAAAAATAGGTATAAAATATGGGTTTAAAAATGCATATTTTTTTGGTGTATCAATCTATAGAAGTTTAATGATGGAAAGATGTTGGGTCAACTAGTGTAAGCACTGGTTACGTCAGGCTGCGTAAAACCAAGCGCTTTGTGGGAGGCAACCAAGAAGTATCCGTGTGTTTTTGTTTTTATTAATGTTTTTTGTTTGATTAAAAAAATTGGGGGTAGTTATTTTGAGACTGTTATGTGTTAGTATTGATTTTGAGACTTTATTTAGTGATCTAGACATGTTAAAATGAGAATTTAGATGTTAAGTTGACTTGTGCAAAATTGTGCACCGGCGCTTAAGCGCGACAATTTAAAAACATGTGCAAAATTTATATTCTAGAAGGAAAAGCGACTTAGAAGTTTGCAAAAAAGTGTCTTGGCAGTTTTTAAAAGTGTCTAGAAGTTGTTGGAAGAATTTAGGCTTATAAATAGAAGGGTTTAGTGAAGAAATTTTACCATAGATCATTTCTAGCCCTAAAGCCTAAAAGAGAGAGAGATTTTAAGATGATGTCTTCATGGGAGGATTTGAAGAAGAAGGAGGAGACTACCAGGAAAAAGAAATTTATTAGTCAAAGTGCACAAGTGATGTATAATGGTTTCTTAGCCGTTAGTATTGAAGGGATATTAGAGAAAATCAACAATATTGAAAATACCATGTCTGTACTAGAGACTAAAGTATTGGAGATTCATATACATCTAGAGCATATTAGATGGCAATTAAAAATGCAATTTAGCCACACTAGTTACATAGAAGAAGCAGATAAGGAGATGTTTCTAAAGAAAAAGTGGATTGAAGAATATTGCATCAGAGCACGTCACCACCGTCAGTTTTATAAACTTTATATTCTAGTTGCCCCAGGAGAGACTAATGAAAGGCTTGAATTTGTCTCTTCTAATAAAGAATGGAATTAAGTTCTTTGTTTGTTTCTGTGTGATTAAAGTTGTTGTCTTTAAGTGTTTTTAGTGTTTAAGAGATTTGTTTGTGTTTATTTTACTTATGTGTTTAATTGTGAATATGTGTTAAGTTTTCGTACCTTGGAAAATTTTCTCATCCTAGACTATTTGGAGAGAGAATTAAGTGTCAATAGTATTTGTACTTGTTTGTGAATTAATATAAGTTTATTTTTGTGAAAATTTTGTGTTGTTTTAGCCTCGAATCGAAATAGTTATTAATGAGTATTTTGAGAGAGAGATGAGTTATAGGAAGTTGAAAATAGTCAATTAAGTGCCATGAGACCATTTAATGGTAGTTTACATAGGCAAATAGTGTATTTTACTTAAATTTGAAGATTTCATAAATAATTCACTGGCGCCTAAGCACTATATCTCACGCTTAAGTGTGAGCTAACATGAGAAGCAGGCACCTAAGCGCTACTTACCCAAACTTAAGTGTCGGTTCATGAAAATTGGTTTGCGAACAGTTTAAAGTGAAAATTTGGTATGAAAACGCCATTTTTAAAGCTTTCCATCATCTTCTACCTCTCAAAATCATGATTTTAAGGGCTAGGGCACAACATTAAGTGGAGATTTCTTCATGGAATCAAGAAAAATTTGCTAGATTCGGATTTCTTGAGGTAAAACCTTTACTTCTATACAAAAATTTTGGATATTCACCATGTATTTTGAGCACATTTGGAGAAATTTGAAAATTCACTATTCATGGTGAAAATGACAAAAACTATGGAAATTTCTTAGAAAGCTTAGTTTGTGCTTTTGGAAGTTTTGTTTACTTATTTAAACTTGATTTTTGAAGTTATTTTTGGAATTTATAAAATTTGTAGAATGGCACCAAGAATGAAGAGGAATAAAGTAAAAATCCCATTTGATTCGAGCAAATTTGTTAGTTTGAAAGCTCAAGATTGATACATTGTGCTCTACAGTCACAAAAATTGATTCTGGAGCGATGTTTTAGAAATCCATTTGGAGATGTAGAAGATTTAATTTTTCGTCGACAGTTGGATCAATTCTATTGTTTCTCTACAATCACAGTGATTTCTGTTGTGAGGGAGTTCTATGCAAATCTTCTTGAAACTGAAGACAATCGAGTTATGGTTTAAGGAAAGTTGGTACCTGACCAGAGGAAAATATTTTGAGATTTTCATACCTATTTTACACTGTTTTTAATGATATTGCACTTTAAAGAAAGGTATTTTTTTATATTTTGTTGTAGGAATGGAGCAAAAAGATGCAAAAAGGAGCGAATTTGGAGCGAAAAGAACCAAAATATGGAGATTTGAACTGGGCCGCTGACGACGCCCTCGACGCCGCCGACGACGAGTTTTTCTCGAGGCTACACGACAAAATTCTCCAGAAGTCTGCCGTCAGCGGCCTTGAGGCTGCCGTCGACGGTTATACCTATTCAAGCTTTGGATAAGGCCAAATTTTNTTCCCGCAACCATAGGAGGTGTGCTGAAATTTTCTTAGAGAGGCCTCTCCAAACTTCACAGAGAGCTTCCCTAAGATCCCCTCAGTGCGTTCCAACCATTTTTCCTCACCCATTCCCATTGCAGGAGCTCAATTTTGAGCTTGAAACCTTGCCGGAAACCAGGACAAAACCCAATACACCTCCACAGTCCATCAAATACAAATTTACTTCACCCACACCTTCACAACAGTGAAAGAAGCTAAAGCCCCATCAAATCCCTCTTCCACAGAGCCTCTACCATAGCTCTAGTCGAACAACTAAAATCGAGCTTGGTCGAATTCATACATAGGCCTTACACCAAGACCAGGGACTCATTCCTAGCCTCCTTGGACCCCAACGAACGTGTCGAGCACCTTTGATTGAAGCCTCCCTTCTCAGAGCAAAGGTATAAAACTTCTCCTCCTCCCGAGCTTATTTTGATTCTCCATTTACTTAGGCTTGATTTCATGGTATATTAACCGTATGGATGTGTTCGTCTCACTTAGACGAGTCCATAAAATCAAATCCGAAGTGATTTGGATGAGTCTAGGCTAAGATCTTAAGGTTTTAGTGTGGACGGGCACAAGATCATTCTATCGAAGACGATGACGGGGAGCTGTTCAATCAAGCGTGTATCAAATGGACGGGGGAGATCAAGTTGGACAGTGCTTCGGGACATAAACAACGGGCTGAGTCAGCAAGCTACGTGGACGGTGGCGTCCAACCAGAGCACGCCACGCATGCCTTCGGAGCTGCCTAGAATCTAGTCAGCACGTGCGGTTTAAATAGATAAATAGGGCTTTTCTTATTTATTTAAATGCCCTTAACTTAGAAAATTCATAACTTTGTGTAGAAAAATCACAAAAATAAAATAAAAATACCCTCTTGCTCAGTGAACAGAGAAAAATAATGTGAAATAAATTTCAACTCCATTTAATACATATTTTATTTTTAATTAATTAAACACTGTTTGGGATCATTTGATTCTCCATGCATATTGGCACATCACCTTGGCTTAGAATTTTGGCATGTTGTAGCCTCTATCAGGGGAAACATCCTCTGATTTTTCCAAAGTCAAAGAAGGTTCCTATATAGAGATGCATATTTTTCAAGATCTTCCACATTATTTCTTTAAAACAATCATGGAAATTAGCTTATTGATTATAAAATCCTAAGAAAATTTTGGAAGATCCACCATGACTAGAGAAATCTTTGGAAACAATTTCATGGGTCAAGTCATTTAAAATACCCTTAAATTTCCCAAATACTAAATCACTAAAATAATTAATTTTAAAAAATATAAACATTTAAAAGACTTGATTTTTGATCTTCACTGTGATTTATGATCCAAAAAACTTATCATAAAAATTTCAAAATATTTTGAGTTAATTTGACAACTTAAGTTGATTTTTTAAGATAAATACCACTTTTGACACTTAAATAATTTTTAAAAATAAAAATAAAACTCAAAAGATTATGAAACATTATTTTTTGAGTTTTCTATGATCAGGAGTATTTTCTAAAAATAAAATGATATTTAAAATAAAATTTTGATTTTTAGCTTATTTTAAATATTTAAATAATTAAAAATTTATAAAAATTACAAAAATAATAAAACTCATGAAAATGTTCTAAATTGCTTCCTAATCACTTCAGAATAAGTAGAATATTTTTCCTGATTTTCTAAATAAAGATATTTAATTTCAAAGCATAAAAATAATCTTTAAGGGCTAAAAATGAGTTTTTTACTAAAATAATTCCATTAAATCAAATAAAAATAAAAAAATTATAAAATTTGTTCCTATGGGTTCTCTGACCTTAGAGAGATTTTTCAAAAATACAAAACTTAATTTTCACCACCTTAAATATTTTATTTTTATTAAATAACCCAGAATTTGAAATAATTCTAATAAATCACAGAGAACTCAAAAAATTATGAAATTTGATCCAAAGGCTTATCTAGTCTAGGTCTATCTCAAATAAAAATTTCAAGAGATTAAAATTTACCTTGGTCGAGTTAGGAATTTTCTTTGAAAAATTCTATTTTTGCATGAAAATAATTACATAAATTANCCTCAACTAAAAATTTCAAGGGATTAGACTTTACCTTGGTCAAGTTAGGAATTTTCTTTGAAAAATTCTATTTTTGCATGAAAATAATTACATAAATTAAATTAAATTTTGAAAAATCACATTTTCTCCATGATGTCACAATTGACCCATGAATGAGGTAGGATAAAAATTTCAAAGTCATTTGAATTGAATTTGACAAATTATGAAGTGTTAGAGCCTTAGGGGCAAATGTGTAATTTTGGAAATCTTGCCTTAATTAACATGTAGGCCTAATTCAAAGAGGGGAATGGGTATCCTCTGATCTTAATCAATTTATTTGATGCTTGAAACACAAGAGGTTTAATTGGTAGAAACCAATCTCACTTTNTCCTCTGATCTTAATTAATTTATTTGATGCTTGAAACACAAGGTGTTTAATTGGTAGAAACCAATCTCACTTTCTTAATTAAGATTAATAAATTTCTAAATTATTAAAATTTTGAAGTTTATTAATTTAAATGATCATCGACTTAGGGGTATGACTTTTGAAGTCAATAATTAATCAATTTAATACCTCTATCTTGATTTTCAAATAAAATCCAAATCATGAATCAAGACCACTTAAAGCTTAACCCCCTATTTTGATTTTCAAATAAAATCCAAATTATGAATCAAGACCACCTAAAGTTTAACCCTTTTCAAAAATTAAGCGCCTAGGTCTTAAGGGCTTAGTGGTGACTTAGGCTAAATCAAAAATTGATTAAACAAGGATTAGGAAATAAACATAATTATATCAAACATCCTTGAAACACCATTAAGCCCAATTAGGTTTAAAAATAAATAAACATATAAAAATCAACATCCTTAAAACACCACTAAGCCCAATTAGGTTTAAAAATTTGGCTAAGTGTTCAAATTACACTGACTTGCCTCTTTAAGGGTCACTAAGCCCAATTAGGATTAAAAATTTGGCTAAGTGTTCAAATTACACTAACTTCCCCTTCGAACTAAGCCCAATTAGGTTTAAAAATTTGGCTAAGTGTTCAAATTACACTAGCCTCTTTAAGGGTCTTCACCCACATAATTTTTAAATTAAATGATAAGTGATAATTACCCTATTCTTAGGGATAATTGAGACATCAGGGTTCACTGAGTAATAAGGGTATTTACAGGATGAACCATTAAGCAACATAATAAGTTTAAATGGACTCGAGGCTTTTCACCAGTTGGTGAGAGGGAGGCATGGACCTGCTTCCCCCTCCTAACTTGTTGGATACCTCAGAGGCCTATTAAACTTAATATTCTTCGCTCAATGAAATCATCCTTAATTAAACTTTTAAGGACTCACCAAGATATGACATAGGGTTAGGAAAATAACCAAAATTTTACATTTCCTGCTCTTCATAAACTGCCTTAACATGCATTTTAAGTTTCAGGTGGTGGAACGAAAAGACTCGCCAGGTACACTTTTATAGTTTTCAGCGTTGTCTTTCTTATACTTTCATATTGTACTTTTATACCTGCAAATTTGCATGCTAAACAACGATGTCACCCTGCATGAAAAATAAAACCATCAGGATAGCC
>JXCR01140911.1:86362-105461 GCA_002079205.1 Phalaenopsis hybrid cultivar
GCCATTTTTACTGCTCATTATAAGCTTTAACCATGACCCAACCCTTGATTAACCACTTTAACCCAAGCTAAAGCCCAATATCATGAGCCCCCACATGGCCAATACCCAAATTCATGCCAAGAAGCCACCTCAGCCCAAATTGAGTTGAGAGCCTCCTCTACTTAACACCTAAGCAGTGGGGCTAACCCCTCAATTGGCCATCCAAGCTTCCCCTGCACTTAAGCAGTGAGGCTAACCCCTCAATTGGCCAGCCAAGCTTCCTCCTTGGCCAATTTCTATAAAATGCGCCCCTCACGGCCATGAACAGGGTGGTAAAAAAAAATTTCACTAAGGCCTCCCAAAATCCTTAGAGAGCTTTTCTAAAAGTCCCTTAGCACATTACAATCCATTTCCCTCTCCCAATTTCACCACAAAAATCCAATTTTGAGTTTGAATTTCTGCCCGAAACCAGGACAAACTTCAATCCGAACCTACACAGCACCAAACTTCAAACAAATTGGCTCTACACCTTCACAACAGTGAAGGAAGCCAAACCCCCATCAACTCCCCCTCTAAAATAGCCTCTACCATAGCTTTCAACCAACACCCAAAATCGGTTGTGGTCGAAATCATATATAGGCCTTACACCAGAGCTCGAGGCTTCATCCCTAAGCTCTTTGTGACCCAACAAAGGTGTGAAGAATCTCTAATTGAGGCCAAACCTCTCGGAGCAAAGGTATAACCTCACTTACTNCAAAAAAATATTAAAAATTACAAAAATGACAAAGATCATAAAAATATTCTAAATCACTTCCTAAATACTTAAGAAAAATTAGAATATTTTTCTTGAATTCAAAAATAAAGATATCTATTTTTGAACCTAAAATTAGTTTTTTAAGGTTTCAAAATGGAATTTTCACAAAATAATTCTACAAAATCAGATAAAAATAAAAAAAATAATACAAAATAAATTTCTCAGGGTTCTCTAACCTCAGAGAGATTTTCCAAAAATAAAAAATCTATTTTTCAACACTTAAAATTATTTTATTTTTATTAAAGTCCCCAAAACTTCAATTAATTTTAATAAATCACATCAATTAATAAAATATTTTATTTTTATTAAAGTCCCCAGAACTTCAATTAATTTTAATAAATCACAGAAGAAATATTTTATTTTTATTAAAGTCCCCAAAACTTCAATTAATTCTAATAAATCACAGAAACTTATTTTATTTTTATTAAAGTCCCCAAAATTTCAATTAATTTTAATAAATCACAGAAACTTAAAAAAATCATGAAATTTTGGCCAAAGGACTTTCTGGTCTAGTGCTAGCTCACATAAAAATTTCACAAATTATGAAATTTTGGCCAAAGGACTTTCTGGTCTAGGGCTAGCTCACATAAAAATTTTTTATAAAATTTTGGCCAAAGGACTTTCTGGTCTAGGGCTAGCTCACATAAAAATTTTCAGAATTAGGAATTGTCTTGATTATCTTTTGAAATTTTCTTTGAAGATGCATATTTTTGCATAATATGAAATTTTGGCCAAAGGACTTTCTGGTCTAGGGCAAGCTCACATAAAAATTTCAAGTGATTAGGAATTGTCTCGATCATCTTTTGAAATTTTCTTTCATAAAATTTTGGCCAAATGACTTTCTGGTCTAGGGCTAGCTTACATAAAAATTTCAAGTGATTGAACTTTGGCCAAATGACTTTTTGATCTAGGGCTAGCTTACATAAAAATTTCAAGTGATTAGGAAATGTCCTGATCATCTTTTGGACTTCTGATCTAGGGCTAGCTCACATAAAAATTTCAAATGATTAGGAGTTGTCTTGATTATCTTTTGGAAATTTCTTTGAAGATGTATATTTTTGCATGAAAATAATTATATGAATTAAATTAAATTGTGAAAATTCACATTTTCTCCTCTGATGTCTTAATTGACCTATCAGTAGGGTTACATAAAAATCCCAAAGTCATTTGACTTTAATTTGACAAATTATGAAAATTTGGACCCTTAGGGACAAAATTGTAATTTTGGATATTTTAGCCTTAATGTATTTAGGCTTGATGAAAGAAAATAGGTAATTTCTGATATTAATTAACTCATTTGATGATTTGCAATCAAAAATGGGTTTAGAAAATGGGTAATTTTTGATATTAATTAACTCATTTGATGATTTTCAATCAAAAATGGGCTTACTGATATTAATCAACCATTTGATGATTTGCGAATCAAAAATGGGCTTAATTGGTAGAAGGATAAAATTGTAATTTTGGATATTTTGGCCTTAATGAATATTTAGGCTTAATCAAAATGGGAAATTGGTAATTTCTAATATTAATTAACTCATTTGATGATTTGTTAGGCTTAATCAAAATGGGAAATGGGTAATTTCTGATATTAATTAACTCATTTGATTATTTGGGCTTAATCAAAATGGGAAATGGGTAATTTCTGATATTAATTAACTCATTTGATTATTTGCAATAAAAATGGGCTTAAAGCTTAATCAAAATGGGAAATGGGTAATTTATAATCTTAATTAACTCATTTGATAATTTTGATCAAAAATGGGTTTAATTGGTAGAATCCCACTTCACTTTGCCAAATTACAAAATAAAAGAATAATTCCCATAACTATCAAAATTTTGGAAACTTCATTAGCATAAAATGACTTTTGAATTTAGGNATTATACAATCTAAGCCCTAACTCGCTATAAGATTCCGAGGTTGTCATTCGTCATGACCTAAATCCTCACATCTTCAAGGTTATTTGTGCTAATTGTTTCACACAAATGTAAATCCTAATAAATAAAAAATTGCAGGATGAAACATCTAAATGCTTCACACAAATGTAAATCCTAATAAATAAAAATTGCAGGATGAAACATCTAAATGATTTTCTAAATTGAAGCCTTTCACACAAATGCAAATCCTAATAAAAATTGCAGGATGAAATATCTCAATAATTTCTCCTAACCCCTAAACTCGTTTTAGGATTTCGAGGTTGTCATTCGTCATGACCTAAATCCTCACATCTTCAAGGTTATTTGTGCTGATTGCTCCGAGCATTTGTACAATCCTGTTGTACAATCTAAGCCCTAAACTTGCCTTAGGATTCCAAGGGAGTGTTGTTATGACCTAAATCCTCACATCTTTAAGGTTATTTGTGCTGATTGCTTCACACAAATGTAAATGTCATGACCTCCTTCGTTTGTCACGACTTAAATAAGGTTATTTGTGCTGATTGCTTCACACAAATATAAATCCTAATAAATAAAAATTGCAAGATGAAATGCTGATTGCTTCACACAAATGTAAATCATAATAAATAAAAATTGCAGGATGAAACATTTAACTAATTGTTTCACACAAATGTAAATCCTAATAAATAAAAAATTGCAGGATGAAACATCTAAATGCTTCACACAAATGTAAATCCTAATAAATAAAAATTGCAGGATGAAACATCTAAATGATTTTCTAAATTGAAGCCTTTCACACAAATGCAAATCCTAATAAAAATTGCAGGATGAAATATCTCAATAATTTCTCCTAACCCCTAAACTCGTTTTAGGATTTCGAGGTTGTCATTCGTCATGACCTAAATCCTCACATCTTCAAGGTTATTTGTGCTGATTGCTCCGAGCATTTGTACAATCCTGTTGTACAATCTAAGCCCTAAACTTGCCTTAGGATTCCAAGGGAGTGTTGTTATGACCTAAATCCTCACATCTTTAAGGTTATTTGTGCTGATTGCTTCACACAAATGTAAATGTCATGACCTCCTTCGTTTGTCACGACTTAAATAAGGTTATTTGTGCTGATTGCTTCACACAAATATAAATCCTAATAAATAAAAATTGCAAGATGAAATGCTGATTGCTTCACACAAATGTAAATCATAATAAATAAAAATTGCAGGATGAAACATTTAAATCATTTGTCATGACCTAAATCCTCACATCTTCAAGGTTATTTGTGCTGATTGCTTCACACAATTGTAAATCCTAATAAAATAAAAAAATTTGCAGGATGAAACATCTAAATGATTTCTCCTAAATCATAAATCCTAATAAATAAAAAATATTGCAGGATGAAACAGAATGAGTTCTCCTAAATTGAACTCGTTATGACCTAAATCCTCACATCTTCAAGGTTATTTGTGTTGATTGCTTCACACAAATGTTGTCACAACTTAAATCCTCACATCTTCAAGGTTATTTGTGCTGATTGCTTCACACAAATGTAAATCTACGACCTAAATCCTCACATCTTCAAGGTTATTTGTGCTGATTGTTTCACACAAATGTAAATCCTTATAAATAAAAAAATTGCAGGATGAAACATTTAAATGATTTCTCCTAAATTGAAGCCAAATAAATAGGATAACACACAAATGTAAATCCTAATAAATAAAAATTGCAGGATAAAACATCTAAATGATTTCTCCTAAATTGAAGCCAAATAATAGGATAATTGCAGGATGAAACATCTAAATGATTTCTCCTAAATTGAAGCCAAATAATAGGATAGCTTGGGAAGTCACCAAATTTCTCTTTCGGATCAGTGATATCCTCTATTGTTTACTCCTTTGGACTCCAAAACAAAATGTTCTAAATTTGAACCAATCCCCTTCACACTTGTTAGTCTGATATCTTTGAAATGTCCTTACCATTTGAACTCCTTGAAGGTAAATTTTCTTGACTTTTATCGAGAGTATTCTTAGATAACTTCAGTTATCTATGATGTAATTAACTTGGGGCTTGCCCTTATAGGAAGCTTTTCCCGAACCCAGCATAATATAAACCCTATTTAATTCCCTAGGGCTTGCCCTTATAGGAAGCTTTTCCCGAATCCAGCATAATATAAACCATGTTTAATTCCTTATATTAAATAAGGGAACTTGTCGGCCAATACATTGGTTTCGCAGACCAAACGGATGTCATAACTTTCTTTAGTTTATTTGATCAAGCCTCACCCTCAACTCTTGTGTTCATCCTTCGTGATAGATACAGGATTTGAGGTAAAGCGCTCTTTCATCTAAACTATGAAAATTATGGGGTCAGTTTGACTTCAACTTTTTCAAAACTAAAATTTTTTTTAAAAAAATGTCCTTTCGAAGCGGGCAACGGGATTTCAATTTCGATGACCGACAGCTTCTTACGGGCAAACCCCACACCAAAAATAGTGCCGACAAGTTTGTATGACTTTGATTTTACCTATGAATTTTGAGTTTTATTGTGTTTTTCCCTTGAGATCTGAGTAGTTTTCTTTGTCTTTCTCCTTGTCTCGAGATTTGTGAACGGGTGATTTGAATTGATGAAGCCATGAAAATGCTTAAGAAATTGTGATGATCTTTTCACTTCGATTTTAATTGAATTTCAATCTAGCCAATTGATTTGTTTAAATATGTTGAGTTTTACAACTAAAGTGAAGAATAAATCCATGATTCTGGGAGGTCAAATCCCTTAGAAGTTGGGTGTAAATAAATAGGGAAATAATATTATCAGGAGTAGAATTGGAGATTTTAGAGTGATAAACTAAAATCCCCATATTGGTGCTATCGTTTGGGTGCTGAAGTGTAGATGTTAGCCCTAAGGTGAGGGGAACGTGGGAGCTCCGAAGTGAGAGTCGGTATCCTCCCTGCTTAGCCGCAGATTCAGTAAACAAACATAGGATTAGTCAATGTTCTTTATGTCTATACCAAAGGGTAAAGAATAAGAATGCTCCTATTTGGTACAATATAATTTGAACTAGTTCACTTTATCCATTCACTAGAATTTCTTGATAAGGAGAAGGATGCTTTCTTATTTATTGAATATCACATTTAAACCCTCAATAGTATTATTAGTTATTTTATAGTTATTAAAAATTACATATTTCTTTCACTTGCCTATTAGTGATAGATAAGCAAATTAAACTTTGTTGTTGTGATTAAAGTATTGCTTTTCTAAAATCTTAGTTCACAGTTCTAAACCACTCCCTGTGGGATTGATATCTATGACTCCATTAGAGCTCTATATTACTTGAGCGATACGTATACTTGTGTTGATCAATGTAACTTTACAATTATTGATTATTTATTACGTCAATATTTAACTTATATTTTTAAGCATATATAATGTCGCCGGTCAACTTTTTGGCACCAGTGCTGGGGAGTGAGTGAGTAAAATCACAATTAGAGTAACAGACAAAATAGGATTATTAGAAAATTTTTACTTGAATTGCAACTTATTTTTATATTTAGTTAATTATATTACGATGCTGATTTCAAATTGTATGCATAAATTTGGACCTGAAAATCTTATACCCTAAGATTCAAATTTAGAATGCACTGTCAGAAGGATTAGAAGATTCAAGTAATAGAGAATGAACACCAACCTAGACCCCTACGAGATTATGCAAATCCTACAGCAGATGAAAAACTTATCAATCCAAAATCCTGATGTACCTGCTAATTCATTTGAGCTCAAACCTGTTATTATCCAAATGGTACAAAATAATCAGTTCGGAGGTACACAAAATGAAGATCCTAACTTACTCCTCGCTAGTTTTTTAGAATTGTGTGCTACTTTTAAATATGATAGAGTCTTAAACGATGTTGTTAGACTTAGACTTTTTTTCTTTTTCACTGAGAGATAAGGCTAAGATGTGGTTAAATTTGTTAGCACCAGGATCTATTAAAACATGAGGAGAACTTTCACAGAAACTTTTATCCAAATATTTCCCTCCATCCAAAACTGCTAAACTTAGAAATGACATAACATCGTTTTGTAATTGATGGAGAGTCAATATACGAAGGTTAGGAGAGATTTAAAGATCTTCTTAGGAAATGCCCTCATCATTCGTTACCAGATTGGATGATAAATCAATATATGAAGCTCGGGAGAGATTTAAAGAACTTCTTAAGAAATGCCCTCATCATTTGTTACCAGATTGGTTGATAATTCAAACTTTTTATAATGGATTAGTGGGATCTCTTAGATCGATTATAGATGCTGCGGCTGGTGGTTCTTTAATGTCAAAACCATTTAATGAGGCTTATTCATTAATAGAAGAGATGGCTACCAACAATTTTTAATGGCCCTCTGAACGGGTAAATCCTAAAAGAGTAGCTAGTATCCATGATTCTGATGCAATGTCTGTGTTAGCTTCGTAGATTGCGGCAATGTCAAGGAAATTAGATCATTATGGGATGAATTATTCTCCAACACCTCCTATGATGGAAGAGAAAAGAAATTAGATCATTATGTAATGAATTATTCTCCAACACCTACTATGATGGAAGAGAATTCATCGGCAATTTGTGGATGTTCAACCTTCATATGAGACTTTAAATGCTAATAATAGACCCAATAACCCTTATTCGAACTATTATAACTCAGGTTGGAAGAATCATCCAAATTTTAATTGGAATAACAATGCTTCTACAAATCAACAATGTGCAAACAACCCAACGATCCCATTAGCAAATTCATCCAACCAAGGAAATGTTAACTATAGACCTTCTTATCCTCCAAGATTTAACAATAACACTCAAATAAAGGATAAGAAGTTGTCTATGGAAGAGCTGATGTTAAACATGGGTCAACAATTGTAGAATCAAGGAAATCAATTACAAATTCAAGGAAATCAATTAAAAAATCAAGGAAATGCTATTAAGAATATTGAAAATCAATTGGGACATGTCGCTACTGCGCTTAGTAACTAAACATTAGGAACTTTTCCTAGTACTATGGAACCAAATCCTAAGGATCTAGGAAAATAACAATTCAAAGCGATACAATTATGAAGTGGAAAAGAATTAGAAACAAGACTACAAAAAGAAACAGAAAATGAAAAAAGAGAAAGTGGATACCAAAAAAGAAAAGGATCATGAATTTCCAGATTTAGAGTATCCATTTACATCAATGAAAATTACTGTAGAAAAACCTCCACCACCGTTTCCTCAAAGATTGAAGCAACACAGACAGAATAAAAAATTTTCCAAATTTTTAGAAATTCTTAAGAAGTTAACAGTGAATATTCCCTTCGTAGAAGCTTTAGAGTAGATGCCCAATTATGTGAAATTTATGAAAGATATACTGAACAAGAAAAGGAAGTTCACGGATAACAAAACTGTTGCACTTAGCGAAGAGTGCAGTGCAATTTGAACAAGAAAAGGAAGTTCATTGATAATGAGGCTGTTGCACTTAGCGAAGAGTGTAGTGCAATTAAACAAGAAAAGGAAGTTCATGGATAATGAAATTGTTGCACTTAGTGAAGAGTGTAGTGCAATTATTCAGAAAAATCTTCCTGAAAAATTAAAAGATCCTAGGAGTTTCACTATATCATGTGCTATTGGTGAAAAATTTTATGGAAGAGCTTTATGTGATTTTGGAGTCAGCATTAATCTTATGCCTCTATCAATTTTCAAAAGATTAAAATTAGGAGAAGTCTCACCTACTTCAGTAACTCTACAGTTAGCGTATCGTTCAGTTACATATCATAAGGGAGTTATAGAAGATGTGTTATTAAAAGTGGATAAATTTATCTTTCCTGTGGATTTCATTGTTTTAGATATGGAGGAAGATAAAGAAATACCTATCATTTTAGGGAGACCATTTTTAGCTACTGGAAAAGCTATGATAGATGTTCAAAAAGGAGAATTAACTATGAGAGTTAATGATAAAGAAGTGACTTTTAACATTGCGAAATTTATGAAATACCCTGCTGTTGAAAGAGATAATGAATGTTTTTGCATGAAAATTAGTGAACATCTATTGAAAGAACATTTTAAAGAACATTTTGAAGAGAAAGAACAATTTGAAGAGAGTAATGAAGTTATTTTGGAAAAATTAGAAAATGAAGAATCAGATTATGTTCTAGAAAGATTTGAGATGTTGGATATTACGGAAAATGCCGATAAGAATCTATTACCGTCAATTATAAAACCACCTAAACTTGAGTTGAAAGTATTGCTTATCCACTTGAAGAATGTGTTTTTAATAGACTCATCTACATTACCAGTTATTATATCTTCAAAATTAAATGATCTGCAAGAGCAAAGACTATTAGATACATTGAAAAGATATAAGAAAGCTTTTGGTTGGACCTTAATCAGCAAGAGCAAAGACTGTTAGATACATTAAAAAGATATAAGAAAGCTTTTGGTTGGACCTTAGTAATTGCAAGAGCAAAGACTGTTAGATACATTGAAAAGATATAAGAAAGCTTTTGGTTGAACCTTAGCTGATATTAAAATCAGTCCTTCATTAAAAAGATATAAGAGAGCTTTTGGTTGGACCTTAGCAGATATTAAAGGAATCAGTCCTTCGTTAGATACATTAAAAAGATATAAAAAAGCTTTTGGTTGGACCTTAGCTGATATTAAGGGAATCAGTCCTTCGATATGTATGTACATAATTATATTAGATGAACAATATAAACCAAGAGTTGATCCACAAAAGAGATTCAGAATTATACTGGATGAACAATATAAACCAAGAATTGATCCACAAAGGAGATTAAACCCAATGATAATGATATTAGATGAACAATATAAACCAAGAGTAGATCCACAAAGGAGATTAAACCCAATGATGAAAGAAAATAAAGCTTTTGGTTGGACCTTAGCTGATATTAAGGGAATCAGTCCTTCAATCTGTATGCACAGGATTATATTAGATGAACAATATAAACCAAGAGTTGATCCACAAAGGAGATTAAATCCGCTGATGCATTTGGTTGGACCTTAGCTGATATTAAAGGAATCAGTCCTTCGATCTGTATGCACAAAATTATAAGATGAACAATATAAACAAAGAGTTGATCCACTAAGGAGATTAAATCTGATGATGAAAGAAATAGTTAAGAAGGAAATTTTGAAGTTATTAGACACTGGAATTATATATCCTATTTAAAATAGTGCGTGGGTAAGTCCAATTCATTGTGTTCCTAAGAAAGGAGGAGTGACCGTTGAAACATAAGATGGGTAAGTCCAATTCATTGTGTTCCTAAGAAAGGAGGAGTGACTATTGAAACAAAAGAAAATTTAAGTTAATACCTATCAAACAAGTTACTGGGTGGCGTATTTGCATTGATTATAGAAAATTAAACACTGCCACCAAGAAAGACCACTTCCCTTTACCCTTTATAGATCAGATAGTAGATAGACTTGTTGGACACAAATACTTTTGCTTTTTAGATGGATATACTAGTTACAATCAACTTCCTATTGCTCCTGAGGATCAAGAAAAGACAACATCTACTAGTCCTTTTGGAAATATTGCTTTTCGAAGAATGCCTTTTGGATTATGTAATGCACTTGCAACATTCCAAAGATGTATGATGTCTATATTTAGTAAGTTAATTAATGATGGATTGAAAGTATTTATGGATGATTTCTCTATATTTAGAACATCATTTGATGCATACTTAAATTATCTTGAAAAAGTTTCAAAGTTATGCGAAAGAACTAATTTTGTTCTAAATTGGGAGAAATGTCAATTTATGATTGCACGAGGAATTGTGTTAAGGCATAAAATTTTGGAAGATAGTATGGAAGCAAACCTCTATGTAAGAGAAGTTAGGAGTTTTCTTGGACATCTTGGATTTTACAGGCATTTTATTAAATATTTTTCAAAAATTACCAAGCCTCTATGCCAACTTTTAGAAAAGGACAAGAAATTTGAATTTACTAAAAGCTGTTTAAATGCCTTTGAGTTATTAAAGGAAAAATTAATAATTGCCCTTATTATAGTTTCACCTAACTGGGAGAAGCCATTTGAACTGATGTGTGATGCTAGTGATTATGCTATTCGAGGCTGCCTTGGACAAAGGTATGAAAAGATTTTTAAAGTTATATACGACGCTAGTAAAACTCTTAATGATGCAAAGAAATCATTTGAACTGATGTGTGATGCTAGTGATTATGCTATTGGAGCTGTTCTTGGACAAAAAACCATTTGAATTGATGTGTGATGCTAGTGATTATGCTATTGGAGCTGTCCTTGGACAAAGGAAAAGATTATTAAAGTTATATACTACGCTAGTAAAACTCTTAATGATGCACAAATTAACTATACTCTTACTGAATTTTTTTTAAAGTTATATACTACGCTAGTAAAACTCTTAATGATGCACAAATTAACTATATTATACTGATGTGTGATGCTAGTGATTATGTTATTGGAGTTGTTCTTGGACAAAGGTATGAAAAGATTTTTAAAGTCATATACTACGCTAGTAAAATTCTTAATGATGCACAAATTAACTATACTGTTACTGAAAAAGAAAGATGCTATTGATTATGCTATTGGAGCTGTCTTTGGACAAAGGTATGAAAAGATTTTTAAAGTTATATACTTCTAGTAAAACTCTTAATGATGCACAAATTAATTATACTGTTACTAAAAAAGAGTTACTAGCCAAATCATAGTGATGCACAAACTAACTATAGTGTTACTGAAAAAGAGTTACTGGCCATTTTGTATGGTTTAGATAAATTCAGATCTTATTTAATTGGAGCTAAATGTGTTGTGCATACCGATCACTCTGCTATTGAATATTTGATGCAAAAAAATGATGCTAAACCAAGGTTATTTAGATGGATATTTTTTATGCAAGAATTTGATCTTGTGGTTATTGATAGAAAGGGAACTGATATTGATGCAAGAATTTGATTTTGTGGTTATTGATAGAAAGGGAACTGATAATCAAATTGCTGATTAAGAATCATCTGACACTGGAAAGGGAATTATAAACAGTTTCCATGATGAACAACTTTATAATATTAATGAGTGGAAAATACCATGGTATGGTGATATTGTTAATTATATTGTAAGTGATATTTTGCCACCTATGCTGACACTGCAACAATAAAGGAAATTCATTCATGATGCAAAAGCATATTTTTGGGTTAAGCCTTATTTATATAAACAATGTAAAGATCCGATTATGATGAGATGTGTACCTTATGAAGAAATTGAGCTAATCATTCAGAAATGTCATGATTCTGAATTTGAAGGAAATTTTGGGATCGATAAAACTGCTTATAAAATTTTACAAGCTGGATTTTATAGGCCTACTATCTTTAGAGATGTTTATAGATATATTAAAACTTGTGATCGATGTCAAAGAGTAGGCTATATATCTAAAAGAAATGAAATGCCTCTAAATTTCATGTTAAAAGTTGAGATCTTTGATGTTTGGGGATTAGATTTTATGGGACCATTTATTCCTTCATTTGGACACTTATATATATTAATTGCAGTAGACTACGTTTCTAAGTGGATTGACGCACAAGCTTTACCTCGTTGTGATGCTAACAGTGTTTCAAGATTTTTAATGAAAAATATTTTCACTAGATACGGAATGCCTAGAATGATTATTGTCTCAAGATTTTTGATGAAAAATATTTTCACTAGATACAGAATGCCTAGAATGATTATCACTGATAAGATTTTTAATGAAAAATATTTTCACTAGATACAGAATGCCTAGAATGATTATCACTGACGAAGGATCCCATTTTAGGAATAAATACATTCAGAGATTGGCAGAAAAGTTTAATATTATTCATAAGAATTTCTACTACTTATCACCCTTAAACTAGTGGATTAGCTGAAGTTTCTAATAGAGAGATTAAACAAATACTTAGTGCCTATCATCCTCAAATCAGTGGGTTAGCTGAAGTTTCTAATAGAAAGATTAAACAAATACTTGAAAAGACTGTAAACCTAGTAGAGTAGATTTGTCCTCTAGACTGGATACCGCATTATGGGCTTACATGACTGCTTATAAAACTCCTATTAGAATGACTCCTTACAGATTGATTTTTGGAAATACTTGTCACTTACCAGTAGAATTGGAGCATAAAGCATATTGGGCGATTAAGGAATTCAATTATAATTTGAAAGATGCTGGTAAGAAGAGATTGTTACAACTAAATGAATTAGAAGAATTAAGAAATGTGTCTTATGATAACGACAGAATTTATAAGGAGAAATAAAAGTTATGACATGATTGGAAGATTAACTAGAAGAACTTTGAACTAGGACAAGAAGTTTTACTTTACAACACTAGGCTGAAGTTATTTCCTAGAAAATTGAAGTATCGTTGGTTAGGACCCTTTAATGTGACTCAAGTTTATACTTATGGAGCTGTTAAAATTGAAGATCAGAAGAGGAGAAATAGATTTAAAGTAAATGGACACAGATTAAAACCATATTATTAGGGTAAAAGAGGCGGGCCGATGACGCCCTCGACCCACCTACGGCGAGACCGGCGAATTGGCGGTTACATGGGTTCAAATGGCAATTTTTTGCAGTTTTTGGGAGGGAATTGTCTTTTTAAACTCAAAAATTTGATTTATAGTTCATATTTTCCCTCTAAAAATGAAGTGAAACTCCACCAATTTCATTCCTATGGCTTCCAATTCCCTTGATAATCCCAGAATGCGAGTTTTCAATCGGCAAAAGTTTATTAGTGCAGAAGCGCAGCGAATCTTCAACAAGTTGCTGATGAAGAAAAGATTGATCAAGGAACGAGGATTTGTAAATGACGGATTGAATAATCCCACGATGGATATTAAAGAAACGATAGTGCGGCAAAGATGTGAAGTGATGTGCTACACTACCGCCGCCGTGGTTGTTTCAGTGGTGAAAAAAATTTATGCAAATTTACATGGAATCAACCAAGGAGTTGTTTATGTGCGAGGAAGATGGATCACTTTCACTCCTACACAGATCAAAAAATTATACAAGATAGATAATGTTCCTGTCTGCCACTATTCCAATTTCATCCCAACGAGAAACTAGATGAATGAAATTTACCAATATTTAATGGACAAAACTGACGATTGGGAAACAAGAGAAAAAAATGTATGTTAGTTTTTCTGCGACACTCCTAAATTTAGTTTCGAAATACTGGCACTTTTTCATTTCTGCGAAACTTTTACTGATAATGAAGATTGATAAAGTTTCTAAAGAAAGTGTCATTTTGAATTACTGCATCCAAAGGGGACAGTCGATCGACATTGGATCAATAATTGTGAAGTCGGTTTTGGGCCTGGTTGTTCATGGATCAACTTATGGGCTTGGACACCTCTCCACAATTTTCTCACTTTGCAATCAGTTCCAAGTGTCCTATGAAAATTGGGAAAAGGTACTGCTTCCTTGGAAACCTTTGGATCCAACTAAGAGATTCCCAGTTTTTGAAGATGAAAATGACATGGCCATCATAGTAGATCAATCATCTCAGAATTCACTGCCAGTTCAAACCCTTAGTCCTTGATAAGTCTTTGGTGAGCCTATGCGGAATCAAGAAACTAGAAAAGGAGGTACAAAATTTCATGAATGCGATGAATAATATCTCTGATTTCTTCGATCAT
This sequence comes from Phalaenopsis hybrid cultivar, assembly GCA_002079205.1. Taxonomy (NCBI): domain Eukaryota; kingdom Viridiplantae; phylum Streptophyta; class Magnoliopsida; order Asparagales; family Orchidaceae; genus Phalaenopsis; species Phalaenopsis hybrid cultivar. The sequence continues at coordinate 100,721 of JXCR01140911.1, forward strand.
CTAGACTAGAGGATGAAAGAACATTTTGAGCACTCTGGACATTTAGAAGATAGTTTGATGGATTGATGAGGAGGATGAAGTTAATAGAAGAGGATTCCACTAAAGAATTTCTATACTGACCCTTCTACAACCTCTTTGTTCATGTACAATCAATGGGTGATCTCAAAGGAGAATCTAGTATTGAATCTGATGAATAGTAGATTTATATTGCTACCTTTATGTCTACATATGTAATTTCATTTGAACTTTGCATTTGCTTTGTTTTAGAATTATCCTTTAAGATCTTTGTATAGGTTAGAATAAGCATAGGATGTTTTGTTTTCAGCGTTTTGAGTGTTCTGGCTTGGATTTTGACACTAAATTAATGTGTTGAGGTTAAGAAAATACCAAACTTAGGTGTGTTAAGTAACGTACATTGTACCCCTTTGAATTTATATATAAATGTGATATTTTGTGTTATAATAGTTTATTTGTGTTAAGTACATCATTTAGTCACTTAAAATTATGTTTATAATGATTGAAAAGATGTCGTTAAGGCTTGGAATTGATCGAAATCGCAAAAATCCAGAATTTAGACAAAATGAATTGAGCCCGCCGACGGCGAGATTTTCCCGAGACTTAGGAGTTAAACTCTAATAGAGCGCACCAACGACACCATCGATCCCGTCGACGGCGAGCTCATGAAAAAACACCTTTAACCGCGATTTTGACCAGTTAACCGCCACTATTCATCATCCCCTTCCTGCTAAAAATGTTATTTTTGACCTAGGGCTTGAAAGATCTTTGATTGGGAGGAAATTTCAAGGCTTTTTGACACCGAATTTGATCATCTCTAGGTAAGAGCTTCACTCCAAACTAAATAATATTTGACTCAAACAAAATTTACTTCCATATTTAAAGGAAAGAAGTGCATACAAGATCAAGTTTTTGAAAGTACGGGAGAAGAAGTTGAACGAGTTATTGCCGAGAGGAGGTGGGAAAACTTTTCTTACACCACCAATAAAGCCAATACAAATGTTGTGAAGGAGTTCTACGCCAATGTGATTTATTCTGATGACAGAATCGTTCAAGTGCGTAGATTCTCTGTTGAGTTTACCGCCGCCCGCATCAACACTTTTTATGAAATCCCATACTCTTATAGCTGCCAATATGAATCATTTAGTACAATGGAAGACCCTCTAAATGATGTGATCAACTTTCTCACTGATGGGAAAGGAAAATGGAAGATAAAGCAATGAGAATGGGTAAATTTTTCTGTTTCCATGTTGAATGCCACCTCTAAGGTGTGGCACTATTTCATTTCCTCTACTCTGTTACCGACCTATCACCATAGTGAGGTAACTAGAGTTATTCTGAATTTCTGTATTAAGAATAGTAGAACTATAAATGTGGGGAGAATAATTCTTAAGAATATCTAAATTTTTGTATTCAAAATAGTAAAACTATAAATGTGGGGAGAATAATTCTTAAGAATATATTGGCGTGACACTATTTCATTTTCTCTACTCTGTTACCAACTTATCACCATAGTGAGGTAACTAGAGATAGAGCTATTCTGAATTTTTATGTAGAATAATAGAACTATAAATGTGGGGAGAATTATTCTTAAAAAGATATTGACTACGGCGATGAGTGAGACTAGTGGAGGTCTAGGACATCCTGGACTTATTTATACAATTTGCAAACTTTTTGGGAAATTGGAGATGAAAAATGGGTTTACCATATGAAACCCATCAGTAAGGCTAATTTGAAGACTTATGAATCCCATGAGAAATGGAGAACTGGGAGTAGAAGTCAAGAACCTTCTACTAGTAGAGATGTCCCCTCTACAAGTTATGACGTTCCACCTTCTAGTTCCCCTACCCTCTCTGATTTGATGAATGAGTTGACCTTGCAGCGGAAGAGCATAGAATTGATAAATGAAAGGATTGGAGGTTTAGGACATCGACATGATTATGATAGTGAGTACCTTCAGAGGCATTCAAATTTTGAGGTAGCTTATTAAAAAGCTCAGGCCCGACACTACAGAGGTGAACCTGATGTTGCTTTTCTTGAGTGCCCCTAATATACTCAGTATCATCCCGATCCACCTGTTGATCAAGGCGATGAAGATATAGCTTGGGATTTTGATATTGAATGAAACTGATGTACTTATATTTGTACTTTTATTTCTGTAATATTTTGTAATAGAAATAGATGTATATGTATTTGGACTTTCATTTTTATTATTTTGTGTACTTGGATAATTTTAATTTTTGTTATATAGTGTTATAGTTAAATTTGCATGTATAGTTTAATAGATGTTAAGTAGTATTTTATAATGTAATGTGATTTTTAGTTTCATATTTTAATTTTAATTGTATTGTTTAGTATGGTGGATGTGTTAGGAAATGTTGTGCTTGTTTAATGTTTTAGTTTTATACTTATTTCAAAATTTCATTTAAAAATTTCTTTAATGATTTATATGTGTAGAAAGCGTCTAATATTATAGACCAGGTGAAGTACAATTCCTCTAATAATTTATATTTGTAGAAAGCTCCTAATATTACACACCAGGAGAAGTAAAAAATTTGAGAAGGCCTGCAAAAATTTCAGAATGATGAAAATGCCTACAATACTGAGGTATGATTTATATTTATAGTTTTTCTTTCCACCTGTATTATTTCATATTTAAAAATTTAAGTTTGGGGGAGGGAAGAAAAAGATTAACAATTAGATGTCCTCTATGTCAATATTTTGAAAAATTATTTATATGACTTCATGTAGTGAATTTAATTCAGGTAACAATATTTTTGTAACTATTTAAATATTATGGTAGATTTAAAGAAATATTTTTGTAATGAAAATTGTAACTATATTTTTGTAGCCATTTAAAATATTATGGTAGATTTAAAGAAATATTTTTGTAATGAAAAATTAATTATTGTAACTTAAGATATTTAGTATAAGAGAATAAGATTATAGTTAACTATTTGAAGTAAAGGAAAAAGTAAAGGACACTATATTTTGAAGTGTTAATAATCTGGAAATTTATTTGAGAAGAAAAGATTGGGGCTCAATGATGTAAAAGCTATGAATCTTAAGAAAAATTAATTTTGTAAATTAAGATATTTAGTATAAGAGAATAAGACTATAGTTAACTATTTAAAGTAAAGGAAACTATTACTTAAGATATTTAGTATAAGAGAATAAGACTATAGTTAACTATTTAAAGTAAAGAAAACTATACTTGAAGAAATCTAGAAATTCATTTGAGAAGAAAATATTGGGGCTCAATGATGTAAAAACTATGAAATATTTATAGGGTAAAGAAATTCTTTGAGTTTTAAATTTAGGGAAAGAAAAGTGAAGTTTAAAATCATTAAAGGTTATCCAGATATAGTATTCCTCACTTGAAAAGGAAAAATAAAGGATTGAAAACAATCTCTGAAAAGAAAAGAAAAATATATAGGATTGAAAGCAATTCAAATGAGAAAGAAAAAAAAATTAAATTATGGAAGTGAGGTGAAGCTTGAGGATATGCCTAATCAAAAATTGGCTTCACTGGACCTACCTAAAGAGAAAACTTTAATACATTCCTGAACTTATATTTATGGAATAACTCTTTTACTAGTAGAGATCTCATGAAGTTTCTATCTTTTGGATATTCTAAGTGACCTAATATTGCAACATATAGTCATTCTTGAAATGAATAGAAAACGAGAACTCTTAAACTTGATGACTAGATAATCTTGTGACTACAGAGTTAATTCAATTACTTGAGTTTTTTCTAAGAATCTCATTATGATATTTATTTAAATCAAACTTATAGTATTTCTTAATTAAAACTTTACTGCAGTAGATCATAACTTCTATATAGTACTAAAATTACTTGAGGACAAGTAATAGTTAAGTTTGGGGGATTTTGACCAGAAAAAATATGTTGAGATTTTCATACCTATTTTATACTATTTTTAATGATATTGAACTTTAAAGAAAGGTATTTTTGATGTTTTGTTGCAGGAATAAAGCAAAAAGATGCAAAAAAGAGCAAATTTGGAGCGAAAATGACCAAAATGTGGAGATTTAAAGTAGGTCGCCGACGACCCCCTTGACGCCGCCGACGGCGAGTTTCTCCCAAGGCTACAGGACAAAATTCTCCAGAAGTCCGCCAACATTGCCTTCGAGGCAGCCGACGGAGAGCTCAGCGCTTATGCCTACTCAAGCTTTGGATAAGGCCAAATTTTGAAGGGATGCTAAGACAACTCTTAGGAAAGCTCATCCACAACTTTAAAAGAAGTTTTGGCAAAAAATCTAAAGAGTCTAGAGAGTCTAGGAGGGGCTAGAGGTCCTGGATGTTAGAAAGGTTCCAATAGTGTGTAAAAATTGTGAGGAATTCCTGGAGAGCTTGTAAAAGTGGAGGGAAAGTGAGAGATTTCTTCCTCTTTGCTACTTCGAAGAAGAATTCTGTGTGTTGTAAAGAAAGGAAGAGATTCAGAGGAATTTCAAGGAGAGTTCTTTGGGAGAAATTAAAGATAACTTATGTACTTGTTGTAGCTTGTATGACTTTGATATTATGTATGAATTTCGAGTTTTGTTGTGTTTTCCCCATTAAATCTGAGTAGTTTTCTTTATCTTTCTCCTTGTCTCGAGATTTGTGAACTAGTGATTTGAATTGGTGAAGTCATGAAATTGTTTAAGAAATTGTGATGATCTTTTCACTTCGATCTTAATTTACTTTCAATCTGGGCAATTGATTTGT
>JXCR01140911.1:113378-123658 GCA_002079205.1 Phalaenopsis hybrid cultivar
TAAAATTTTATGAACATTTTTATCATTCGCAAATTGTCCTCCAAATTCAGAATCATGATATTTTTGAATAATTTCTTGAATTTCTTTATAAGGCACACATCGTCTCAACATTAAATCTTTACATTGCTTATATAAACAAGGATCATCCCAAAAATAAGATTTTGCATCATAAATGATTTTTTTTCCTGCTATTTTGTTAGTCCATATGGTAAAACACCACTAACAATATAATTTACAATATCAACATACCAAGGAATTTCCCATCCTTTTATAGCATAAAGTCGTTCATCATAAAAAGTTTCATTAATATCTTTTTCCATGTCAAGCATTCCTTCTTGTTCTAGCCTAGACAAATGATCAACAATTTGATTATCAATTTCATTCCTATCGACTACTACATAATCAAACTCTTGCATCAGAAGAACCCATCTAATTAATCTTTGGTTTATCCTCCTTCTTTTGCATCAAATAATTAATAGTCAAATGGTCAGTATGCACGAAATATTTTGCTCCAATCAGATATGATCCAAACTTATCAAAAGTATACACAATAGCTAATAACTCTCTTTCAATGGTGGTGCAGTTAATTTTACCAGCAATAAGAGTCTTACTAACATATTATATAACTTTAAAATCAGATCATATCTCTGTCCTAAAATAGCTCCAATAGCATAATCACTAGCATCACACATTAATTCAAAAGGTTCCTCCCAATCAAGTGAAACAATTATTGGACCAGCGATCAATTTTTCCTTTAATGTTTCAAAGGCTTTAAGGCAATCTTGATTAAAGTCAAATTTTGTATCTTTTTTCAGAAGTTGGCATAAAGGTTTAGTGATTTTTGAAAAATCTTTAATGTATCTCTTGTAAATTCCAGCATGTTCTAAAAGCTCCTAACTCCTCTTCTTGTGGTAGGTGGAGGTAGGTTCAATATAACCTGTTTTTTTGTGGGATTTACTTCCATGACATTTTTTGAAATTTTGTGTCCAAACACAATTCCTCCTACAACCATAAATTGACATTTTTCCTAGTTCAATAAGAGATTAGTCTTTTCACAGCATTCTAGAACTATTTTTAAATGGTTTAGACATATTTTGAATGAAGTTCCAAATACAAAAAAAAATTTTATAAAGACTTCAATCCCTTTTTTAATCAAATCACTAAAAATTGACATCATACATATTTGAAGTGTTGTAGGTGCATTACATAATCCAAAAGACATTCACTGAAAAGCAAAAGTTTCATAAGGACTAGTAATTGTTGTTTTATCTTGATTCTCTAGAGCAATAGGTATTTGATGATAACCACTATATCCATCTAGAAAATAAAAATATTTATGCCCAGCTAATCTACCCAACATCTATACAATTCAATATGCTCATTTGTCACTACAGTCACACCTCCTTTCTTTGGAACACAATAAATTGGACTAACCCAAACACTCTCTAAAATAGGATATATTATTACAACATCTAACCATTTTAAAAAATTTTTCTTTACAAATTCTTTGGTCATAGGATTTAATCTTTTTTAAGTGTCAGCTCTTGCTCTATGTTGATCTTCTAATAAAATTTTATGCATACAAATTGAAGTATTGATTCCTTTAATATCAGCTAATGTCCATCCAAAAATGTTCTTATATCTTTTCAAAGTTTCCAACAACAATTGCTTTTCCGTATCAGTTAATTCTGAGGACACTATAACAGGTAATGTAGATAAATCTCCAAAAAATGAATACTTTAAATGTGTAGGAAGTGTTTTTAGTTTTAGTTTAAGAGGTTTCTCAATAGATGGAATCAAATTCTTGTTAACTTTGGTAGGATCTAACATTTCAAATCTTTCCTGAACATAATCCATATCCTCTTTATTCACTTTCATAGATTCATCTTGAATTTTATCCTCATCTTGATATTTCATATATTTCTTTTTAAATTCTCTCTTAAAAGTTTTCTTGAAATATTCATCGCTTAAATATTCATTAATATCCATTTTGAAGCATTCAATCTGTTGCTATTTTGTAGGGTATCTCATTGATTTTGCAATATGAAATGTAACCTCTTGATCACTAACTCTCATAGTTAATTCTCCTTTCTGCATATCTATCAAAGCTCTTCTAGTGGCTAAGAATTGTCTTCTTAAAATAATATAAATTTCTTTGTCTTGCTCCATATCTAATGCAATAAAGTCCACTCAAAAAATAAATTTATCAACTTTTACTAAAACAACTTCTATAATTCGTTTTCGATAGGTAATCAAATGATCAACTAACTGAAGAGGTACAGTTGTAGGTGAAATATCTCCTAAGTCCAACCTTTTGAAAATTGATAACGACATAAGATTAAAATTGGCTCCTAAATCACATAAAGCTTTTCTATGAAAATTGTTCGCCAATAGCACATGGAATTGTAAAACTTCTAGGATCTTTTAGTTTTTCAGGAAGCTTTTTCTGAATTATAGCGCTACACTCTTCACTGATTACAACAATCTCATTATCTACAAACTTCTTATTCTTATTAAGTATTTCCTTCATAAACTTTACATAGCTTGAAATTTGTTCCAAAGCCTCAAAAAATGGAATTTTTATCTTTAATTTCCTCATAATATCCAAAAATTTTAAAATTTGATTATCTTTATGTTTTTGCTTCAATATTTCAGGAAATCGAGGTGGTGGTTTTTCTATAGTTATTTTCATTGGTTTAATAAATTTTCTACTTCAAAATAAAAATCTTCACCAAACTTTTCATTTTCCACCTCATCTTTTTCAACTTCAACTTCTTGTTGAACTCTGTTTTCTAATTCTTTTCCACTTCTCAGTTGAATAGCTTTAATTTGCTCTTTGTTCTAATCTTTTGGATTTACTTCAACATTACTAGGCAATGTTTCTGGAGGTCTATTGCTAAGTGCGGTAGCAATACGTCCAAATTTATTTTTCATGTTTCTGATAGTAGCTCCTTGATTTTATAATTGACTAACAATTTGCAATATCAATTCTTCCATTAATAACTTTTTCTCCTTACTCTGCAAATTATTAAAAGTTGGGTTGATGAGATTTATAAGCTTCATTACCTTGATTGTTGAAGTTTTCCAATGGGTTCGCAGCAGTGTTTCCCCATTAAGGATTTGTAGCATTAGAATTATTGTTACTCCAACTAAAGTTTGGATGATTCTTCTAATCAGGGTTATAATAATTGGCATAAGGGTTATTAGAATGATTATTTATTGCATTTAAAGTCTCATAAGAAGATTGAGATTTTATCATTTGTCCCAATAATTTTTCCTCAAGCATAGATGCTGGTTGAGAGTAATTACTTCAACAATACTAGGCAATGTTTCTGAAGGTCTATTGCTAAGTGCGGTAGCAATACATCCAAATTTATTTTTCATGTTTCTGATTATAGCTCCTTGATTTTTTAAATGACTAACAATTTGTAATATCAATTCTTCCATTGATAACTTTTTCTCCTTACTCTACAAATTATTAAAAATTGGGGGGTGATAAGATTTATAAGCTTGATTACCTTGATTGTTGAAGTTTTCCAAAGGGTTCGCAGCAGTGTTTCGCCATTAAAGATTTGCAGCATTAGAATATTGTTACTCTAACTAAATTTTGGATGTTTCTTCTAATCAGGGTTATAATAATTGACATAAGGGTTATTAGAATGAATGTTTATTGCATTTAAAGTCTCATAAGAAGATTGATATTTTATCATTTGTCCCAATAATTTTTCCCTCAAGCATAGGTGCTGTCTGAGAATATTTCATTTCTAATTGATCTATCTTCTTTAATATATCAACTATTTGGGCAGTTAAAGTAAATATAATATCATAATCATGAATACTAGCTACTATTTTGGATTTACTCTTTCAGAGGGCCCTTGAAAATTATTTGTAGCTATCTCTTCAATTAATGAATATGCTTCATCGAACAGTTTTGACATTAATGATCCACCAGCGTTAGCGTGAATTATCGATCTAAGAGATCCAACCAACCCATTATAAAAAGTGCTAATTATTAACTAATTTGGCAAAGCATGATGTGAACACTTTCTAAAGAGATCTTTAAATCTTTCCCAGGCTGTGGGTTGGCTCTGCTAGGGTTTGAGAGCTGATGGGTTCTTGCTGGCGACGCCGTTGGTGGTGGTGCTTGGGACTACAAGACAGAAGTTTCAAGACTTTGCTGGTAGAGGAAAAAAGGGAGTCTTGGTTGAGAGCCAAGAGTTTACTTCTTACTGGTAAGGATATTGTTACATTGAATTTGGGACTGGAATCTTTAGTTTTACCTCTGGCTCTTCCTCTGGTGGTGAGGAAAGAAGGGGAAAGAAGCTTGCATCTACTTCAAGAAGGTGTTCTATTCTTGGTCTTTTTCAAGCTGCTTGGCTTTGCTGGAGCAGTGCTACTGTTACTATTACATTACTGTCGTAAAGCTTAGTAGCTTCCTTCTTATCCATATCTACCATTCTCTAACTGCTGATCTCTTTGTGGGGTGCAGTTGGAGACTATTATGGCTACTCCTATTGATTTGGAGACAAACTTGCAATGGACTAAAGCTACCTATGCTGGGGCAGTAGGAAAACCCTCTTCTGCTTTGGTAAACCCTGATCTTCTAGTTTTTCCACAGGAGTTTCATAACACTGCTGCTGGCAGGGGTTCTGCTCCTTGCATCCATCTTGTGGGATTAACGAATGGGGAACCAGCTGCCATATTCTCAGAATAAGAGCTTTTGGAAATGAACTTGGAAGTTCAGTTCACACTTATTGGAAAATTCTGCCCGGGTCACCCTAAGATGGATCTAGTGAGGAATTACATTGATTCTCTAAACATTTTTGACTGGAAGCTTGGATTATTGGATGGCAAATACCTCCTTATCCAGCTGACAAGGGAAGAAGATTATGCAAGAATATTTGCCAAAAAATCAATTATTATTGCTGGTGCTGAAATGAAAATTTTATAATGGACACCTGAGTATGACCCTTCTCAAGAACCTCCTACAGTGTCAATTTGGTTCAAGCTACCAAAATTAACAATACATCTTTTCAAACTAAATGCCTTATTGAATATTGGCAGTACTTTAGGAACACCATTGAAGGTGGATGCTGCTACTTATAGCAAAGCTAGGCCAACAATTGCCAGAATTCTGGTGGAGAGGGATGTGACTCTACCAGAAGTTAAGAGGATTTGGATTGGAGACTCCTTGAAGGCCTTTTGGCAAGAAGTTGTCATGGAGCAAAAACCCTATTACTGCCAACATTGCAAAATGTTTAGGCATACTAGGGAGAAATGCTACAGGCTAAACCCTCTTAATAGAAAACAAATAACCCTCCTACAGCTGGAAATGAACACTGAAAATACTCACCTCTTGAGAGAAAACAACAAAGAAACTCATCTTCTGGTCTCCAAGGTGACAGGAACAAATGAAACAAACAACCCTTCTACTGATCAATTTTCTCCCAAGACCCAGCAGGTGAAGTCTCCTTCAGCAAAGAAGAGAGATACAGCTGGTGTGGCTTTGGAGACAGGTAGAACTAGAAGTGAAAATCTCACAGTTCAAGTCAGCTCAAGGGACCCTATTGAGGCCCTTTGATCTACTAGGGACCTTGTAGCTAGAGTGAAGGTGACTCCCCCTACTGAAGCTGTGGTTTCAGAATTGAACAATGAATTGGAATCAGAATGGCAGACCCAAAAAACAAGAAAGAAAAGGAATACTAAACAAGAAGATCTGAAAAAAGGGAAGGAAGAGGAAGTATCACCCAAAGAAGATCCTAGCACCCAAAGGAGAGGAAGCATCACTAAACTAAGGGGGAGAACTAGATCTAGATCTCAACCTTCCATCCATCCCCCCTCCCCATGATAAATATGTTGTGTTGGAACATAAGGGGGATTGCCCACCCCTTATCTCTAAAAAGACTCAAATATCTTAAGAAAAACATAAATTTTGGTGTTTGGCAATTTTGGAGCCTATGGTTCATATCAACACTAACAATATTGCTAAAGCTTTCCCTGGCTTCAACCTTACCACTAACATTAACAATAAAATTTGGTTTTTCTGCAGGAAAGAAATGAAGTGCACTATTTTAGTTAACCACCACCAAATCCTGCATATGAAAATTAGTACTGATGACATGGATGGTTTTGCTTCATTTGTTTATGGTGACAGTTCCAAAATGGCAAGAATTGAGCTGTGGAAGACCCTACAAAACATCCAGGCCTCCATTGACAAAGCTTGAATTGTGGGAGGAGATTTTAATTGTATTTCTTCTCTTGCTGAAAGAAGGGGGGGTAAGAACTCCCAATCCTGTCACTATATCCAACTTCAATGACAACATCCAAAAAACTGGTTTATTTGATCTTGGATTTAGTTGCTCAGCCTTCTCCTGGAGAAGGAAAAATGTGTGGGAATGACTGGATAGAGTCTTTGCCAATGACCATTGGATTCAAAACTTTTTGCAGACTACTATAACTCACTTAAGTCTTGCTGGATCTGATCACAGGCGTTTGCTGATCACTATTGGCCCTAATCAATGTTGTCAGAAGAGTGCTTTTAGGTACTTGAATGTTTGGTCTCAACATAAGGATTTAATGTAGATTGTCAAGGATAATTGGAAGGCAGATTCCCATCTTCACCCTTTCATTAATCTGTGGTAAAAGCCAAAAAAGGTGGGGAAAGCCCTCAAACATTGGAGTTGGAACACTTTTGGAGATTTGCTGAAGGTGGTGGAGAAGGCTGAAAAGGAGCTGCTTGATCTAGTGGAGGAGCACAACAAGGGGAAGACTGATGAAACCGCTCTTTTAGAGGCCAATGAAAGAGTTCTTGCTGCTGTAAACTGGCAGGATCACTTCCTAAAGCAAAAGACTGTCAAGAGTAAATTTACTGAAGGGGACAGAAATACCAAATTTTACCATGCCTGCATTAAGCACCAGAGAAGAAGCAACACTATCCATTGCATTAAAGATCAAAATGGAAATTGAATCAGGAAGGAGGAGGAGATTGATGAAAGTGCAGTCAATTATTGCCAAAACCTCATGACTGTGCACAACACATATAGAGATCAAATAGGCAGAACCCTGTTTTCTGAAAGCAACAAGTACACTGAACACCTCAATCTGACTGACATTCCCGAGGAAGAGGAGATCCAAAGAGCTTAAAATTCCATAGATAGCAGCAAATCTGCTGGTCCTGATGGCTTCACTGTTGACTTCTATAAAAAAGCCTAGGGGTAAATTAAGGTGGAGGTTATTCAAGCCATCCAACAGTTTTTTAAAGGACGTCCTCTCCCAGATTATTTCTGTGCTTCATCTATTGTCCTCATTCCTAAGACTACAATTAAGAACTGTTGGAGTTAGTTCAGAACCCTGAGCCTCACCAATGTCAACAGCAAGATGGTAAGCAAAATCCTGGTGAGCAGACTTCAACCAGCTTTACCCAAGTTGATACGTATTAATCAAGCTGCTTATGTGAAAGGGAGAAGTATAGGGGACCAATTTTTACTTGCTCAAGAGCTCTTACAGAACTTGGAGAAACCTTGCAGAGGCGACAATGTAATCTACAAGCTTGATCTGAAGAAGGCTTATTATATGGTACATTGGGATTTTATTATTGAATGCTTGGAGGCAAGAGGGTTCTCTAGGGAATTATGTCAAACCATAAACAGATGGCTTAAGGCCAATGCCAATTTTGTCTTCATAAATGGAAAAGCCCATGGGTTCTTTAAAGCTACTAGAGGTCTTAAGCACGGAGATCCTCTTTCCCCTACTATTTTCATCCTGGTGTTGGATTACCTCTCAAGACTCATTGATAGTCAGGAGAATAAGAAATGCTCTAGTGCTTATCACAATAAAGCTAAGATGGACATTAGTCATCTTATTTATGCAGATGATATCTTCATTTACAAGGGCAACAAAGGCTGCTACAAGATACCTTGATGAGCACTTGATTAAATTTCAAAAGGTGTTTGGTCTAAAAGTAAATAAAGATACATGTCAGATCCTAACCAACATGAGAGTTCCTATTTCTATAAAGCAATGGCTGTCTGAGTTCACTGGTTTTTCAACTATGAGCATGTCTTTTCAAGATGTGGGCACTCAACTTGTTAGAGGTAGAACCAAACAGAACCAATTTAATGAGTTCATTGATAAAATTAATTCTACCCTTCAGATGTGGTCCAATTTTTACCTATCTAATGTTGGAAGAATCACCCTTGTCAAGAGTATTCTCACTGTCATCCCGCTCTACACCCTTCAAGTGGCAACCTTGAAAAGAAGCACCACTTATATGCTGGAAAGAATGTTTAACATGTTCCTCTAGGCTAGAAAAAAGAAACAAATGATCTAGGCTAGTTGGCAAAGATTGGCTAAACCTTATGAAGCTAGTGGTTTGGGATTCAAAGGACTTCACCAAATGCAGCAAATCAGTATGTGTAAACTTTGGATCAGATTTAGACAAAATGATAGTCTTTGGGCAGAATACATGATGGCCTAATATTGCAAATATGACCATCCTAGGGAAGTAACTAAGAAGGTTGGAGACTCCAGGACCTGGATCTAGATGCTCAAGAGAAGAGAAGAGATTGAAAATTTTCTTATTTGGGAGCTGGGCCATGGAGAAATAAACTTCTGGAAGGACAAATGGTGCCTTACTGATCACTTGGAACCACTGCAACAGGCGAAAGAGGAAGATCTACTTGTTAAAGACTGTTGGAGTGGAAATGAGTGGTCTGAGGATGCTTTGAATACCATCCTGAAGAAATCTTCTGCTGGAAGAATCTCAAAAATTCACTTTGATAAAAACAAAAAAGAGCAGATCCAACTCATTAAAAGGAACAGCTCTAGCCTTTCTAAGGACATCCAGAATAGTGTCTTCAGAGGGAAAAACTGCCAGCGGAAAATTTTTACTTGTCAAAAGCTCCTAACTACTTCAATGCTGTTCTTTTCTTGGAGAGTGCTAAATGATTTGATTCCTACTGATGATATCCTAAAACTAAATGGTTTGAAAGGCCCCTCAAGATGTCTCCTTTGCAAAAATAATCCAGAATCTAGTGATCATCTTTTCTTCAGTTGTAGATTTGCTAGGGATGTTTGAAAACTTTTGACCTCCAAATTTAACCTCAACCTGATCAATGTTGGCTGGGGAAACATCAAAGAAAATCTAAAAGACTAGCAAGAAATAAAACTTATGCCTCTTCCATTCATTGTTGCATGGTTTCTGTGGAATGCTAGGAACAAGGCTAAACATGAGGACAAAGGGACTAACCTAGACTCTGTGGTGGCTAACTGTCAGGCCTACCTTCAAAAGTTGATTAGCTGGAAGAAGTTCCCTCAAATTTTGAAGAACCTGCCTAATATAGAACCGAAACAGCCTAAAGTTATTAAGGTCAGATGGGAGAAGCCCCCTTAACCCTTCATCAAAATAAACACTTATGGAAGCTTCACCAATAAGAAAGCTGGCATTCGAGGGACTTTTAGAGACCACACTGGTAAAGTCCTGCTTTATTTCAAGACCCCCTACTTTGCTGCTGATGCCCTGGAAACTGAAGCCATTGCTCTTTACTGGGCACTCAAATTTGCCATGGAAATTCAGTTGAATTGGATTATTGCTTAAGTAGAATCTTCCCTATTGGTGGATCTGATCACTGAAAACCTTTCCCCCCTTGGTACATTATCTAGTGGATGCACAAGATAAAGAAGCTTATCACTGAAATCAAGCCACAAATCTCCTTTGTTTATAGGGAAGCCAACAGGCCTGCAAACTTTCTGGCTTTGGAGGGATCTAAGTCAATTCATGCTGAAGTCTCCACTTCCCCTCCCCTCCCCCTTTAACCTTTATTACAAGGGGATAAACTTCATACACCTTACCTAAGATTGTAGACATGATGCCAGAATCCTCCTCACTGCTCTTGGGAATATTTTCTCTCCTTTACACTTGCTGCTCTCCTTTTCAGATGTCTGCTGTTGTTAGTCTGCTGGGGTTTTGTTTTGTGTCCTTCTTAGATTTTATATATATATTTATTTAGATTTACGTGTGTATATATATATATATATATACATACACACACACACACACACAATGTATTCTCACTGTGCTTGAGATGAAGTTGTAAGTGAATGGGTGTCGGCACTATTTTTGGTGTGGGGTTCGCCCGTAAGAAGCTGTCGGTCATCGAAATTGAAATCCCTTTGCCCGCTTCGGGAGGACGTTAAAAAAGTTGGGTTTTGAAAAAAGATGAAGTCAAACTGACTCCATAATTTTCATAGTTTAAATGAAAGAGCGCTTTACCTCAAATTTT
>JXCR01140915.1:10060-24710 GCA_002079205.1 Phalaenopsis hybrid cultivar
TTCAAAAAGAACTTATTGGAATGATCTAAATCTATTGGAAGCTATATGATCAAGTGACTTGCAGTACCCTTATAGTCTTGAACTAGAATAGAGTATACTAGCATCTGAAAATGAAGAGCGCTCTTTTGATCAAATAACTGACAATTTGAATTGGCATTTTTATCATGGTTATGTACATTGTTATGGTATGAATAGGAAGGTTTCAGTCTCCTAATAGTGATTATTGTCATGCAACATATTCTTCAACTCACGTTCCTATAGTGATCTGCAAAGTAATAATCATTGTTTTATGTGTAAGATCAATCTTTATGGTCCTGACAAATACATGTAGTGTTGTATGAATGATGAACTAAGCTTTTGGAAGTTGAATTACAAACTTGTAATGGCAAATTTTTGAACAGAAAGTTCTATACATCGGTTGATCAATGAGACAAACCATGTTTAAAGTATGCAAGAACATATTTGCTAAATTAAAACTCATGGTTCAAGTTAAATGTTATTTTATCTTTGGTTTCAGATAGTGGATTAGATGTTTCAAGGGAAATTAAACTTGAAATGAGATGAATGTTTCAATTTAAGAGAAATATTTGCCATTTGCAAACCAGGATTGCTTGAGAAAAATTTGGGCTGGGATAAACTTAAGCAGTCTCTATGAAATTTAGAGTTTAGTGAGACTAGCGAGTTTGGTTGCTTCGGTTTTAAGCCAAATCAATGTGCTCTGTCCGTCCATTTTTGAAATGTTCTACCTAAAAAGATTTGAACCATGCTTATCTAAAGTAGTTGATTCAATTCATGTTCAATCTTAGACTATCCACTAATTTGCTTGGATAAATGACATGATTACTGTTGAAGAACATAAATATGGACCAAAGCACTTGATTATCAAATTCCGCATTATAAACATGATCATAAAATATGCATTCAAGAATTCAATTGTTGTGATTTTATGAAATATCAAATCATTCATTCTATAATTAAAATTAATTAGACATGATTATAACTTCAATTCTAGTAATGAGTAGAAATATGTTATAGAGCCATTATTTTCATTTATAAAAAATGATGATATGCTTTTACTTTCTACTTCATTTGACCTCTATCCACATTAACCGAAAAAAGAAAGCAATTGTTGTCCACTTCCTTTTACCATTTGTATATAACCTTTATTAAATTCATAATTTCTGAATCGGTTTTGGTTTGATTTTGGCTTGCTCGACCATAAAATTATAAGCTATTTAAAACCACGATGAAGCTGTTCTGTACTTGAACAAAATCAAATTGGTTAGTTTGGAACCACGATGAAGCTGTTCTGTACTCGAACAAAATCAAATTGGTTAGTTTGGTTTAGTTTGATTGGTTTTCCGGATATGTTTTGTACACCTTTAGAAATTAGTAGGTTTTTTTACAGTAACCTGCAGGTCTTGCTTTAGCGGAAGCCTTTTGAACTGGCTATACCTTTTCTTACTAGGATTGCCTGAATTATTTTCTTTAAAGCAAGCTTTTATTTATGTGAATCTGTTTATGTCTTTAGATCCACAATTCACACACACATTTTCTCAAAATCCATTCATACCACATTATAAAAGCAACAATTTGGCCGACCAGTTGATTTTCATCTAGAAACAATACTTGATGATTGAGCTTTTTCCAAAGTTTTCCAAGATGCAATGTATTTCTCAGGCGTGAGATTTTATTGTTAGGTTTCTTTTTATTCTTTCTCCTTCTATTTATTTCAGCTTAGTTTTTGGTTGGAAAATAGCGTTGAATTTATTCATATGCGACACAAGCACATGTTTCTTTAGTTGCACGATATCAGAATCTACTGTTTTTTAACATGAATTTTGGTGTTCTTGTTTCATGGTAGTCATTATTAATTATAAGTCACTGGTAACAAGTTTTCTTTCGTGAACATTTTTGCATGCACATTTGTGTAATCATCTATGTCCTGATTATTTACATGTTAATAAATGCATCAAAGTTTAATGGCTTCATTTAAATTGCATTGCATGCCATTTATTTCATTAGGTTCCATTAGGAAGCCTGCGTACAAGTTCAAGTGGGCTATTGTACCTGCTATTGTATGTAGGTAGATCATCTTTAGTTTGTCATGAGGGGATTACACTTTCCATTTAGGTGTCGTTTCTGTATGATTCTCTTTGTTATAAAGTCCACAGCAAACTTATNTTTCAGTCTCCTAATAGTGATTATTGTCATGCAACATATTCTTCAACTCACGTTCCTATAGTGATCTGCAAAGTAATAATCATTGTTTTATGTGTAAGATCAATCTTTATGGTCCTGACAAATACATGTAGTGTTGTATGAATGATGAACTAAGCTTTTGGAAGTTGAATTACAAACTTGTAATGGCAAATTTTTGAACAGAAAGTTCTATACATCGGTTGATCAATGAGACAAACCATGTTTAAAGTATGCAAGAACATATTTGCTAAATTAAAACTCATGGTTCAAGTTAAATGTTATTTTATCTTTGGTTTCAGATAGTGGATTAGATGTTTCAAGGGAAATTAAACTTGAAATGAGATGAATGTTTCAATTTAAGAGAAATATTTGCCATTTGCAAACCAGGATTGCTTGAGAAAAATTTGGGCTGGGATAAACTTAAGCAGTCTCTATGAAATTTAGAGTTTAGTGAGATTAGCGAGTTTGGTTGCTTCGGTTTTAAGCCAAATAAATGTGCTCTGTCCGTCCATTTTTGAAACGTTCTACCTAAAAAGATTTGAACCATGCTTATCTAAAGTAGTTGATTCAATTCATGTTCAATCTTAGACTATCCACTAATTTGCTTGGATAAATGACATGATTACTGTTGAAGAACATAAATATGGACCAAAGTACTTGATTATCAAATTTCGAATTATAAACATGATCATAAAATATGCATTCAAGAATTCAATTGTTGTGATTTTATGAAATATCAAATCATTCATTCTATAATTAAAATTAATTAGACATGATTATAACTTCAATTCTAGTAATGAGTAGAAATATGTTATAGAGCCATTATTTTCATTTATAAAAAATGATGATATGCTTTTACTTTCTACTTCATTTGACCTCTATCCACATTAACCGAAAAAAGAAAGCAATTGTTGTCCACTTCCTTTTACCATTTGTATATAACCTTTATTAAATTCATAATTTCTGAATCGGTTTTGGTTTGATTTTGGCTTGCTCGACCATAAAATTATAAGCTATTTAAAACCACGATGAAGCTGTTCTGTACTTGAACAAAATCAAATTGGTTAGTTTGGAACCACGATGAAGCTGTTCTGTACTCGAACAAAATCAAATTGGTTAGTTTGGTTTAGTTTGATTGGTTTTCCGGATATGTTTTGTACACCTTTAGAAATTAGTAGGTTTTTTTACAGTAACCTGCAGGTCTTGCTTTAGCGGAAGCCTTTTGAACTGGCTATACCTTTTCTTACTAGGATTGCCTGAATTATTTTCTTTAAAGCAAGCTTTTATTTATGTGAATCTGTTTATGTCTTTAGATCCACAATTCACACACACATTTTCTCAAAATCCATTCATACCACATTATAAAAGCAACAATTTGGCCGACCAGTTGATTTTCATCTAGAAACAATACTTGATGATTGAGCTTTTTCCAAAGTTTTCCAAGATGCAATGTATTTCTCAGGCGTGAGATTTTATTGTTAGGTTTCTTTTTATTCTTTCTCCTTCTATTTATTTCAGCTTAGTTTTTGGTTGGAAAATAGCGTTGAATTTATTCATATGCGACACAAGCACATGTTTCTTTAGTTGCACGATATCATAATCTACTGTTTTTTAACATGAATTTTGGTGTTCTTGTTTCATGGTAGTCATTATTAATTATAAGTCACTGGTAACAACTTTTCTTTCGTGAACATTTTTGCATGCACATTTGTGTAATCATCTATGTTCTGATTATTTACATGTTAATAAATGCATCAAAGTTTAATGGCTTCATTTAAATTGCATTGCATGCCATTTATTTCATTAGGTTCCATTAGGAAGCCCTTGAATGTGATACACCCTTAACCATGAAATGCGTACAAGTTCAAGTGGGCTATTGTACCTGCTATTGTATGTAGGCAGATCATCTTTAGTTTGTCATGAGGGGATTACACTTTCCATTTAGGTGTCGTTTCTGTATGATTCTCTTTGTNTGCGTACAAGTTCAAGTGGGCTATTGTACCTGCTATTGTATGTAGGTAGATCATCTTTAGTTTGTCATGAGGGGATTACACTTTCCATTTAGGTGTCGTTTCTGTATGATTCTCTTTGTTATAAAGTCCACAGCAAACTTATATTGTAAAAAGGTGGTTATTTTCTGGAACTTGTTTGTGGATTTAGTGAATCTTCACCTTTGTAGAAACGATTATGGTAATGCTCTCCATATGGAAGGTCTTAAACAACCTTTGGATCTGATTCTTTGGAGCGGCAATTCNGCGATTATGGTAATGCTCTCCATATGGAAGGTCTTAAACAACCTTTGGATCTGATTCTTTGGAGCGGCAATTCCATCAGCTGTCTTTGTCCTCCCACTAGATGGATAAAAGACTCGGGCCACCTCTATGAATGATTTTGCTCTACCTGATTAACTCTACACAATTCGTTGTCTTTTTCTTGCATCCATGGAAACAATTTGTGAACATTCAATTGAGCTATTCAGTTGACTAATATTTCTATAAACGTGGTTCAACTCACCATTCAAGTTCATGTTATTGTAAAAGAAGTTTTATATAAACAATTATAAAATCTGATCTTTAATTTCTTTTTCCATCAATCGTATAAAGCAACAGTGGCTTTCTTCGAGTCTCAGTCTGAAGTCTAAATCAGCACACTCTGTTCAAGTTTGTAGTGTAACTTCTAGTCCATAAGCTGGTCTCCTTCATTTTTAGTTACCTAGCATAAAGAGTTGTATATTGCATGCGAACATTCTTCATGGTTTTCTGGTCATAAGGAACACACTTATGGAGTAGCTTGTCCATCTATGTGGTTATTTTTGTTTGTACAACATAACACAATTTAGCAGCAGAACAATTTTTGACGAACTAAAACTTCACATAGTACTCTAATGCATTTAGTTAAACCCCATCCATATTCGGTCACAACATCCTGGAATGATAGGATGACCTTTCCTGTTCACCATTATACAATATTTAAATATTCATCCACAATATATAAATTACCAGTTGAAAATTTTAATTGTCATTCAATCTACTAGGCATCCCTTAGATAGCATTAGTGGTTAATAAATATAGACGTCATGGTAATTATAAAACAAACTACCACTTACACAAGGACATCGATTTGACTTCACTATTCATGTCAAAAGAAATTTTGTACAATCATGATGTGGGCGTCTCCCACACTTGGGGGCGGAAATAGGATTTCCCGCTACTGTAAGTGGGTGACTTGCTTCTCTTGCATGGGTCAAATTGTTCCAGGTTTTTTCAATGCTATGGAGTCGGCTGGTCCTCTTGGCCACTCATTGCTATCATATTATTATTTACTTGCTTTTATGCTGTTTTAGGTTTTGTATGAGTTTTTTAAGGTTGTATCCAAGAGTGGTTCTTCTGCTGTACCTCGCGCTTGAGATGGTAATTTATCCTTCCCCAACCATTCTTCGTCTCTCCGGTTTTGCTGCCATGCCTCGCTCCTCGCTGCAGCCGCCCGGAATCGCTGTCCTTGTTGTTCCTTCCTGCAGTTTTCTATCGCGCAGCTCCCAATCTGTTTTTCTGCTTTCTGCCTCCATCCGCGACCCCAAGGAGTTGCTGTCGCTGTCTTTTCCAACCATTCCACATCATTTCCCGTCTCCTTCCTTCACTGCTGCCGCCCAGAACTGCAGCCTATCTTGCTGTTTCTGCTGTTCCAGTCATCATTCCAACTTGCTGCCATCTAGACTGCTTACTATCTTTCTGTCCCTGCTATCCCCGCCTGCTGCCCTCGCCACAATCCTCTTTTCTCTCGCTGAGGTCACCTGAAACAACCAACCTGATGTTCTACGGACTCTCCCATCTACTCTACACTTGCCATCACCCCCAAAACAGCCCTCCAAAAGCCGCTATTTGCTGCAACCCAACCATCCAACCACCCTTCCTGACCCACGTAACCGACCACCACCCTCCCAGGATCGAACCCCAACTTGGGTTTGTGTATCGTGTTTGTTGTTATTTCTCATTTCCGCGTGCTTGGTTGTAATCTCTAATATGCTTTTACTATTGTTGTTTGGGTTAACTTCCATATCATTTAGTATCAGTGCTAGCCTAACTGTAGTTCTATTCTAGGGTTACTGAAGAACCCACCCCCCCCAAATCTTCGTTGGATTTACCAAGCCGATCACCTAAATTTTTTCTTTCCCACCGTACATCGCCTCGTAAACCCTCTTCCAACTACCAAATCCAAACCATAAACATGGCACCGAGGAGATAATTTTTGGAAACTTGATTGAGAGATTACACTTCATTTATGAGAAATCTGAAAAGAGATGTTCAAGAATTTTCTAGGAAAGTCCTCTAACTGCAACATAAGTTTGTTGCCTTCGAGAGAAGAGAATCCGGATGAGTCATCCGTAGCCACAACGATTTTTACTTACACCAAAAGGATGAAGTGAATCCCTTCCACATAGCAGTTTTCAGCGACGAGGAACCAATACCCCAGATATTTGACATGAATTATCGAAGAAGCCATAATTCAGGAGTGCAGGGTGACTCGTCATATTGTTATTGCCAAATGAATCCCGATGAACTCATTTAGTGGCCCAAGGCAGTGGGACATGTTTTCGAGTCTTAGAACGTACTACTGAATAGAATAGTAAAGCTAGCCGATACCAAGTTAAAATAGTGTGCGTTGTTGTGGTGAAAATTTGAAGGACCAACGTCGACGGGAAGGGAAAAGCAAAATCACTATCTTGTCCAAGATGAAACGATAATTGCAGCATAAATATCTTTCTTTTCATTATAGACAGGAATATTTGCCAGATTTCATCACGTACAACAACATAACCTCTCAGTATAGGAGAAAACAATTGAGTTTGAGCAACTTATTTTGAAATGTGGGCTAGTAAAGTCCGTGGAGAATATCCTTGCTCGATAACTGAGGGGGTTGAGATTATTTGTTGGCAAGGTGGCGTAGTTGCAGCCATATCAGACATTACAAAATGTTCAAATCTTAGCCCTGAATGTGTAGAGATAATTTCCTCAAGTGATCATTACATCTTACAAGTAAAGTTTATCCCTAGGATCAAGCAGCAAGAGTACATTCATTGGAACATTCAAGTTGACCCTACTAGAGGAAAAAACTAGTTTAGTGGAGAACATGTGATCCGACCAACATTCTCAAATTTGTCCTAGCCAAAAAGTGGGTCAAATGTCACTGTTTTGGGCACATTGCCTTAGATTGCTCAAACAAGAGTACGGTCTATTTCACTGAGCAAATAACAATTGAATAGACAATTAAACGGTAGACACTGAAAAAAGCAGAGACACCAAGGAGGATTTACCAGCTACCGACTAATGAGGGAAAGATGCATTTAATTCAAGCTGAGTCTTTGAGGGATACCACATCGAGGTTAACAATAGTTGTTCTAGAAAGAAGTGTGTTTGAGGTAATGGACAGTCATGCAAAGTATGAGGTTGTGTTGCCTTGAACTACCTTTTTTGTGGATGTTGAGAGGAGCATCTTTAGGACTGACATTGTATGTCCAAAATTGTTTTGAGTATGAGGAGCCAATACTAGACACTAGGCAACTTCATATATTAAAATTTCAGAATTTTCAAATATATACTTTATCTCTTGAGTTGCCCTTATTGAGGGAGATTCAACTTGAGAGATGGTTCGACAAGTTGTCAGAGATGGGTCGACATAATTTTTGAGCTACTTCTAAAAGACTATATGGAGACATTTGGGTACTAAATCTAGTTCAATAATGCACCCATCAACAGATGGGTCGACCGGAGGAATGAACCACAGTGTTGAAATTGCCTTAGGATCTATGTGAAATAACATTCTCTAGTGGGACCCAGGTTCCTTCAGAGAAGAAGAAGATGCCTCTCCTTTAGTTGTTACAAAGGCTAAAAAACAATAATATAAATATTTGGGCTGAACGAAATTTAAGATCAAATAATGTAACACAGTTGCCAGGTGACAGTAGAACCTGGCCTTAAACAACTCGAGAAAGGTTTTACTGCTCCAACTGAACTCGATTTCCTTGCTGTTATACCCGAATCAAACATTTTAGATTAAGCATAACATCCACTGTAGTTCTTGAAAAAAGGTCTGAAGTACAAATATGCAAAATTATAGATTGTGTTATCTAATCATAATCAAGTTACTACATCAAATTCTTAATGCAGCCTTCATTCATTAGCTCTTTAAGTATGAAATTTAAAAAAATTAGCGTGGGAGAAAATGATTGATGATTTTTTCTAGTTAAAACTCTTTTGTTTTCCATTCCAACTTAACCTTAAAAAAAAGTCCAGCTAATCGTTTATTATGAGTATCATTTTTAATTCCCTTTTATTTAGGATATAATAGTGATTATTATTATTATTATTATTTTAAAATTTGGTTATAAATTTATGATCATAGACCTATGTAGTTTATCCGATGAAGGGGAGGAACAGGGATGGAAGAAAGTATGAAAGTCTGGATGATTGGAGGAGGCTAATGCAAGTAGTGTTTATCCTATTTTGTGGGCCCTCAAAACACATTAAAGTAGAAGCCTATATTATACTTATCCGCATTAAAGTAGATGCCGATATTATACATCAATCTCAAAACACTTGGATTGCTTTTGCTCTCATCTTCTTGCAGCAACATTCATTTTTCAGATTTACCCATTCTTTACTTCATAACTGAAGTGAGTCCAAGTTAAAAATGTATCTATTGGACCTCTCACCTTTTTTTCCTTAATAATAAAGTTTGTCATTGAATTTCGACTCGTAGGGTTCCTTTTGATTTGTTGTGACTCTGTGATCTTGAAGCTAAAATGTTTTCATTCAGCTTGTCAAAGTTGTCTCCTTCATCCATATAATTATATGCCATTTCATTAATTTTCTCTTTCAACTCAGTGTTCACATTTCATAATTTTCTCTTTCAACTCAGTGTTCACATTTCATAATTTTCTTTCATATAGTGAAGGTAGTTAATACCGTAGTATTTTTGGTGATGGGAGTTACTATTTGCTGAGACTGGTTTGGCTTTAAATGAAACTCTTAACTTAAAAATTAATAACAATGAAATAATAAAAATAAATATAATAGGCTTTATTTAAACTTTAAAAATAGAAACCAGGAGTACGCTTTGTAAGGGCAATGCATATAGTGCAGAAAATACATGCTGCTTCAATTTTCTGCATTTTGTTATGTTATTGTACTGTATAATGTGTTGTGTTTTATTATTGCCATATATGTTCTAAATTTTTTTTATCCATTGTCCTAACTTCCCACTTAATTTCGATGCTTCACCGAACTGAATTGTAACATTTGCAAAGCATATACCAAGGCATCACACATCAAATATCATATATGGATTTTTCATATCTAATATGAAAAAGATAGGGACTCATTATTGACAACCTTGATGTAATCATATTTTAATTTGAAGCTCTTTGCTCACTTTTTAGTGTTTATACATTTCTTTTATGCTGCAGACCAAATCAATTCTCTTAGTATTCGATCTTATATTTTTCTTTAAATCAATAGAAATCATATTGAAGTGGTTTCCTTGTCCCGTATACTTTTAATCAATTATTTTAACATAATGGCATGGAACCAATAATTGAAATTTTGTATTATATTTTAAGCCTGCATTTTTATTATTTCTCATTATTTCTTTTTTTTCGACTTTTAAGTTTGTTTTCTTTTTAGTCATCATAATTTTGAATATCACTTTTTCTAATATTTATATTAGAATAATTCTTTAATCAAGTGACATTCTCTGTGTACAAAATGACATTGAAATGCTTTGTTAACCAAGCCACATTAACATACCGTTAATTTTTCTAATTTTAATGTATATCTCGTCTGAACTTAAAAAGTGTTTTCTTTATCAATCTTCTTTCCTGTCAGCTGCATTTGTTTTTGTATCAATGTTTATAAGTTTTTTTTTTCAGTAGGCTCCTAAATAATTAATTTCTTAAAATTCTTATTTAATAATTTGTTGAAGTAGTTTTTTCGCTTTTTCTTGATTTGTTTATTTTAATTAATTAATTTTTTTTGCAGTGCATCTTATTTAATCAAAATTTTTAAATCTCTTATGGTATCTCTCCTCTAATTTATATGTCTTATTTTCTTTTTTAGAAAGCTTATTATATAAGTTTCTGAAAATAGGATTGAATATTAAACCAANATGTCTTATTTTCTTTTTTAGAAAGCTTATTATATAAGTTTCTGAAAATAGGATTGAATATTAAACCAAAAGTTCAATCAGGGGTTGAATTGAACAACGTAATAGTTATTAATTTTAGTTAGTATTATTTAAATGACATAATAATTATGCGATAATAACATTTCACTAATTCAATATATAATATTCTTAATTAGGTTATTTCATTCTTGTATGTTTTCAGAATTTTTTTCTAAATCAAAATCTTGGGACATGATAATTTAATTTTTTTCGCTATTTTAAATTTAAATCTTTTATTTACAGCCATTTGATCAAAATCAATAAGCCATAAATTGATTGATATTGGGATCGGGTGGTTCATAAAAAATCAGATCAGTTCAACCGGTGCTTTTGATTGTTTATGGCTGGTTTTGTGATCAAGCAATTTTAGAATTGTACCAAACTGGCTAGAGGATTGGTTGATCCGGTCAGTTCATTCCAATATTTAAAACAATGCTAACATTTTCCTTAGCTCTCTATATACTTTTTATTGTACTTCTAGAATTCTTATAATTATCATATATTTCAACCTATAAAATTTATGCCACTCTTTAGAATTACATTTCTATTCTTTAATTTTTTGGCTCTTTTTGTCATCACTAAATTTCCTTGTCATTGTGTGTGTTCAATATTTCAATTTCTAGATTATTCTTATCTGTAATCATATTAATTTAGCTAGTACTCTTATTCCATATGAGGTTTGACTCAACAAAAGAATTCTAGTTTCTCTCTTTTAGCTGCCTATTTTGAAATATTAGTAAACTTTGTATAATGTAAATTCTGCCATCTTAGGATAATAATTTCTTTTGATTGTTTTCCTTATACTTTTAAGATATATATTCACAATTTCTACCATACCTGCAATATAAATAAATAAATGTATAGCAAGACTAAACATTTTTTTTATAAGATTTTTCATCCTCTGACCTGTTTTTATGCTTGCGACATTAGAAGTTGAATTCTTCTCAGATAAAAAATATACGAAGTAACACAACACATGCATGCTTTTAAATGCAAGTGCAAGATTTAGAGCGAAGGAGCAAATGTGTGGGAATTGCACTTCTTTGTAGTAAAACGTTAATAATTTATTTTGTTGAATATATCATTATTATACTGCTTGATTTAGGACATTTTTCACAGTTGGTTTGTTATTCCTTTCATGCTATTTGATTTGGAAAATCTGTTGTTTTGGTTGGTGTCACAGTTTTTTTTTTTTTTTCCTTACAATTTTTGATAAGTTGAATCATAGAAACTTGATGTTATACAACCTTTATTTAAATAGGCTTGGAGTCGGATCACACAATCCATTTAGTTCGTGGTGCTCCATTATCAACTACCTCTAACAATACTGCGGCCAGCCCTGGAGCATTCCCTACAAATAATTCTGCGGCCAGCATTGGAGCACCACCTGCAGACAATAATGTCGCAACTGGAAGGTCTCCTAGCTCCAATGAGGGTGGGGGGTTGGGTGGTGCTGAACTTGGTGCTTCATTTTTCCCTGGACTAGGTTCTAATGGGCTTTTTGGTGCTGGGGCGTCTGGCTTGTTTGGAACTGGACTCCCAGAGTTTGATCAGATGCAGCAGCAGCTCACTCAGAACCCAAATATGATGAGGGATTTAATGAACATGCCTGCAATTCAAAATTTGGTGAATAATCCTGATTTGATGCGGAACCTGATTATGAGCAATCCACAAATGAGGGAGATACTTGACCGAAATCCTGATCTTGCGCATGTGCTAAATGATCCCAGCACTCTAAGGCAGACTCTGGAAGCTGCCAGGAATCCCGAATTAATGAGAGAAATGATGCGGAATACGGACAGAGCCATGAGCAATATTGAGTCTTCACCGGAAGGATTTAATATGCTTAGGCGAATGTATGAAACCGTACAGGAGCCATTTCTAAATGCAACAACGATGGAGGGAAATGCAGGAAGTGGTTCAGGTTTGAATCCTTTTGCAGCGCTTTTGGGAAATCAAGGAAGCACACAGTCTAGGGGGTCAACGAATTCTTCCACTGCTAGCTCAGATTCAGCAAATGGTTCTCCTTCACCCAATACTAATCCGCTTCCTAATCCTTGGAACAACAATGGTATATACATATCGATTTATGTTGGCCTCACATTTGCGCTTCAATCTGTTAATGCTATTTGCGTCAAAACTTTGTTACTTTGGCAGCTGGAGGTACACAAGAGAACACCAGATCAACCACGGGAGGTGATGGAAGAACTGGTAACATTGCAGGGCTAGGCGGGCTTGGTGCTCCAGAACTGGAGAGGATGGCTGCTGGCTTGCCAGACTCATCCGTTTTTAACCAGGTTTTGCAAAATCCAGCAATGTCACAGATGATGCAATCTTTACTTTCAAACCCACAATATATTAACCAGGTTTTTAGCTACTGCATGTGATATTTGAATCACTTTCCTAAACGGCATTTTACTTATGATATGATTACTTTCTGTTAGATTTTTAATATGAACCCACAGTTGCGCTCCATGATGGAATCTAATACACAATTGCGAGAAATGATGCAAAATCCTGAATTTCTTCGCCAGCTAGCATCACCGGAAACACTGCAGGTTTTATTCAATTTTCGATGGTTGCTGTTGTTATTCTGCCATTGTTTAATCTATATTTTGTTTCAATGCAGCAAATTCTGACATTGCAACAGTCTCTTTCTTCAATGTTCGGACGGCAACAGTCAAACCAGTAATTACCTGTTCACCACTCATCAGTTCATTTTTTTTTATTGTGGACCTTCTGTGCGCTATGGATTCTCTTATTTGCGTCTTTCTCTGATTTTAAATAAGCTAGACATCCAGTTGTTGAACCTGTGGAATCTTTTAGTTAATTAAACAATTTATACCATATGGCCTATGCCATATTAGCTCCATCTCTTCATTAATTGCTTTGCATGAAATGTACTAAAAACAAACTGTTTGCTCAAAATACCTACAAAAATTGTCAACTTCTTGCTCTTTTTAAAATTTGTAATTGCTACAATGTATTAGTTTTTTGTCTCTCCGTTCTCTTCTGCCAGGATATTTTTTTACTTGTCGAACTTTAACTTCTAGTTTTATGAGATAGTTCTTCTTGAAACTGTTTTTAAGGACTGACTTTTTCCTTATGCTTTATGCTGTATGCTGCAGGGGGCAGAACCAAACATCTGATGCTACAGGTATCGACTCTCTTTGTAGTTTATCTGATGATTTCACTTCTATGTAGTTGTGAGCTGAGCTTTCTGTCTACATTTATCTTGATATGAAGTTCAGTTTGGTTGTTTTAATGAACACTTAATCCATTTAAATTTCATTATTTGCACAAACCTGGTGTCCTCTAGCCTATGTATGTTCTACATGGCATTGGCCCCAATATTAATCTATGATTGAAATAAGCAATGATTTGGATCTGTTGATCCGGTTTGAATTTCTGGGAAGAAATCAACATCTAGAACTTTGGTAATGGCTCCATAGCCCTGAAGTTCTCAATCTTTCTTGATGGGATAAAATATTCACCCGAAAATAAAAGATAATCAGGTAGCATGCGCATGTGTACTCGAACAAAATAAATATCATCCCATGTATGCTTGAATATATGCATAAAAGTAAGAAGTCGGGAATGAGAAGGGTTTATATATACTGTAAGGAAACAAGCAAGAAAGTAAGAAGAAGTAAGAGGCCAGGAAGGGAGAAAAATTAGGACAGGAAGTTGGGAACAGAAAGCATGCAAGTGAGGAAGAAAGGGAAAGAGAAAGTAATTAAGCAAGCATGCAGGTAAAGAAAGTATGAAATCCAGGAATTTAGTGGCGGAAGGAAGGGAGCCATCATGCAAGGAGTGTGTGAGCAAGCAAGAAAGGGTGAAAACAAGCAAGCAATGGTAGGTAGTTCCACCTACGTGATATTGCATCTTTGCCAAAATTGTGATTATGCTTGTTTGCAGGCACTCCTGTACATGCCTTTTCTACTTTTGTGGGGATGGTCCAACACAATATTTGATCACCCCTAATGGAAGTGATATCAAGCTGTTATTAAAATTTCCAAAATTTTACTAAGGTTATGTGCACCATTATGCCCATCTTTCCTGATTGGTAGCGTATGGATCATAAATTTGACTATGGTTTCTCGTCCGCATTACATCAATACACAACTTTCTTAGTTTGTGGGGGCTGCCTAATATGCTATTCAATCACCCTATAGGGCTGATGCCAAGGTACAATTGAAATTTTTGATAAAATATGTAAATTATGATTCTT
>JXCR01140915.1:24883-38275 GCA_002079205.1 Phalaenopsis hybrid cultivar
GCATGCAATTTTTTTTCTTCTTGCTCCTAGCGGCGTCTAGAGTTTTTGAAGAATCGATCTATCCCTCAAATTGTTGATCACCCATTATAACTTTGCTTGTTTGCTTGAAGATTAATCGAATTAGCCCTAATTTGAGTTCTTCTACATATTTCTTGTAATTTGTTTGCTGATTTGGGTTTTAATTTGTATCACATTGGCATCAAAGCAAGATCTTGGAGATTTTAGACAGATGTCAGGAAAAGTGGATGCTTTGGAAGAGAGATCGTATGGAAAGATGGTGTAAATTAAATTCGGGAATGAGGAAATATTCTCAACCATAGAATGATGGTTTTTCTCCACGGAAAATTGATTTGAGTGCCTGGAGGAGATTATGAGGAGTCTTATTGAGATGCAATCCAAAATCCTGCCGACAATTTTGATTGCAAACTTTAACTAAGGCTTGATCGGAGAATTCTTGACCAAATCTAAAGGGAAAGATCAAATGAGGGGAACATGAGGGAAGCATCCACCATCAAGAATCTCTTTCTAAGGGTCCGGTGGGAGGTGGGTTAGAGATTTTCGATGGAAGGGGTTGGATCGAAACAGTGTAATGGTTATGCAAGGGGTATGGACGAGTGCGANTCTAAGGGTCCGGTGGGAGGTGGATTAGAGATTTTCGATGGAAGGGGTTGGATCGAAACAGTGTAATGGTTATGCAAGGGGTATGGACGAGTGCGAAGAAGGAGATATGTTGGGATGGGGTATGACTATGATCGAAGGAGGGATTTTTACCCTAGATACATAGGGAGAACCATCAGAAGGAGAGAAAGTTGGGTGGATATGCTAGAGTTAAGAAGTTGAAGATGCCGATCTTCAAGGGGGAAGACACACATGGTTGGGTGCATTGGGTAGAGCGATATTTCTAGTGAATAGACTAAAGGAGGAGCCCACGGCCGCGCAGTTATGTTTGGAGGGGAAAACCCTAGCAAGGTTTTAGTGGAGAGAGGTTAGTTACCCGATATGCTCATGAGAGGAATTTATAGATTGTTTGTTGTAACGTTTCTAAGCCATTCAAGAAGGAGACTTGCTCGAGCAACTTTTTCCCATGACTCGGGAGGGGAAGTTTGAATGTCATTTGGGGGGAAAGCTTGAATGTGTTCTGTGAATACTTTATTTGGGCTAATCACTTAGAGTTTGTTTTCATGTTTTTTTTTTATAGCGGTTTTCTATTTTGTCTTTCTGTTCTTAGCGGTGTTTAGGGTTTGTGTTGAGTCAATCNATAGCGGTTTTCTATTTTGTCTTTCTGTTCTTAGCGGTGTTTAGGGTTTGTGTTGAGTTAATCTATATCTCAAATTGTAGACCACCCATCATTTCTTGTTCGTTTGCTTGAAGATTAATCAAATTAGCCCCTACTTTGGGTTTTCCCACATATTTATTGCAATTTGTTCACTGATTTTGTTTTTGAGTCATATCAAATTGATATTAGATCAAAATCTTGAATATGCAATGAAAGTAGATGCTTTGGAAGAGAGATTGAAAGGAGACGTGGGGCAAATTTAATCGGGGGTCGAGAAAATATTATGAAGCATAAAAGGAAAGTTTTTTCTCCATGGAATTCAATTTGAGGGCTTGGCAGGAGATGATGAAGAGGCTTATCGAGATGTGAACCAAAATTCTGCCGACGATTTAAATTGCAAACCCTAACCAAGTTTTGACCTACGAATCCTTGACCAAATCTAAAGAGAATGAGACAGAANGGCGCATGCAAAACAGGCAATTTATATTATGGTTGCAGTTCCTCTTGTGCTGCGCCATGCATGCTTTTGTTGGTATGGTAGCATTTCTTAATTGTCTTCCTAGGAGCCCCTTTGTAAGGGTAACATGGATGCACCCCCAATATTTGTTACGACACTCCCTATTGGACTTGTCCGACCAAGCTAGACCAGTCGGCCCAACCTGAGAGAGCGATTGGATGTATTTTGTGGGCGAAAGATTGGATGTACTTTGTGGGCGAAAGATTGAATGTATTTTGTAGGTGTTTTATTAAGGCTATTCACCTAGGGTATTTTTTTTCATGTTTTAATTCCTGCAGTTTTCTTTGTCTTCTTGGTCTTAGCCGTGTCTAGAGTTTGTGGGGGAGTTTAAATGTCTTTTGTGGGGAGAGATTGAATATATTTTGGAGGTACTTTATTAGGGCTAATCCCCTAGGTTTTTTTTTTCATGTTTTGATGCATGCAATGTTTTTTTCTTCTTGCTCCTAGCGGCGTCTAGAGTTTTTGAAGAATCGATCTATCCCTCAAATTGTAGATCACCCATTATAACTTTGCTTGTTTGCTTGAAGATTAATCAAATTAGCCCTAATTTGAGTTCTTCTACATATTTCTTGTAATTTTTTGCTGATTTTGGTTTTAATTTGTATCACATTAGTATCAAAGCAAGATCTTGGAGATTTTAGACAGATGTCAGGAAAAGTGGATGCTTTCGAAGAGAGATCGTATGGACAGATGGTGTAAATTAAATTCGGGATTGAGGAAATATTCTCAACCATACGTGGAAGGTTTTTTCTCCACGGAAAATCGATTTGAGTGCCTGGAGGAGATTATGAGGAGTCTTATTGAGATGCAATCCAAAATCCTGCCGACAATTTTGATTGCAAACTTTAACTAAGGCTTGATCGGAGAATTCTTGACCAAATCTAAAGGGAAAGATCAAATGAGGGGAACATGAGGAAAGCATCCACCATCAAGAATCTCTTCCTAAGGGTCCGATGGGAGGTGGATTAGAGATTTTCGATGGAAGGGGTTGGATCGAAACAGTGTAATGATTATGCAAGGGGTATGGACGACTGCGAAGAAGGAAGGAGATATGTTGAGATGGGGTATGACTATGATCGAATGAGGGATTTTTACCCTAGATACATAGGGAGAACCATCAGAGGGAGCGAAAGTTGGGTGGATATGCTGGAGTTAAGAAGTTGAAGATGCCGATTTTCAAGGGGGAAGACACACATGGTTGGGTGCACCGGGTAGAGCGATATTTTCTAGTGAATAGGCTATAGGAGAAGCCCATGGCCGCACAATTATGTTTGGAGGGAAAAGCCCTAGCAAGGTTTTAGTGGAGAGAGGCTAGTTACCCGATATGCTCATGGGAGGAATTTATAAATTGTTTGTTGTAACGTTTCTAAGCCATTCAAGAAGAAGACTTGTTCGAGCAACTTTTTCCCATGACTCGGGAGGGGAAGTTTGAATGTCATTTGGGGGGAAAGCCTGAATGTGTTCTGTGAATACTTTATTTGGGCTAATCACTTAGAGTTTGCTTTCATGTTTTTTTTCTAGCAGCGTTCTATTTTGTCTTTCTGTTCTCAGCGGTTTTTAGGGTTTGTGTAGAGTCAATCTATAACTCAAATTGTAGACCACCCATCATTTCTTGTTTGTTTGCTTGAAGATTAATCAAATTAGCCCTACTTTGGGTTTTCCCACTTATTTATTTCAATTTGCTCACTGATTTTGTTTTTGATTCATATCAAATTGATATTAGAGCAAAATCTTGAATATGCAATGAAAGTAGATGCTTTGGAAGAGAGATTGAAAAGGAAACGTGGGGCAAATTAAATCGGGGATCGAGAAAATATTATGAAGCATAAAAGGAAAGTTTTTTCTCCATGGAAATCAATTTGAGGGCTTGGCAGGAGATGATGAGGAGGCTTATCGAGATGTGAACCAAAATTCTGCCGACAATTTAAATTGCAAACCCTAACCAAGTTTTGACCTACGAATCCTTGACCAAATCTAAAGAGAATGAGACAGAACGAGAGGAACATGAGGAAAACATCTACCATCAATAACCTCCTTCTAGGGTTCTGATTTGGGGGGGGGGTGGATTATGGATTTTTGATAGAGGGGGTTGATTCAAAACAGAGGAATGAGTTATGCAAGGGGTATGGAGGAGTACAAAAAAGGAATAAAAGAAGTTGGGATGAGATATGACTATGATCGAAGGATGAATTTTAACCACACCTTAGATATATTGGAGGAACCACCGGAGGGAGAGCAAGTTAGGGTGGAGACGCTAGTGTTAAAAAGTTGAAGTTGCCGATCTTCAAGGGGCAAGAAGCACATGGCTGGGTGCACCGGACTAAACGTTATTTTGTGATGAATGGGCTAAAGGAGCTCATAGTCACAGGGTTATTTTGGGAGGAGAAATCCCTGAGCATGGTTCATTGGAGGGAGGCTGGCAATCTAATCAACTCGTGGGAATAGTTTAAGGATTGCTTTTTTGAATGTTTCCGAGCCATTCATTAGAAGATTTACATGAGCAATTCATTGCCTTGACTCGAGAGGAGACCACCTTGCAGTATAGGAACAAAATTGAGCTATTATCGAGACAGTTTAGCGGGGTTTCTAAAGCAATATTGAAAGAGAATTTCATAAAGGGTCTAAAGCTGGACAAGCGTGCAACCCTTTGATTATTGAGACCACAAGTATTCAGGGAGACAATGGAGCGAGTCTGGATGGCGGAAGACGAGAAGAATATGAAAAGGACTAGCTGAAGCAACACTATTGGAGGATTCCCAGACGGTGATACTGAGTACCCAGACGATGTCATTTCAAAGAAAGGCGTCGAAGGAGAGGAGTATGAGGGCCCGTCGAAGGGTTAACTTCAAGCTCCTCATGGAGGCATAGATGCATGATAAAAGAGCAATGAGATTATATTTTCAATGTGATGAGAAGTATGCAGCAGGCCACTGGTGCAAGGATTGCACGTTCCAGGTCTTTACAGTTTGTGATGGGAGGAGGCAGATAATGAAGAGTTAGAGGAAGAAGTGGTGGAGGGAGAGGAGCACTTACACCTTGATGTTGCGAAGGTGTTAATTCAGTGGAGGGATTTACTCCAAACCACACCATGAAGGCGAGGGAACAGATCGGGGAGCAACATGTAGTGGTGCTGGTGGATGGTGAACCACTCACGACTTCATCTTAAATCAGGTTGTGGATCGGTTAGGGTTGAAGTTGGTAGATATGAGAAGTTTTGGGGTCATGATAAGGATAAAGAATGTGGAGAAAAGTAGGGGAATTTGTCGGAGTTTGGTGTTGACACTACAGGGTATACAAGTAGTGAACTTCTTTCCCTCGAACTTGAGAAGTACTAATGTGATTCTGGGGATGAAGCGACTACAAATAATCAGAGAAACAAGGATTGATTGGAAACTCGTGACCATGGAGATTGGATTGTAGGGGAGGAAGGTGGTGCTGAGAGGTATGATAGCTTGTGCAGAACCATATTCTCACTCAAAACCAAGATAAAAGATGATATAGGGAGCATAATTGGGCTATTTGGTGGAGTTACTTAGTCGCGAGATTCATGATCCAACCAGAGTTAGTACAGTTTCCTCGAGTGTGTTCAACAGTTTCTGCAGTAGTTTTTGACATCTTTCAGCATCCTAGTGGGTTACTGCCACTGAGCGAGCACAAGCTTGGTATTAAATTGAAGGAATGAATTCCTCCTATCAGTGTCTAACCATATGAATATCCACAAACTCAGAATGATGAGAGAGAATGGCTGACTAGTGAAATGCTCGAGGAAGATATTATAAGCCCAATATAAGCCTTTTTTTCAGTCCAATATTATCTTTGAAGGATGGTAGTTGGATGTTTTATGCGAATTACAAGGCTTTGAACAAAGAAATTGCACTGTACAAGTTTCTTATTTCAGTAATTGATGAGGTGCTAGTTTTGGAGCAGTCATCTTCTCAAAGATTGAAATGAAGTCAAGCTACCATTAATTGGAATGTGAGGCCAATTGATATACACAATATAACTTTCAGGACCTCATGAAGTAAATTATGAGTTTTTAGTGATGTTATTTTGCCCTACCGCCCTACAAATGCTCCAGGCACTTTTCACTATGTTGAATAGGGATTTTTAAGCCTTTCCTTAGGAAGTTTGTCCTGATATTTTTTTTATGACATTTTGAATATGCATTGATATGGAGGCAAAGCATGTGGTACACTTGTGGACAATACTTAAGGCTTTGAGACAAAATCAGTTGTATACCAACCTAAAAAAATGTTCCTTTGCATACTCACATGTGGAGTACCTAGAGCATGTAGTGTCTAGCGTAGGGGTAACAACTGGCCAGTTTAAGTTTGAGGGTATGTTGGACTAGCCTTTGCCTTGGAGCTCGAAGAAGTTGAGACCATTCTTAGGGCTTATTGGGTGCTACCAGAAATTCGTGAGAGCGTATGACACTATTACATTGCAGCTAACGAAGCAACTAAAGAAAATAGTTTAAGTGTGGGGAAGCAGTGACGCAGAACTTTGAACAACTGAAGAGGGGCATGACTCATGCCAGTATTAACATTTTCAAACTTTATTAGGCAATAGGAACAAACACGTTAAAATATTGATTGGGGGCAACACTCATGTAGGACAAACTACCTGTTGTCTATTTCAGTCAGGTGCTCACTGCTGGGGCGAGACTCAAGTCTGTATATGAGCGAGAGTTGATGACTATTTTCTCGGCCGTTCAAAAATGGCGCTTCTATATATTAGCGCGACATTTATA
Source organism: Phalaenopsis hybrid cultivar (assembly GCA_002079205.1). Classification (NCBI taxonomy): domain Eukaryota; kingdom Viridiplantae; phylum Streptophyta; class Magnoliopsida; order Asparagales; family Orchidaceae; genus Phalaenopsis; species Phalaenopsis hybrid cultivar. Next base: position 31,427 of record JXCR01140915.1, read on the forward strand.
GTCAGGATAAATCGGAGGAGCTTGAAGTATTTATTAGAGTAGAGTATGGTGAGTGAGGAGAACCAGAGGGCGGCTATTCATGTAACTTGGATATGATTTTGAGATTCAGTGTTGCCTATGAATGGAGAACGGTGTATGCATTATTGAGGAAGGTGGAGGAACCCCAGCTGACAACTTTATCAGTACGCATGGTCTTATATTGGGAAGTATTGAGACAGGAGAGTGAATATGATGAGGGGCTGAGGAAGATCAAGGTAGAGTTGCTACAGGATCCAAACAATAATCTTAGTAACTCATTGAGGGGTCAATAACAACTCTACTAGGGACGATTTGCGTTACTTATGGCATCGAGGTACAACCCCAACTTGCGACAAGAGTTTCACGTAGCGTGATTGGGAAGCACCAGGGGTGCAAAAGATATACAATCAACTGTCGACAAGCTATAATGGGTGAGGATGCGTGGAGATGTAGAGGACATGGTGGTAAGATGTGATGTGGGCCATTGACACAAGTGTTTGATTATGGAACCATGAGGGTTACTGCAACCCTTACCTTTACCTGCGAAAGTTTGGGAGGGATATGACGATGAATTTTATACAGACATTGCCATAATAATAGGGATATGTTGTGATATTGGTGATAGTGGATCTCTTGAGCAAGTATGTACACTTCCTCCATTGTGACACCCTTACACCGGTGTCTCAACTGCAATTGTGTTCATACAAGAAGTGGTTCGTATGCATGGTGTTCTATGATCCATTTATTAGACAGGGACAAGGTGTTCCTCGGTCATTTCTGAAAGCAGCTGTTCAGATTATAAGAGACAGTTGTAAAGAGGACTTCAATTTATCATTCGTAGACAGATGTCCAGACAAAGGTGGTTAACAAAAATGTGGAGATTTACTTGCATTATTTTGTATCAAATAAGTTGAATCTTTGGGCAAAGAGGATTGCTTGGGCTGAAAATTGGTATAATATTTCATATCATAATGCACCATAGACCACTCTGGGGATTTCGTATGGACAGGATTCACCTCACCTTATATACTATGGACATAACACTATACCAATATCCATCAATATTTTTAAAAACATGTTTTGAAGAACGCTTCACGACCAAAGTGAAGCGAAACACGTGATGTGCGCTTTGCTTCGCTGAGGCACACTTCAAAGTGCTGAGGTTAATTTGCAGTTTTTTTATTATTTTTGAGTTTTTAATTATTGCAACAAATTATTAAAAATTTTCAAAATTTTAATTTATACATTTATCCTCAATATTTGTCTTCAAGTTATGTATTGTACCACGTTATTTTCCTATTTTACATCAACTTTTAAGTTATATTTTATATTTTATAATTGCTAATGAATGTATATTTTTTACATTAATACTTTTGTATAATCTATTAGCACAAGTTATGTATTGTTTAATAAAAGCGCCATTTCGCTCTGCTCATTGTGCTTGGAAGCAAAAATAAAGCATTGCACATTTCATTATGCTTTTCAGTTTGATAACATTGGTAGCTAGTGTAGACTATAGTATTTGGAGGAGAGGGACACAAGTTATTGTCAGAGATCAAGTGACATTTGTTGAGGACCCAACAAATAATGAAGAGGAAGACTGATGGACATAGGAGGGAGGTACAATTTGAGCTTGAGGACATGATTTATTTGAAGTTGAGACCTTACTGACAGAAACACTGGTCATTAGGAGTGAGAAGCTTTTCCCACGATATTTTGAACCTTAAGAGATTGTAGTACACAGTGGGGCAATGACATACTGTCTCAGGTTACCACCACCATCATCATTGTATCCAATATTTCATGAATCACAGTTGATGCGTGCTATTGGAGACCATACGCCTTCGTCTTCATTACTTTCGATGCTAATGGAGGAGATGGAGGTGGTTTTGAAATTTTTGGATGTAGAAGGGGTGCACGAAGGAATTATTGTGGGAAAGGAGATATTGATTAAGTGGAATGATCTGTTAGATTATGAAACAACTTGGGAATCTTGTAAATTGATTTATAAGCAGGTTTATCATTCCACCTGAAGGACGAGTTGTTTCTTTTGGAGGGGATTATTGTTACACAAGTCCATCCTATATGACTTGGACCGACTTGACCCAGGCAGCCCGTCAGCCTAGCCTAGGGGGGNGTGAGTGGATGCTCCAAATGGGCAAATTCAAGGTTATTAAGGACTTTAATACCTCAAATAAAGTAGGGCTTAAAAATGTTTGGAAATTTTTATTAATTATGTTCACCTTTTCTAATTCGGATTAAGATAATTTTGCATATCAAGCCTAATTCATTATTAGTCTTCTTTTTAACTTCAATTTTCAAAGTGATTTAAAACAAATTAAATGTTGAAATAGAATTTTCATCAAAATCAGATTTAGCATTTGATCACCAACTAATAGGCTTTAAATGAGTGAGTTATTATCTTCATAATTCAAGCCTAATATTTTATGATCCTCTAATTTTATTGACCTCCAAATTATGATAATTAATAAAATTGCAATTTTTATTTTCATCGTGGGACATATGGCAAGTTGGTTTCTACCTTTTAGCCCATTATATTTCAATCATCCAAAAAGTTCATCGTAATCAATATTGTTATCCATTTTCCCTTTGATTAATCCTAAAATTTGATTAAAATATTAAAATTCCAAAATTATCATTTTGCCCCTGGGGCTCCCCACTCCATAATTTATCAAATGAATTTCAAGTGGCTCACAGAAATGAGTTTGAAGAAAAACCACAAGAAGACACTTATGAAAATCTTGAAGGAAATAACAAGTGAACAATAAAAGCCAAAGTGGACTATAAGCATTCAGGTTCGAGTGGGCTCAAAAACTGTATATATATACTCGAGGGACTTCCAAGACTACTATCGGCCACCCATATGTATAGAGCCTGACACTCAACTAGAAGGGTGTCCTACTATACAAACTTAGGAGGGTACTCCTTAGCCCGGTACTGGTGATTGACAAGTGGACAATCAAATTTTCATTTTAAATTTATATTTTAGCATGCACATAAGTTTCATGCAGAGAAAGATATGGCAATTTTGTAGTTAAATTGCTTTTACAAATGTAGTATTTGTTCTTATCATATTTGTTCTTATCAGTTTTGTAGAAATATAATTGTCCACAAGTCGATCACACCATCGGGGGTGGGACCGCCAACAACCTAAAAGGGCAAGGGTGCCCCGCTAGTCTCATGTCGGTGAATAATATTATCATCCTACGATTCACTGGGCCCGATGTTGTAGGATGGAACATTATTCTGCCCTACCACCGGCGTGCCTTTGTTATCATCGCCCTTACCCCAAAATGAACCATCCAACTTATAGCCTTGTTTGATGGTTCGCATATAGCAAAAGGCTATATGTGTGCACTTATGCTTCGTACATAAGTGTATAAATCCAACCAAGAAGCAAGGAAGAAATGAAGAAAAATGGGGTGAGAGAGAGGAGAAAACAATCCACCTGAAAGAACGAAAAGGTGAAAAGGTGAATGGGCCCTCATAACCGTGTTTAAAATGATCTATGAAAAGACCCAAAAATGCAGCCCAAAGATCCGCAAATCAACCCCAAAAGGGTATCATTTAACTCAATTTCGCAAACGGATCAACCAAAAAGGTATCATTTTCAAAACTATGTCTCTTCAAAGCCAAAACATCTTAAAAGAAACTGTAGCCAAACACGCCATAAAATGGTCTTAAAACTATAGCCCGGCGAAGCCACCAAAACAACTTCAAAACTGTGTTTAAAACAGTCCCCGATATCCGACGATACGAGTTTGAGAAGACCCGTCTTGCGTTTTCAAATGCTTCAATCCCTGCACAAATATCACATGTAAAGCCTCCCCAAAGCCCAAATGAAGGTACTCCTAACCTGCAATTATATTCCATATGTATTCTCCAATGATTTAGGTGCTCTTCATCATAAGGTCAAGAAAGATGGAATTTTAAATAATCCTTCATGTTTGAACTTAATATTCAGCTTCCAAATCTTTATAGATGAAGGACCAATAAGGATTTCAAACTTTTATTTTCTTCCAACAAATGCTAAATCCGTCACTCAAATTATCTCCCAAAATAGTATGTAATTGGCCCAAGAAATCGGCATTTGAATCTCATTAAAGAGAACAGTGACTGTTCAAGCTCGAAAATAATGTTTAAACCCACATCAATACAACCTTCGTTTAGGCCCACAAATAGTATGTAAATCCCCTCCAAAATGACATTTGTTCAAGCATAAAACAATGTATAAATCAACTCCAAAATAGCACCTAAGCGATTTCAAAACAATGCTTGAATGTCGCCCAAATCAGCAATCATGCAAAGAGATGAAATGGCATAAACCATCTCAAAACTATCAACTTAAATATAGCTGAAAACAACACCTAAACATCCTCAAAATCAGCAAGTTTGTTAAGCCAAAGACAACATTTAACTCTTCCCAAAAAGATGGATACACATAGCTAAAGTAACTTTTAAAGCACTTTCAAAAAAGCATTTGAATATTCTTCCATAAAAATGTATTTTTAATTTGCGCAACTTGCTCATATGTTCTAGCTTTCCAATTTGATAACAATTCTCATTCATTCTTAACACTAAGCTCATTTAGCTCTTAAAGTGACCTTAATTTCCCAATTCCAGGTGCACTCAGAAAACGTAGGTGAGGGCAAGCTTAAAAATCTAACAGAATTGCACAACATGTTTGTAAATATCGGAGCTTTAGTGTGAGATATATAAGTATATAAGAATCAGGTGGTAAGCATGTAAAGGTCCCATTATATTCACACCTATACTTCAGCTTTTACATTTATACCACACAAAGTTTCAGATTTTTTCAAATAAGCCACCCGACAATTTCAGATTTTGCAAATTGAACACTAGCGGTCTCAGAATTTTACAAAATTGACCACCGAAAGTTTCAGATTTTTTCAAACAAGCCACGCAAAGTTTCAGATTTTTGCAACTAAACCATGCAACGTTTCAGATTTTTGCAGGTAAAACATGCAAGGCTTTAACACATGTACATTGTCCTAAACCTTTCATATTGCAAAAGAGACAACTCCCTTTCTTGCATAGGATAAGGTGGAATGTGTGAAAAAATTAAGTTTGGTTGTTAGAAGCGTAAATATTAAGAATTGGGTGGTATGTATGCAAATGTTGTAATTTAAGTGTTATGAATATAAATATATGAGAATGAGATGGTATGGGTGTAAATGCCCTGAATTAAAATAAAACAAATCTGGGAAAGAAGTACTTCAAATGAAGAGTAATCGCCCATTATTTGCCAGCATTACCAAGAATAGATCAACGGAATTGATAAGAAACAGCTGCCTACTGATGGTTTATTACTTCATAAGAACAGAAATCACAAGCAACGTTGTTAAGCAGGGCAATTACACAATTACAGCTCATCTCCAGAACAACAATATTTATCTCGGTAGCCAAATAAACAGTAATGCAAGGATATCGAGCCACCAAGCAAAAGAGTGAACTGACGAGAAAAGAAGAACAAGAAAAGCCTTTCAAGCTTGGTCCAAACCTACCAAAGCATCCTACCTTTACTCGATAAGCATTCCCGCAAATGTTTTCCCAATCAATTTGTTCAAAAACACACTACAAACATGGGAATTGAACAACGATTTGTATTTTTTTTTCTTTAACTCATATGGTATGTTTTGCATGAGTAAGCAGCCAACCAAATCAAAGATATAAACCAACTTGATTGATATGCATTAATCGACTCCAGGTAATAAAAATCATTGCAATAGCTCTCATGATTAATATTAAATAGGAAGGGAAGATGGCCATAAAGCATTGATAGCAACGCTAGCTGCTCCAGTGTTGCCCCAAAAATTTCATTCGTCATAGTTCATTATTTTGCAATAAAGACAGCAAGACAAATCTAAGTTCATTTCCTTTGTGAATGTTGAATCAGTATACATTCTAAAAAAAAGTATGCAAAGGACTGTGATCAATTCATATATAATCAAAATACAAAAAAAATTTCAATCCACTAAAGCCTAAGATCAATAAGTGGTTGAACAGGCATGTTGAGCAACCGAGTAGGAAATCTGGGAATCAAACAAGAAAATAAGCAATCAACATCGAAATCGAGTAAATCAGCATGTGTTTCAAGCAATCGAGCAAGGGAAACAAAAGACCAGCAATGTTATTGAGTGTTTAAGGGAGGGAAAGAGGCTACCTCTTGGCGCAAATCCAATGTAAATGCAAGAATAGACCCAAAAAAATTTCTACAACACCTCTTTCTATCANAATATTTTACTCTTAGTTACATTAACATACTTTCCCTGGCAATTTAAGGAAAAAGAAGCATCTTTATTGATTTCATGACTATTGCTAATATTAATCATGATTTACTTAGTTATAATTTTGGGTCTTTNAACAACTAAAGAGGGACATGACTCTTGCTAGTATTAACATTTTCAAACTGTAGTAGGTCATTTGCAATAGGAACAAACACGTTAAAATATTAATTGGGGGCAACACTCATGTAGGACAAACAACCTGTTGTCTATTTCAGTCAGGTGCTCACTGCTGGGGCGAGACTCAAGTCTGTATATGAACGGGAGTTGATGACTATTTTCTCGGCCATTCAAAAATGGCGCTTCTATCTACTAGCGCGACATTTATAGTCAGGATAAATCGGAGGAGCTTGAAGTAATTATTAGAGTAGAGTATGGTGAGTGAGGAGAACCAGAGGGCTGCTATCCATGTTACTTGGATATGATTTTGAGATTCAGTGTTGCCTATGAATGGAGAACCGTGTATGCATTATCGAGGAAGGTAGAGGAACCCCAACTGACAACT
>JXCR01140915.1:44042-101254 GCA_002079205.1 Phalaenopsis hybrid cultivar
GTATTTATATCCTGTTTCTTCGTTCCAACATTCGAAGGTATTGTTGCAATAACTAAAGGCATTGTCCGAGAGCTAATGCTTCTTTTATTGTCTCACTATGGGACTTGAATTCGTTTTCACTTTTACCATTGAATGATAATGTTATAAACCCATAGCTTTTGTATATACCTATGTTAAAGATACAGTGATTTTGAGTCTTTTGGTGTTTGATTCTCCTCAAAACTAGACATATTTTGTGCAAAAGAAGAGTTTTTATTTGAGATTCTGGCTCTGTAGCAGTATTTTATTTGCTGGGAATTTACATATATATACGATATATTTGTCTTCATATTTGCCTTTCTAATATCAATATCTTTATCATTTACTCAATGCAAATTACTTCTTTTAATGCATGTATTTTGATGTGATTCAAACACTAACATAAAGATTTATTTATTACATATGTAAATTTATATAAGTTATTTAGTATGTAAATCCGGTTATGTTTGTTTGCATTTTATTAATGTGCTTTTTATTTTTATTTTTATTTTTATGTAGTATGGGTATAATTACGGCAAAACTTTATAGTTTTTGTATTATACTTATGTTGTTGAAGTTTAAATTAATGAATTCACTAATCATATGGAAGTAGGGTGATTCAAAAAAATATGTATTACATGACTGCCCAATGAGGGAAAAATTGGAAAATTTGGCTTCGGTGTGTTCTGGTTTAGCACTTTGGGAGGGAAAATTACTACGTGAGACCGTAGTTCGGGTGACGGTTCAAATACAGTCATGCTGTCAAGGATTGTATGAAAGTCTATATGGGACTGTCGTTCGGATTTGCGGTTGTCATATGTAATAATTTCTATAATCTCTCTTTGAGAGTCTTCTATGTAGGGTTTGATGGTCTTCTTGGTGATAAAATGGCATTTGTTCTAAGTGGCTTATTGAATGTAAATGTTAAGGGTTTTAATTGAGCCGAGTTGAATTGAAAGCTGTTCGGGCTCGTTTAGGTAGGTGGTTTGTGATTTGCGCTTGAGCTAATAAGTTAGGCTCAAGCCAGGCTGATCTGACTTGACTCAAATAGTTTTTTAAGAAAATAATAATATAAAATATATTTAAATATATTAAAATTTAAGATTTTTTTGCATAAATGGTACAAAATATTCAAAAATTATATTTTATATTATGTGTATTGAAAATTATTATATTCTCTTAATTGCTCATTTTATTATTGTACTAATTTGAATTAATATTATTTTTACATCTATAATAAATAAGTTGGTTCAAACTTGTTGAATTAAGTTAAGAGTTTGAAGCCGATTAATTAATGAAGCTCAAGTGAGGGTCGCTCGAACTCGACTTGAAATGCAATGTTGCGAGAATTTTTACTTTTTTGCCACTTGTTATTAGAAAATTTTTTAACATTCATTTTTTTTATTTCAATCTAGTTTAATGTAATGTTTTAAAATGTGGAGGTTTGATTTGTCAAAAATAATCCTCCTAATTATTAAATTTAGTGCCCAAAAAATTGTATTTAATATATATATTTTTAATTTCTAGCTTCCACTCAAGTTGTATTTATATTCCTAATTTTCAGTCAATTGTTTTTAGTTCTTCTATTTTTATAATGAAATGTAGATATTCTAAATTTACACATTTGAAAAACTCGATATTTTACTCTTAGTTACATTAGCATACTTTCCCTAGCAATTTAAGGAAAAAAAAGCATCTTTATTGATTTCATGACTATTGCTAATATTAATCATGATTTACTTAGTTATAATTTTGGGTCTTTTTGGGATATCTTTCTGCCAGCTTTACTTTTCAGAACGTCATCACAGTACTATTTGGAAAACTGCTTTCTTACTGTTTTTTTTTTTTTTTAAATTTTTATTGTAGGAAGCTGTTAACATGTGCTGTCAAAGCGTGGTGGCTGCTAGAAAAATGCATTCTGATTTTTTAAAAATAAAATTAATTGTAATAACCACCACAACTTTTTGAAAAACAATTTCTTCTGCAGCAACTTCACACAGTTGTTTCTTCAAATAGTTGCAACTACCTCAAATAGATTGATTCTCTACTCATCAAAATTAGGTTAGATTCAGTGTGATTTTGACGCCAGCTTGAGTGAATAAGTCTCNGAGAACGTCATCACAGTACTATTTGGAGAACTGTTTTCTTACTGCTTTTTTTTCTTTTAATTTTTATTGTAGGAAGCTGTTTTTTTCAACATGTGCTGTCAAAGGGTGGTGGCTGCTAGAAAAATGCATTCTGACTTTTTAAAAATAAAATTAATTGTAATAGCCACCACAACTTTTTGAAAAATAATTTCTTCTGCAGCAGCTTCACACAGTTGTTTCTTCAAATAGTTGCAACAGCCCCAAATAAATTGATTCTCTACTCATCAAAATTAGGTTAGATTCAGTGTGATTTTGACGCCAGCTTGAGTGAATAAGTCTCAATTCAAATTTAAATATATTGAGATCAGAGACAAATTTGAGTTGGCCCAAAATTATCAAATTTGGATTTATTTTCAAGCTACAATTTGCTAACCTCTATTTTGAAAGATTTAGATACATATCATATAATTTCTACATTTTTATGTTTTTAACACCTAAAGTATAGTTTTTTTTCGTATATTTTTAATCAAAATTGGGCACATCGAGCTTTTTCTTTATTTTTGCAGGTTCGATGAGTTCTAGAACTTGATGTTTTGATATTCTTCNGAGCCAGGCTGACCTGACTTAATTGTTTTTTTAAGAAAATAATTATATAAAATTTATTCAAATATGTTAAAATTTAAGATTTTTTTGCATAAATGGTACAAAATATTTAAAGAATAAATTTAATATTCTATTTTTTGAAAATTATTTTCATCTTTTCATTATTCATTTTATTATTTTTTTATTATACTAATTTGAATTAATATAAAGTATAATATCATTTTATTATTTTTTTATTATACTAATTATTCAGTTCTTCTATTTTCTTAATGAAATGTAGATATTCTAAATTTACACATTTGAAAAACTCAATATTTTAGTCTTATCATAGTGGCAGCATACTTTCCTGAGCAATTTAAGGAAAAAAAAAACATCTTTATTGAAATCATGACTATAGCTAATATTAATCACAGTGGCAACATAATTTCATTAATTTTAATTTTTGGTCGGTTTGAGATAGTTTTCTGATAGCTTTATTTTTCAGATCGTCACCACACAGTACTATTTGGAGAATTAATTTCTTGTCATGAGCTGTTAAAGCGTGGTGGCTGCTAGAAAAATGTTGTCTGATTTTTTAAAAATAAAATTAATTGTAATAGCCACCACAATTTTTTGAAAAACAATTTCTGCTGCAGCAGCTTCACACAGTTGTTTCTTCAAATAGTTGCAACTGCCCCAAATAGATTGATTCTCTACTCATCAAAATTAGGTTAGATTTTGACGCCAGCTTGAGTGAATAAGTCTCAATTCAAATTTAAATATATTGAGATCAGAGACAAATTTGAGTTGGCCCAAAATTATCAAATTTGGATTTATTTTCAAGCTACATTTTGCTAACCTCTATTTTGAAAGATTTAGATACATATCATATAATTTCTATATTTTCATGTTTTTAACACCTAAACTTTAGTTTTTTTTTTCGTATATTTTTAATCAAAAATGGGCACATCGAGCTTTTTCTTTATTTTTGCAGGTTCGATGAGTTCTAGAACTTGATGTTTTGATATTCTTCACTTTATTTCTAATTAATGTGTCCCACATTTGAGCACTTGATCAAATATTGCTAAAGATTTATATTTGTTAAATTCACAAATCTTTTCAAATTTAATGATTTTTTTTATATAAAATGACTTAAAAAAATATTTTTTGTAAAAATTATTGGAGCTACTCAAGTCCTAGTTTCTCGATGCAAACACATATATTATCACGAGCACATTTAACTTTTAAAAGTTAAAATAGTGATTATGTGATCGAATAAGTTNTATTTATATTTGTTAAATTCACAAATCTTTTCAAATTTAATGATTTTTTATATAAAATGACTTAAAAAAATATTTTTTGTAAAAGTTATTGGAGCTACTCGAGTCCTAGTTTCTCGATGCACGTTTAATAAAAGTTATATATGTACATAGTAACACATATACGAACAAACACATATATTATCACGAGCACATTTAACTTTTAAAAGTTAAAATAGTGATTATGTGATCGAATAAGTTTAATCAGATCTGACAGCTCTGGACATGGCACGTGTCAGGAAATAAATCATGACAAGCGCGATGAGCTTACAGTTGTTACGGGGCAGATGATCCACCCGATCGAACCAAGAAGATTGACTGAATAGGTTGGCTAACGGCTCCCCAGTATGGGAGCAAGCAAAATGATAGTAGGACGAGAAATGATTGCATTATCGATGTTTTAAAGTATAGTTTCTATTTACTATAAATACTTAAACAGTAGCATGTAAAAGAAGGTTCTTATTTGGAAAAAAAACACAGAGATATTAATAATGTTTAGGTGGTAGGTATGTAATATTTAGAGAAATTTAGATGGTACAAATGTAAAGAGTAAAAGTTTAGGTGGTAGATATGTAAATACACATGAATTTGGTGGTATGTCTGTAAATGAGCATTCATAGCCGGGAAAAAATGACCAATAGGGGCGTTGCCGGTAAGAGTTGAGGGTTTCCTTTTCCATCCGTTNGGGAAATAAAGCATGACAAGCGCGATGAGCTTACAGTTGTTACTGGGCAGATGATCCACCCGATCGAACCAAGAAGATTGACTTAATAGGTTGGTTAAGGGCTCGCCGGTATGGGAGCAAGCAAAATGATAGTAGGACGAGAAATGATTGCATTATCGATGTTTTAAAGTATAATTTCTATTTACTATAAATACATAAATAGTAGCATGTAAAAGGAGGTTCTTATTCGGAAAAAAAAACACAGAGATATTAATAATGTTTAGGTGGTAGATATGTAAATATTTAGAAAAATTTAGATGGTACGAATGTAAAGAGTAAAGTTTAGGTGGTAGATATGTAAATACATATGAATTAGGTGGTATGTCTGTAAATGAGAATTCATAGCCGGGAAAAAATGACCAATAGGGGCGTTGCCGGTAAGAGTTGAGGGTTTCCTTTTCCATCCGTTGGAACGAAGCTTCTTCTGTTATTTTTTCAAACCTAACATTCCCTTCTCCGCTGCTCGTTCATCTCCGGCGAGCCGTCGCAATGCCTTAGGGCAATGGTATTCCTCTCTTCTTTTCATGCTTTTTCTAATTTAGCTGCTTGTTTCTGACTATTTTGGTCAAATTCCCTAATCGGGCGGATTATGGATCCTCAAGTTGTCTTCCTTTGCTTCTTGAGCTATCGGAGTGGAATGATTTTGAGTTTTCTGGTTGTTTGGTGTTGGATTGCGTTGCTGGTAGGCTGTGCTGAAGTTGTTGGGATTTATGTGTTCTGTTCTTTGTACATGGTGTAAATTTCCAAAATTGTTTGATCTTTAATGCGATTGGAGTGGTTGTTTATGCCTTTATGGTATGGTTTTTCTGATTTATGAGATTGTTGGGGTCTGTTAGGTTGTAGGGAGCGAGGAATTTGGTGCTGAGTTAATCTATAGGTCCCATGATTCTATTTGCGGCAATTTTATGTTTGCTGGTTATTGAATAAAAGCTTCCTTTTTGTTTTTTCCCCTTCTCCTTTTGTATTGTTTTTGAGATAATTTGTGGTGAGTTTTATATATGGCAACGTAAGACTTTTAACAGTGCTAGGCATTTACATACATAGCACATAGTTCTTATGTATTTACATATCTTACACCTTAACTTTCATATTTACACACACAGCACTATTGCCTTTTTTTCAAAGTCAAATGCACCTTTTCATGTATAGGTTTATAAACCAAACTGCTATGTATGTAAATATGAAAGTTTTTGTGAGATATGTTAATACATAAGAATTTTGTGCTACGTCTGTAAATTTCTCTATTTTTTTTCAACTCTTTTAAGGCTCTTGTGAGTTTTGATTTTAGTTTCCTTGAAGAGTTATAAGAATTATGAATATTGGTGTAGAATAATTCATAAGCCACCTCGGTTTATAATGCTAAAGGAGTAAACATGGTTGATTGTCCAGCTATATTTTATTTCATTTGATCAATGTGGAACGTATAAGAAAGGTTGTGATGAATTCAAATTTATGATCCCTTTGATGGCTGTCATACTCTATAAAATCCCTTAAAAGTGCGTTTTTCATGAATGTGACTTAAAATGCTAAGAAATGGAATGAAATTTGACATCTGAAGAAGGCATCGACATGGTTTCCAAACTGTTGTTGATTTTATCTATTGTCCTAGTATTCACAAGTTTTGTACCTTTGCATTTTGAGAAGTGCATTTGATTAGCAAGAGACATCACTGCAAAGAGAACAAGTTGAAAATATTTGCAAGAAATTGATTTTTTTGAAAAAAAATACAGTCTTTCATTTTTTGGGGACATAATGCGCTTCCATAAAATTTGAATATCTAGTCATTTTTAAGAATTGATCCACCATTTCTGATTCTCTCATGTTAAAAAGCTCATTTTGTATTCTCTTTTTGAGATAGAGAGCAGCCATGCTAACCGTACTAAAAATAAGTAATTAATTTCTCATCCTTCACAAATCAATTTGGATGATAAATATGCGCTCTTCTTTTGACTTGATTGATTTCTTTCAATTTCATGGTATTTGCTACTATTTCTTTTTACCTTTTCTTCTCCACAAAATGTTTTTTTTTATGTTGTACATTTAAATGATATCCAAGATCAAGTGTTTCTTTTGCATATTATTATCATGGTTGTACAAGACCCAAAGTGTTCTAGAAGTATTAATTTTCTTCAAAAATCATGCCGTTCAACCTAAATATAGCCTAAAATCAACATTTTATTGATCAAAACTCACTTAAAATATAATAAAAATTTAATTTAAAAAACACAATGGGAGCACACTAGTATTTTTTTCTAAAATTATGTAATACATCTCAATGTTCCACCAAAATATAGCTTCATTTAAAATTTTTTTGAACAGATGCCACTTAAAACATCACAAACTTATGATTTCAACAACACAATAATATTATATAAGAAATTTTCTTTAGAATTAAGATAATACCATGTCATCATAGAGTCAACATTTTATTGAACAAAAAATAAAATGTCATAAACATCTGATTGCAGTCACAGAACAGGATTACAAAAGGGTTTTCTTCAGATAACATGCAGTACACTATAATTATACTGCCAAAATATAGCTTAAAATCAAAATTTCATTGATGAAATGTCCACTAAATAAATCATAAAATTATTGTTTCAGCAACACAATAGTATTATCTAAGTGTTTTTTTCAGAAATCATGCAGTACAGTCCCAATATAATATCAAAATACACGCCAAAATCAAAATTTTATTAATCAAAATCCATGTTAAACATCATAAAACTCTGATTTTAACCACAAAACATGATTACATATGGATTTTTTTCAGATAACATGTACTAAAATCCCAGTTTACTGTCAAAATATAGCTTAAAATTAAAATTTTATTGAACAAATGCCACTTAAAACATCATAAACATATTTTTTCAGCAACACAACATGATTACATAAGTTTTTCCTTAAGAAATTAGGTTGTATACTTTGAGTTTACTGTAAAAATACAACCTAAAATTAACAATTTATTGAAAAAAAGACACTTAAAACATCTAAAAAATCAGATTTCAGAAACACAATAGGAATATATGAGGGTTTCTTCAATAATTAGATAGTACATTCCCAATGTATTGCCAAAATATATCCCATAATGAACAAATTTTGAATAAAATATTATAAAAATCTTACTTCAGGATCAGAAGAGGAGTATCCACAATTTATTCATGCAAGTTCGCTAGAAAATTACCAATAAGTTTTAAAAATCTATAACAGCAGCAGCTAAACTACTCTCAATTTCATGCTCGTTAGCATTCTGTTTGTTTTTCATATTCTTGCTCGTCACTTTGTATATCATCTGTTATATCATTTTCACCTTCAGAATGTATTCTTTCTTCTTCCTCGGCATTTTAAAATCAAAATTTTTTCCTCTCTTTTGTTTAATCCAAAGCCCCTAAATCATGTCTTTTTTTTTTCAAATTTTTCCAGCATTTGCTGTCCCTTAATATACCTTATTTCGGGTCTGGTTGAGCTCATTCATCTGACTCAACTATGCTTTTTAAAACCTCCTACTTAAGATGTGAAACTTTTTTAGAAGATCGAATGTGGGTCTCGACACGTGTCATTGTATTATTGGAGTCTGGATTCCACACGTGATATTTCTCATTTGGAAAGGGGTATGAGGCAAAATCTGTTGTTGGACATCAAACTTAGTATTGATTGACGGCCGCTCATGCTAAAGCAAAGAGAAAAACGATAAAACGGTGTGGTATGGAGGTCAATGAGGTCCTACCTTCTGTTTTTGAGCAATATATAGACAACACTTGCAAAAGGAAATATTACAATATTCCAAAGAGCATAATATAGACAATAAAGTCCGTAACAATAATAATAACACAATAGTCTAAAAAAATAGAAAATATATGAATAGCCTCCTCATAGAAAACACTCTAATTAGAAATAAGAAAATAGGGAAGAAATAAAAAAGGAAAACGAAATTGTTAAAATTTTAGAGTTGGCACGTGTCTCGGTCCTGTGATTGCGACACTATTCGTGATCCCATAGAAAAACTGTATTCTGCAATACCGCAGAATCACGGTAGTGATGTCTGCTTCACTTTGGTTGTGAATCTAGTCTTCTACTATTTGGACCATTAATTACTCCCTTCATCACTTGGTTGTTTGATTTGCAATGTAGTGCCTCANGAGGTACAATTTGAGCTTGAGGACATGGTTTATTTGAAATTGAGACCTTATAGGCAAAAACACTGACCAGGAGGAGTGAGAAGCTTTTCCCACGATATTTTGAACCTTATGAGATTGTAGTACATAATGGGGCAATGGCATACGGTCTCAGGTTACCACCACCATCATCATTGTATCCAATATTTCATGAATCATAGTTGAGGCGTGCTATTGGAGACTATACGCCTTCGTCTTCATTACTTTCGATGCTAATGGAGGAGATGGAGGTGGTTTTGAAATTTTTGGATGTAGAAGGGGTGCGCGAAGGAATGACTGTGGGAAAGGAGGTATTGATTAAGTGAAATGATCTGCTAGATTATGAAACAACTTGGGAATCTTGTAAATTGATTTATAAGCAGGTTCATCATTCCACCTGAAGGACTGTTTTTGTTTTGGAGGGGAATATTGTTACACAAGTTCATCCTAGATGACTTGGACCGACCTTACTCAGGCAACCCCGTCGACCTAGCCTAGGGGGGTGGAAGCCCCTCTTTTATTCTGGGAAGAGGCGGGGCCTGTTAATACCCTAATCACGTTTCTGCGGTGAGGAACTAAGGGGGGCTTCAGGGGGAAAGTTTGAATGTGTTTTGACTGTATTTTATTTAAGCTTAATCATCTAAAGTTTATTTTCATATTTTGATTTCTACAATTTTCTTTTTGTCTTCTTGATCCTAGCGGCGTCTAGGGTTTGTGGGGAGTCGATCTACCCTTGAATTGTAGATAACCCATTTTATCTTGTTTGTGTGGTTGGAGACTAATTAAATTAGCTCTAATTTAGGTTTTCTCATATATTTCTTGCAATTTGTTTGCTGACTTTGGTTCTGATTCGTATCAATACTTTTCATAAAACTCATTGTATCAAATTCATAATAAACAATAACAAACAAATATGGTAACCAGGACTTTTGGAGAATCTCAAAGAATTATTAAACTCAACAAACATTTATAACATGAATGCTAAGACAGTTAAAAGAAAATGTATTGAGAGTTTGTGGCCAATTTTCGTGAACAAATTGCTAAAGTAGTTACCAATATAAATTTTAACAGTTTTCTTGTCGCGGAAGGAATAATACATGATGCAAAGTATGTTCATCTATATGTCCACAGGATATTCCGCATTAACCAGGTGCCTTTTACCTTAAAGTAATCATGAAGTATTTTGTTGAATATCCAAAGCTACGCTGGCTTTTAGCCCAAACATTTTTAATCAGGTACTAAGGATGCAAGTTCGTCAAATAACTAAAATGTATTTTTTCAAAATCTTTATCTTGCCTTTGCCAACTTAGGATCACCTAAAACCAACTTGCCTTGCTGGTGCTTAATAAAGTAGCAAAAATAAATAGGCCTCCATCTTAGGGACACATAATCTCAATTCCTATTGGAATTGCTGAAAGCTCTATCAACAAGTTGCAATATATTAACTTCCATCTTCTGTTTCATTATCAATAATTCAACCTGAGACTTGAACAAGATATTTGGTTTTACACTTGCATGATGTCTTTATTAACTTTCACTGTGAAGATTTTTACACTTGCATGATGTTCACCTATATGTCAACAGCTAGAGTCAGCATTGGCTTGTTGCTGGACGAATGCCATATTAATGAAAGAAAAACCCTTTTTTCGACTGAGGACGAATTTGTTTTTCTCTCAACTACTGAAATTGCTCTTCTATGTCACAGTTGTTTAAATAATTAATGTAAGATTCTTAGATTGACTTCAATAGTGATATAGACAATTAACATCACAAGCGTTTAGAAAAAAAAACTCTTATAAATAAAATACAAACTATAGCAAAGAGTCATTCCAATTTTGTTTCAGGGAGTGAACTAAAATGAAACCATCATTGGGTCAAATGCACTAGCAGTTAAACTCTTCCTATGCCCAAAAGTTTTAGCTGATGGCTGAGGGTCAACCACTGTTTTTACACCAATATATTTTCTTTAACTATCTGATCTGAAACTAAACAAAGACTCACTTGCCTTAGCGATATTATTTTGAAATAAAGGCTCGTCACATTAGCCATCACTGAAATAGAAGCTAATTAGGTATCATGCATAAAGGGCACATTCAAACACATGTGAAGTTTGCTTAATTAGGGTGGAAGGGTGGCCAAAACTCATGTGAGCTGCAAACCACTTGAACATTTGACCAACCATTAACTTTGATATTACATTCAGGGAGTGAACTAATGGGCGGATCATAGTTGTGCCAAGTACACCAATAGTCAAACTCATTTTCAAGAATCTGATGTAATTACATATAAAATTTCATATTCCTTGACAACCATTGTAAACATTTGCGCATCAACACACCAAATTTCCTTTAGTTCACTACAATGATACAATTATATGATTATAACTGAGGTATTTATGAACAGATAGATATATTCTTTACCCTTCTGAGGGGTAAATCATCACAAATTATGATTGAGGGAAATCTTCACCACAATTGTGCCCTCAAAATAAGAAGTCAGAAATAACACATGGTCATCTTAGATAATCTGTTTGGTTGTTGTAAATCTTAGCTGTTAGTGTCCCATTGTTGAATTTGTTTTTCGGAAGGCTATAATTTTAGAAGATCTTCATCACAAACATCCCCCCTTAAAAAAATCTATAAGCAAATCTCATGGTGATCCATTTTTTTAAAATGATTGCCATAAATAAAATCAGAGGGGACTCTGTTTAAACCCAAAATTTCACTCTGGACTTTGTTTAGCTTGAGTTCATGATTGCTCGGACTGACACACAAAAGAGAATGATTGTGCTTGTTGTCATTATCTCACTTTTTATTCTAAATGAATAGAGTTAATCAATCATGGAGATTATGGTTGTGCCCATAGGAAACCTTTAGTCTGAATATAGTCATATATTGAGGATGAATCACTGGATAGTACATTTTCTACTGTTCAATCTAATTGTTGAAAAATCAACCTGAAAATCCCTGATTTAAAACGGGTTTTTTACTGAGATTCTTTTAGTGGTCACATCTGATTATTTTTGTTTATATTCTTTCTCGCTTGTTCATTCCTTCTCCAAAAATATATTTTTAAGCTTCTCATTTAAGAAACATGAACGCATTAATCCTGCACAGGAAGCAGAAGTCCTCAGAAACCATTCTGAGGTTTTTTACTACTGTAATTTGAGGGCTCATAGGGAAATAGTTTTCTACGTTTATATATAATACTAATATGCAATAGCATATATCAATCTGTCGCATTTTTCAAATGTTCTTACGTCTGCTGTCAGGCAACACAGGAATGGAATTTTTGATGCAAATGTTTGGCGGACTTGGCGCTGGAGGTAATCTCGGTGTTCCCAATAATCACAGCGGTAATCATACTCTCTCCTGCTCGAGAATTTCTTATCTTTCAATTACATTTTTGCTCATCAAAATAATAATTTTTTCAAGCTTTTACATTCATACATGCCAACCAATTCTTATGTAATTACATATCCACACATAAACTTCAGTTTTTTTACATCTATATCGCTCAAAATCTCACTTCACATCAACCATACCACCATTTTAACTTTGAAAAAGTGAAATACACCTTTTCATGTAGAGGGAAGGTGGCATGTACCTAAAAATTGAATTTTACATAGGAATGTATGTAATTATTTTGCATTCTTAGTAAAATAAACTTGTTTACCTGCAGCTCCCCCTGAAGAACTCTACGCAACTCAACTTGCTCAGCTTCAGGAAATGGGCTTCTTTGACACCCAGGAGAACATTCGTGCTCTCATTGCTACTTCTGGTAATGTACACGCTGCTGTGGAGAGGTTATTGGGAAATTTGGGCCATTAAGAGTTCAAAAAAGAAGAAAAAAAAAAATCAAATTTCTTCCCCATCCCAACATCAAGTGGAAGTCGCGGGGGCCCTTGAAGGTTTGCCCCGTGTATTTATATCCTGTTTCTTCGTTCCAACATTCGAAGGTATTGTTGCAATAACTAAAGGCATTGTCCGAGAGCTAATGCTTCTTTTATTGTCTCACTATGGGACTTNATATATATCTAGTGCTAAACTATTTAATCTGTTAAAAATTTAAGTTTGAGGGGATGAAAAATATCTTCAAAACTGGAATTTTATTTGTTCTCAAATATGCTACAAGTGAATTTGATTTAAAAAGAAAAAAAATTGATTATGTATATGAAGTTATATTAGGGAAGTAAAATTTGATTTAAGAAATGAGTTAGAGAATTTGGTTAAAATTTTTAGTAATGAAGAAAAACTTAAAGCTAAAAAGTTTTTAAATGAGAAAATGATTAATATAAGTAACTATCTTTAGTAAGAAAAAATATATTTTGAAAAATTTAGATAATTTAAACTTTTATTTTTAATACTTAAATTTCTTTTATTAAAAAAATTTTCAAAACTATTATTATATTTTTAAGTAAAAGACTTATATCAAGACTTTACTTTAGGAAAGGAGAAGTGGAATTCAAAACCATTAAAGGTCTGTCCAGATATAGTAATCCTTGCCTGAAAAAGAAAAAGAAAATAAAAAAAATAAAAAAAAAAGAAAAAAAGAAAAAGATAAAGAAAAAGAAAAAAAATTAGGAAGGAGAACCTTGAGGATTAGTGCCTAATCAAAAATTGTTTATACATTTGATTTTTTTAAAGTATAAGACTTGAGAAACCCTTAAGCTTATAGATATAATATAGTAAGTAAAATTATTTTTAATGAAAATTTTTAAGTGGAGATAATAAAAGAACTAAATTCTAAATTTTGGAAAATCTACAATACATTTCTGAATTAGATAGAAACTCATTTTTTTCTTTTTTCTTAACTTTAAGAAATTCTAAACTTTAAGCTAGTCTCATTTACTGAATATTTTTTCTAAATTAGACTACCATATTTCTAACTCAAAATTTTAGTAACTCCTAAAGAAACTCATATACATATCATACATATTTAGTTTTTAAAGATTGAAGTGTCACTTGAGGACAAGTAACATTTTAAGTTTGGTTGATTCTGATACACCTAAAATATATAGTGCTATTATACACATTTTTATTCCTATTTTTGAGATATTGCACTTTAATGAAAGGTATTTTTGTGTTGTCTTGCAGATACAGGTAAAAAGGGTGAAAAATGCTTAAAGGAGTGAAAAAGGATCAAATTTGGAGCAAAAGGATGAAAAATGTGCAAAAGAGTTTTGGCGCCTAAGCGCCAGATCAGGCGCTTAAGCGCCGGTTAAATAGAGAAGGTCGCGCCTAAGCACCAGTGGCTTCACACTTAAGCGCCACTAGCTGTTATTGGAAGAGTAAATTCAGTTTCTGCAAATTTTAAAGAGGTTTTTGAGGCACCCATTGGCTTAATAGGAGGTTATAACCACCATGGACGAAAATTATCATGAAAGGATGCACCTCTTTGGGAAATACATCGAATCTAGACATATTTTGAAGAGAAACCAAAGCCCATTTTGGAAAATTATAAAAGAAAGAAGATTGTGACTTTGAAAGTAGTCCTGAAAGTATTGGAAAGTTTTGAAAGTTCTCATTTAGGGAGTTAGTTTGGAGAGATTTTTAGGCACCACTTTTACTTTATTTTATCCTTTTTGTTATTTTATTTTGAGTAATTGTAAAGAAAAGAGAATCAAAGGAACTTCAAGAGTTTGGTGGAGGACTTGAGATAAGTTTTTATTTTTCTTGTTTTGAAACTACTTTTGGTTTTAATTGAGACTTGTTGTTGGTTTAACAATGATTTCTTCTTTTAAACTAAAAGACTACTTTTAGTTTTAATTAATGTATTGTTGGTTTGACAATGATTTCTACTTTTAAACTAAAGTATGGTTTTGTTTTCTCCATACAATATTGTTGGTTTGACAATAATTTCTTCTTTTAAACTAAAGTGTGGTTTTATTTTCTCCATAAATATTGGTTTGACAATGATTTCTACTTTTAAACTAAAGTGTGATTTTATTTTCTCCATGGATTATGAGATTTGACAATGATTTCTACTTTTAAACTAAAGTGTGGTTTTGTTTTCTCCATGGATTCTGAGTTAAAATGTGGTTTTGTTTTCTCCATGGATTCTGAGTAGTTTTCTTTATCTTTCTTGTTAAAATGATAAATGTGGTTTTGTTTTCTCCATGGATTCTGAGTAGTTTTCTTTATCTTTCTTCTTAAAATGATAAACTTCTTTGGTTTTAATTGAGACTTGTTGTTGGTTTGACAATGATTTCTTCTTTTAAACTAAAGTGTGTTTCTTATTTTCTTCATGGATTCTGAGTAGTTTTCTTTATCTTTCTTCTTAAAATGATATCTAATTAAGTTTTGGACGGAAGTTGTGGAAATTATTGATCTTCAACGATGGAAGAAGTTGTGATGATTTAAATTCATGCACTTCATTTACTTCTTAATTTGGTCAACCCAGATGTTGAAATTTGTTGTGAGAACATGTAAGAACCGGGCTGGTATTGTCTCAGTCAACAATTGGAAAGAATCACATGAGGTTGTATTAATGAGAATGTAGTTCATAAGATTGAGTGCAAATAAATAGGGAAATATTCATTGAAGGGTGTAGAGTTAGAGGACTTTAAAGTGACAGGTTAAAGCCCCCAACTTGGTTTATTGTTTTAGGTTATGATACGAGAATGTTAGCCCCCAGGTGGAGGGAATAGAGGGAACTCTAAAGTGAGAGCTAGTATCTTCCCTGCCTAGCCGGTCTTAAAAAATATTCAAACTTTAAATTAGCAAATGTTCTTTATAGCATCTCTAGTAAGGGTAAAGAATATTATTGCTCCTATTTGGCACAACACAATTTGCATACTTTCACAACAGAATTCATATACTTATTACTGATTCATAATAAGAAGAAAGATATTTTCATATTTAGTGATTTTGTTCTACAAAAACTCTAGCTATCTTTTTTAATTATTATTGTTCTATGAAAATATTGAAAATACAAAAAATATTTAAATTTTCATTACTGCAAAAATCATCTTTAGTTTAGATAATTAACTTTTTATTAAAAATAGAAAGTTTGTTGTTCAATAGTGCATATTGGGTATTCTCCCTATGGATTCGATCTTCAGGTCTTAATCATAAAGTCCTATATTACTTGATAACGATATGTATAATTGCATAATATCCCAATCTGTATAAACTAAAAGTTAAATTCTTATTTTTCTTCAAGATCAAGTTTTTGGTTTTGTTGCAAAGTAAGAAAATATAAGTGAAATATGATTTGAATTATTGTTTTACTGTGCATATTAATAGTATCCAGAGATTAGGCTTCTCTAAGGCCAATTTAAGGTCAATTTGAATGTTTAGGAATGTTATGAAGAGTTTAGGATCCAAATTGGGGCAATTGAGTAGATGATATGGTTCAATTAAGTGAAATTATGTCATAGGGTTAAAATTGGGGGTTTTGATTTGGATCAAAATTAGTTTCAAAGAATGGGCCAATTAAGCTTGGATTAAGTTTAGATTGGTCATATAAAGGTGATTTTGAGTTTAGGATTGAAATTGGGGAAAATTGGGACCAATTTGATGGACATTTGAGGTGGATTTGGGGAGATTGGACCTTTTAAGGGCCATTTGGGGGTTTTGGACAAAGATGGTCAAATTGGACAAATTCGGTTATGTAGTAGTTGAGAAAAATGAAATTGGGAATATTTGGAGGTTTTGAAAATTTTTTAGATTTTTTGGAATTTTTGAAATTTTGGGCTAAGGAGGCGCATTTTGGTAATTTGGCATTTTTTGGTGATTTTAGGTCATTTGGGTATTTTCAAAATGTTTGAAATTTTTTTGAACAAATTTGATTATTTTGGGTAAATTTGGGAATTTTGGCCAAATTTAGGGTTCCAAGGGTATTTAGGAAATTTTGGAGAGTTTAGGGGCAAAAGGCCAAGTTGGGTATCTTTGGTACAATTGGGGAGCTAACCACCATAAATAAGTCACGGACCAATGGAAACCTCATTTGAGTCTTCTATGTACTGATCTTAGCCAAATCCTAGCCTAGGGTTAGTGGGTTTAGTGGACCATCTACATGAGTCTCCCAAAAGATTAAGGGATCAAAGTCAAAGAACTTTGGGTTTAGGGTATTGAGTGATTGTGAGTAAAGTGATTGCAGTGAGTGCTTTAGCTCTAGACCAACACCCAGGGTCAATCCTAAGGCCAAACAGTCCTATGGGAACTCTCCTTGAGCTTCCTCATAATGACCCCACCTATTAAGTGTTAGAGGTTAGGACCAATATGTAGATCCTCAAGTTGAGCAAGGAGGAATTTAGAATTTCTAATGGTGAGGGTTCCTTTTCTAGTTTTCTAGGAATAGTCAACAGGAAAGCCCTATGGCTAGACCCTAGGCCACTAAAGAGGAAGAACTAGACCTCAACCAAAAGTGAGGTCAACAGTGTGATCCTGAGAAAATATAGTTGTGTAAAATTTATAAAACTAACTCCGCTTTACAACGGTGCCAAAATATTGATGTTGTATTTTATGAATAATAACGTTAAGCACTTAATGTTTGGATTCTTTGCAAGTATGAGTATCGTTATCAAGTAATATAAGAATTTCTATTTAAGCCCCAAATATCAATCTCATGAGGAAGGTTTAAAGTTGAAATGATAAACTAAATAGAAAATTCACAGAAAAAAACAAAATTACTGTCACTAATTTTGAATATTTAAGATACTATCAAGGATAAATTATTAACTACTAGCAGAATTTAAATGCAAAGTTTAAAATAGTAACTACTAAACTATATTTATGCGATAAAGTTTTCTAATATGAAAAAGCATCTTTCCCACTACAATGAGTTGTTGGTGAAATGAAATGAAATAAATGGTTTTAATTTGTATTTTTCCAACTATGAGCAATTTTAATTCTCTACCCTGGTTCATTGTTATAGAAAATCATTAGCTAATCTCAGGTTTAGTCTCAAAATCTGTGGGTAGGCTAGGAGGATACTGCTCCCACTCCAGAGCTTCCACTTCCCTTCCGCTAAAAGCTAACTCTCGCTTTAGTTTTTAAACACTAATATCAAATTGAGGATTTTAGTCTATCACCCTAAAAATCTCCAATTCTACACCCAACAATTATTTCCCTATTCATTTGCACTTAATTCCATGAACGAAATACTCCTTCATGAACTTAAATGTGATTCTCACTCTGTTGTAGAACTCATACTCCATTTCTTGGATCATATGTTTTACAACATATTTTAACAATTCAATTGGCCTAATAAAAAATTAAATTATAAGCGGAGTTCAAAAACCATCACAATTTATTTGAAATTTTAACATTGGCACATCCAAATTATCTCATCTTTTCACCATATCTCAGAGTAGGGAGTAAGATAAATGAAACTACTCAGACTTCATAAGAAAGATACAACAAAACACAAATTTCATATTTAAAAGAAAGTTCATACAACAACAATAAATAAATAACACTTATCTGAAACTCTTTCTCAAAGCAAATCCCTTGTAGGCTCTCTTAGAAAATGTAAGAATAAAAAATCTCACACTTCTCTTCCTCTCAAACACTCTTAGAGAAGAATTCACAATTAAAATCACCACAAAAACTCAAAACTATATAGAAAATAAATGATCAATGGCATGGAAGAAAGTGGAAAGTAGTTGAAGGTAGCGAAGGGGGTGCGAAGAGAGCGAAGAGGAGAGCGGAGTGAGCGGAGGAGGCCTTTCTTGGTCAATTTCGACTCTAAATAGAGTACAAGGTTGGTTCTCCAATAGGTGCATCCAAAAAGCTCTTCAAAAAGCAACCAAATTTATTGAATCTTCTTGAAACAGGGTCTGCACAAACACTGGCGCCGTCGGCGCTGAACAATTCTTCAAAAATTCCATTTTGACTCCAAATTTCATCCTTTTTGCCTCTTTTTTTCTCCAAGTCCTAAAAATCAACAACTTGTAATAAAACATGAAAAATACCTTCCTTTAAAGTGCAATATCATAAAAAATGAGTATAAAATATGGGTCTAAAAAAGCATATATTTTTTGTGTATCAAAATCCCCCAAACTTAAATGTTATTTGTCCTCAAGTAACTCCTTTACTATGTAAAAATATGAGTCGTGGTAAAGATTTTAACTTCTAGATTTTCATATTTAATTCCACTAAATACAATAGTTTAACTTAAGAAAAACATAAAACAACTCTAGTTAATATTAAAGGTATAAGAGTATCTAGCAGTCAAGTCAAAGATTTTTTATTCTCTATTCTTTTCAAAAAAAGTTACAAATTATTCATATTAAAGCCACTTAGAATATTCATATGATAAAGAACTTCATGAAACTTTACGAGTAAATATGCTAATACTGAAATATTAGTTTAGAAAATGTAGTCAAGCCTTCTTCTTTAAGTTGATTCAAGTGAAGCCAATTTTTAATTAGGCATCTCCTCAAGCTTCTTCTCACATCTTTTTCTTTTCTTTTTTCCATGATCATTTTCAATCCTTTTTCTTTTCTTTTCTTTTTCAGGATCCTTTTTCTTTTCTTTTCTTTCTCAGGATCAATTTCAATCCTTTTTCTTTTCTTTTTTTTCTCTCTTTTTTTTTATGTGAGGATTCTTATATTTGGATAGCCTTTAATGATTTTGAACTTCACTATCCTTTTCTTAAAGTTAAAAACTTTTCACATTCCTTCACTTTATGAATTTATATTAGCCTTAAATATTTTTCATAAAGTTTTATTTTTTTCTTCTTATATGAATCTCTAAGATTTTCAATACTTCAAAAATACGAATTCTTTTACTTATAATAGAAAAACATAGTCTTATTCTATTCTACCAAATATCTTAATATCTAAAATTAACCTTTATTTTTTAAAACTTTTACTTAAGTTCACTATATATTTAGAAACACAAATATAGTTATCTAAAGTTACCCTCTAATACCAAAGGTCATGCTAAATTTAAAAATTTTGAAAATATGGCAAATTGAGGACATATAAAATTAATTTTCTTTTCTTTAAAAAAGAATTTTTCTTTCACCCCTAGACTTAAGTTTTTAAGAGATTTTGCATGAAAAACTGAAAAAATAAAGGCTGAAAGAAAACATTTAATACATAAAGAAAAGACTTACCTGTTGAAGGTTTTGATTTGAAATNATATCCAAAATTGTTTGATCTTTAATGCGATTGGAGTGGTTGTGTATGCCTTTATGGTATGGTTTTTCTGATTTATGAGATTGTTGGGGTCTGTTAGGTTGTAGGGAGCGAGGAATTTGGTGCTGAGTTAATCTATAGGTCCCATGATTCTATTTGCGGCAATTTTATCTTTGCTGGTTATTGAAGAAAAGCGTCCTTTTTGTTTTTGCCCCTTCTCCTTTTGTATTGATTTTGAGATAATTTGTGCTGAGTTTTATATATGGCAACGTAAGACTTTTAACAGTGCTAGGCATTTACATACATAGCACATAGTTCTTATTTATTTACATTTCTTACACCTTAACTTTCATATTTACACACACAGCACTATTGCCATTTTTTCAAAGTCAAATGCACCTTTTCATGTATAGGTTTAAACATCAAAGTGCTATGTATGTAAATACGCAAGTTTGTGTGAGATATGTAAATACATTAGAAATGTGTGTTACGTATGTAATTTTTTCTATTTTTTCAACTCTTTTTAGGCTCTTGTAAGTTTTGATTTTAGTTTCCTTGAAGAGTTTTAGGAATTATGAATATTGGTGTAGAATAATTCATAAGCCACGTTTGTTTATAATACTAAAGTAGTAAACTTGGTTGATGATCCAACTATATTTTATTTCATTTGATCAATGTGGAACGTACAAGAAACGTTGTCATGAATTCAAATTTATGATCCCTTTGATGGCTTTCATACTCTATAAAATCCCTTAAAAGTGCGTTTTTCATGAATGTGACTTAAAATGCTAAGAAATGGAATGAAATTTGACATTCTTCTAGAGAAGTTTCTGCTACATCTGAAGAAGGCATCAACCTGGTTTCCAAACGTTTTTGTTGTTGATTTTATCAATCATCCTAGTATTCACAAGTTTAGTACCTTTGCTATTATATGTAGGGATAGGCATTTTGAGAAGTGCATTTGATTAGCAAGAGACATCACTGCAAAGAGAACAAGTTGAAAATATTTGCAAGAAATTGATTGTTTTTAAAAAATACAGTCTTTCATTTTTTGGGGACATGAACGAATGCGCTTCCATAAAATTTGAATTTTTAGTCATTTTTAAGAATTGATCCACCATTTCTGATTCTCTCATGTTAAAAAGCTCATTTTGTATTCTCTTTTTGAGATAGAGAGTAGCCATGCTAACCGTCCTAAAGATAACTAATTAATTTGTCATCCTTCACAAATCAATTTGGATGATAAATATGTGCTCTTCTTTTGACTGGATTGATTGCTTTCAATTTCATGGTATTTGCTACACTTTATTTTTACCTTTTCTTCTCCGCAAAATGTTTTTCTTATGTTGTTCATTTAAATTATATCCAAGATCAATTTGTTTTTTAAAATTTTGGGCATATCATTATCATGGTTGTTACAAGACCCAAAGTGTTCTAGAAGTATTCTTTATCTTCAAAAATCATGCCGTACAACCTAAGTATAGCCTAAAATCAATATTTTATTGATCCAAACACACTTTAAATATAATAAAAGTTTAATTTAAAAAACACAACCTGAGCACACAAGTATTTTTTTTCTAAAATTATGTAATACATTCTCAAAGTACCACCAAAATATAGCTTCATGTAAAATTCTATTGAACAGATGCCACTTAAAACATTATAAACTTATGATTTCAACAACACAATACTATTATATAAGAAATCTTCTTTAGCATTAAGATAATACAATGCCCTCATAAAATTAACATTTTATTGAACAAAAGAAGAAGTAAAATATCATAAAAATCTGATTTGCAGTCACAGAACAGGATTACAAAAGGATTTTTGGCAGATAACATGTAGTACACTATAATTATATTGCTAAAATATAGCTTAAAATCAAAATTTTATTGAACATATGTCCACTAAAAAAATCATAAAATTTTTGTTTCAGCAACACAATAGTATTATATAAGTGTATTTTCAGAAATCATTCAGTACACTCCCAATGTAATTTCAAAATACACGTTAAAATCAAAATTTTATTGATCAAAATCAATGTTAAACATCATAAAACTCTGATTTTAATCACAAAACATGTTTACATATGGATTTTTTTTTCAGATAACATGTACTAAAACTCGCCTTCCATTCCAAAGAAGGGTGGCCCTCCCAGTGTACTGTCAAAATATAGCTTAAAATTAAAATTTTATTGAACAAATGCCACTTAAAACATCATAAACGTATTTTTATAGCAACAAAACAAGATTACATAAGTTTTTCCTTAAGAAATTAGGTTGTATACTTTGAGTTTACTGTAAAAATACAACCTAAAATTAACAAGTTTTTGAAGAAAAGACACTTAAAACATCTAAAAAATCAGATTTCAGAAACACAATAGGATTATATGAGGGTTTCTTCAATAATTAGATACTACATTCCCAATGTACCGCCAAATTATATCCCATAATGAACAAATTTTGAATAAAATATTATAAAAATCTTACTTCAGGATCAGAAGAGGAATATCCACAATTTATTCATGCAAGTTTGCTAGAAAATTACCAATGAGTTTTAAAAATCTATTACAACAGCAGCTAAACTACTCTAAACTTCATGCTCGTCACTTTGTATATCCTCTGTTGTATCATTTTCACCTTCAGAACATATTCTTTCTTCTTCATTTGCATTTTAAAATCAAAATTTTTTCCTCTCTTTTGTTTAATCTAAAGCCCCTAAATCATGTCTTTTTTTATTCAAAATTTTCCAGCGTTCGCTGTCCCTTCATATACCTTATTTCGGGACTGGTCATGCTCATTCATCCGACTCACCTATGCTTTTTAAAACCTCTAACTTAAGATGTCAAAGTTTTTTAGAAGATCAATTGTGGGTCCCGACATGTGTCGTTGTATTATTGGAGTCCGGATTCCACACGTAATAGGAGACCGACAAAACGGTGTGCTACCGCTCATGCTAAAACAAATAGGAGACCGACAAAACGGTGTGGTATGGAGGTCAATGAGGTCCTACCTCCTGTTTTTGAGAAATGTATAGACAACACGTGCAAAAGGAAATATTACAATATTCCGAAGAGCATAATATAAAGAATAAAGTCTGTTAAAATAATAATAACACAATAGTCTAAAAAGATAGAAAAAATATGAATAGTTCTAATAAAAAAACACTCTAATTAGAAATAAGAAAATAGAGAAGAAATAAAAAAGAAAGAGAAATTGTTAAAATTTTAGAGTTGGCACCTATCTCGATCCTGTGATTGCGACACTGTTTGCGATCCCACAGAAACACGTTATTCTGCAATACCGCAAAATCACGGTAATGATGTCTGCGTCACTTGGGTTGTGAATCGAGTCTTCTACTATTTGGGCCAATAATTACTCCCTTCATCACTTGGTTGTTTGATTTGCAATGTAGTGCCTCAATCCCAAGCTATTTGATATGTGATTTTATTATTTGGATCTTTCAACTATGAATTGTGAGATGGTTGTTGACTTCATCTTTTGATTGTAAATTGACGGGGACTTATGATGAGAAGCATTAGGGAGGAAAAAATGGTAGTTCTATTAATATTTTACATTGATGTTTGAGTGTTGGATTTTTTGGAGAAGTTATCTTCTTATCAGCATGTTGCATAGATTATTGTTTGATTACTTTTTTATTTTCCTCTATTTAATGATTGTTTTGCTTCTATTGCTTATTATTATTATCTTCAAATATGATATAATCTTATTTTCTTAGATTACGGTGTGAACTTTCAAATGAACATATGTTAGTTTTGTGTTATTGAATTACTATTCGAGATTTCTGTTAGCCTATGTCTAAATTATCTTGCATAGTTTTTTGCATATTCCTGATTTCTTCTTGAGTGGCGATTAGTAGTTTTAATTAGAAGTTTCTAAACTGTAAATTTCATCTTAATTGCGTAATTTTGTGCATCTAATCCTAAATCTGTATTTGTAAACCCTATACCCCTATACCCTAAATTGTTCTCACAAACTTTCTACTTAAGACTCTTTAGGGCTCATTTTTACTAATAAGCTGTAAATTTTGGATTTACTGCCACTGAAATTTTAGGCCAGCACTCTTCACTTTGCTTGGAGTTGTGTGATTGTTCCCTCATCCTTATAGAGTTGTGTAAGAGAACTGATGCCCCATCTTCCGCGCTTGTACTCAAGTTTTGCCTTCCTTTTGTGTTCTATCTTCCCCAGTGCAGCCAAATACAATCCTTTTACTGCTATTTCTACACCAAGCAAGAGCTTTCCTTTGACTTCTCCACCCTTCACAGCTGCAGGCACATCTATTAAGCTTCGGTTTTTTCATGCCTCCGAAATTTGGTTATCATTTATGGTCTCGAGATAGAGTTGGTTAAATCTGTTAATGATTTATTTTTTAAGAATACCAACAAAGATAATTTTGCATTTGATTGTTGATATGAATAATTATTGAATAATAATTTTCTCTTTTTCTTGTTCCTGCATATTTTCTCTATATTATTTTTTTTCTTTTTGTTAATAGATTTATGGAGTATTACATTTTGTTAAAGGTGCAATGATGCTTATGTTCTTAGTGCGGAGCAGAGTGTTAAGGTTGTGTATTGCTTTACAAAGACTTGTGCTTATTTCATAAAATGCAGTTGAATTAGTGAATTGCGTGTTTTATGTTGAATTTTAGAGCGTGGGATGCAGTTGCATTTTATGTTAAAGTTTATCGGTGGGTTAAATATAATGCCTACTAACTAGTAAAAAGCTTCCTTGTTAAAATTTGAGTTAAAATGTCGTAGTTCAGATTTATAATTTGATTTGTGTAATTGTTGTTAAATAGCATAAAATTTTTTAATTTTTTTTGTGTTCTTTGCACTTCATTGAACTGAAGTGCATGCTTTATTTGTGCTTTATGCTTCAGAGTGAAGACAACCCGTTTGTTGTCGTGTTATGCTATGCATGTTGAGATCGTTATTTATGCCATAAAGTCGTGTCTTCATCTCTGTATAATTTGTTTGTTAACACTAAGAAAGAAACATAGACTAAAAATATTTGAAAATAATGATTATTATCCATTTATCCTTAATTAATTATGTGTATTAAGCTGATGTGAGACTGCATTTTTCCTTTTATATCGTTACTTACGTGGAATATATGTCGTAGATTGCGTATTGATTTTAGGTTATTAACTTTTTTTTTTCATTAATTTGTGTGATAATTCTTTTCTATTTTTCTTTCTCGAGATAAGAAATAAAAAACCTGATTTATTATCTTCCATCTCAATTACGGAGTTATATTTTGTCTGAATTTCCTTTTGAGTTTATTTTTCATCAATCTTCTTGTTTCTTATTTTAAAAGTCTTTATATCTTGCTAAAATATCTCATATGACTGGCTATTAAATTTTTCAAAAAAATGTTCATTTTTCTTCTTTTTTGTTTCCTTTCCAATGATTACTTGATTTACAAATTTCAGAGTTCGAAATGCGACAATTAGCTTCAAATTTTATTATTGTTGAATCCCTTTAGGACGTATGATCGCTTATAATTCGTAATTTTATTCATCTAGGTGAGATATTAGGAAAGATGTGGAAGCTGAAGATCTTTAGAGAGTATTTTTCTTTCAAGTATGGTCAAGGAAAAAAGAGGAGGAATAGAAAGTAGAAGTCTTTGCTTCTCCCCTTTTATCTCATATTTATACATAATAGAGCGAATGTGCCTACATATGGCTCTAAAGAGTACGTAAAGGACTATATTATAGGCCATTCTATATAAGGCCTGGAGATACCCGTATTAATATGATCCTCGAGATGGATGTCAACCAGCCAATAAATATATTTGTGATGGTGGAACGAAGTTCTTTTACATCCGTGTTAAAGAATTGTTCCTCGAGCTCAGTGATGCAGCTAAATAGGTATTGGTGAGCTCGGTAGGAGGCCTTTACTGGTACAAGCGATCTTAGTAAAAGAATTTGAGAAATATGAGAGAGCTTGGGTTAGTGAACCCTATCGGAGGAACTCACATGAATGTTAACAAGCTTCGGAGAAACTCACATGACTGCTAACAAGCTTCGGAGGCACTCCCTTGGTCCTTCTAAGCGGCAAATAATTTTGTAACTTGTTACCTCTAAAAGTATGTCTAATGAGTTTGATTGAGCTGGTCAGAATCAGATAATTAAGTGCATGGTCATTGGGCTCTAATACTTGGGCTATCCTATTGCTAAGGAAATTTATTTTTGGATGTACAATATGAATATCATTTTTGATACTGACAAAGATAGTTTTTTTTCGTTGAATAACCAAATACCATGACTAAGCCACCAAAAAA
This sequence comes from Phalaenopsis hybrid cultivar, assembly GCA_002079205.1. Taxonomy (NCBI): domain Eukaryota; kingdom Viridiplantae; phylum Streptophyta; class Magnoliopsida; order Asparagales; family Orchidaceae; genus Phalaenopsis; species Phalaenopsis hybrid cultivar. The sequence continues at coordinate 70,321 of JXCR01140915.1, forward strand.
TATCTGCAGTTCTCCATCTTATAAAACTCCTATTTGATGAACTTACAATGCTACAATGAGCTGAAAATTTTGATTAATCAAACAATAAGGATGCCGCACATATCCTAATCTAAAACGTCTCATTCCCTTCTCAATTATTGGGCCACTGTTGCTACTTAGCACAATTTGCCACTTGCTGCTATGGGGTGGAGAGGATATGCCAAGTTCTGCAGCATATCATCTTCCAAGGAAACATGCTATCTTTTCTAGAGACACTAGTTCAAAAGGAAAAGAAAAAGGAAAGCATTTATAGCAACTGATCATGTATTAATGATGCCTATAATAATAATAATAATAATAATAATAATAATAATAATAATAATAATAATAATAATAATAGTATAATGGTGATGATGATGATATTTATAATAACACAACTTAATGATTTGATAATTTTTGGAAAATCTATATTTGAGTACTCGCATAATTTGAGATTTATAAGCACGATATATTATCTTAATCTATTTGAGCTTTTGAATGCTATGAAAAATTCTTGGAAGGTTCAGTAATTAATGCGCTTTGAGGAAAGAAATCAATAAATTATGATAAATATTTAAATTGTTGTCGTGACATTGGGTAGATCAAATCATTCTTATGGGCATTAATTGTAAATATATGTATATATTGATGCGTAATATTGTAGACATGAGTCTCTATTTATGGGCAAGGGATATGCTTATGCATGAGAGTTGCATTGATGTGATTTGTTTTGTCATTGTATGATACTTTGTGAGTAATACTCGCTGGAGAATTGTATTATTTAGAAGGATGGGGGTATCTTGTATTATTACGAGTCCATAATGATGATTTATATTACAAATATTTGGCATGTGAAACGTTGATAATGATATTGTGTTATACGCAAGTTTTTATTTATTAAAAATAATGTAATGAGTGGTATGTCATATATGTATGCTCTCATTAATTTGATTATGGTCAAATATGACATTTGTACTTATTTTACTCGGATGCCTTTCTTGGCATGAGCTGAATAATTGATCTATGTATTATATTGTATGAATTTTACAACATAAAGAAATTTATCATGCTAAATTAGGTATTGCTATAGTAATAGCTTGTATTATACTGTTGATGTCTTGCCATATACTCATATATTAAGCTTGATTATAAATGATTTTAGTAATTGATTGCAAGTTTGATGTGTTTGGTATGTTTGTGGTATCGTAGTATATATTTTCTTTATTGTTGTTTGATTAGAGGTAAAACGTGGTGTATTAGGACGTGGTTATTTTCTTTGCTTTATATTATTATGTCATATGATACTCATGGGTTGTTTAAATAAGAAAGTGCTAGATTTATCTATCTTAACTGATTTGGGATCAAGTGTGATCTGTCTCTGTGCTTGTATTTCGATTTTATGATGAACATATGTTTTTTTTAGATTATCATGCGATCACTTCACATAATGTGATGTCTGTAATTATTTTTAACTATGATATTTTATACCCAAGATTATCAAAATGTAATTTAGTTCCAATCAAAACCATTTCTCTTTGTTCTAGTATACCATCAGGCATCTAGGAGGTTAATTACTAAGGTTGATGTGATTTTTTGTCATGTTTATATGTAAAGTTATGACATTATTTGAATTGATTTTATATAGCGTGAGTAGGCGCTTAATTGTAATTTTAACTCCCTTAGTTTGTGTAAGTTGTTGGCTTGGGCTAAATACCAAGGTTCTGAAAATCTGACTAGAAATTGAACCGGTAAAAGGGAGGTTCGAGATTCAAAGGTTGAACCGGCGATCAAGACATAATAAGTTATAAATTTATTTAATGCGACATAAATGATGTAATTTTAAAAATTTGATTATGAAATATAAAATAAATACCTCAATATTTAAATAACCAATATCATAATAATTTTAGCATGTTATTTTAAAATTTAATAACATTTAATTTCAAAAAAATTAAATATGAAATATAAGAATCACATCATAATATTTTTTAAAAAAAATTTATAATGAATAAAAATTAAACTTTGTAACTTATTATTAAGATTAATATAACATTATTGTATATTGAAATTAATTATAAATATCATAAAACATTAATATATATTCATATATCAACATTAATATTATAATAATAATAATAATAATAATAATAATAATAACATTTTTCTTTTTGTACTTCACGGTTTCCTAAACCATAGACGAAAATAATCTAAAAAACCAAAATTTATGTACAGGCAACTAAGGGCAAATAAAAATATTATTAAATTATTTTAGCCTTTATAATTTAGTCCCACATTTTTAAATCTTTGGTTATGCCATTCCTTTAAATTGAAAGGCATAGAACAATTACATCAACAAGACATGGGCTTTCCACCTTAACTGTTTGCTATCTTGTTTTATGCTTCTATAATTCCTTTAAAATAAATTATTAATATTTTCGGTTTGGCTATAACCGTTGAACCCCAATGCGAGCTGAACTAGTTCGCCGATCCGCCGGTTTGACTGGAGGGTTTAAACGGTTATGGGCGGTTCAATTACAAAACAGGTTCTTTAGTACATTAAAACCGGACCAACCACCGGTTCATGGTCAAACCGGTCTAACCAGACAGTCTGGTTCGGTTTTTCTAAACATTGTTAAATACTATTCTATGATTATTATGATGAATATTTGTAGAAATAAAGTTTACTTGATAGCTTATTTTATTTTTTGTTTTTATTGTAGGTATAGGAGGTAGATTTGATTTAATATGTTCTCTAAGTTGTGATCCTTTGTTTGTATAAGTAGCAGCAGTAGAGATGATTTTATTGATTGCTAGACTGGTTTGCTAGGTGCCATTGTGCTTTCACCATTTGATCCTGGCATTTGTTCTTTGTTTAGTTCTGACATTTTTTGGTTTTGTTGAATGTACAGGGGTTGTATAAAAGCTCACTTCTCTAGCTAGTAATGTATGAAAGTAGTTGGGTGAACTGAGACTTTACTTTTAATAAGCTTCACTTCTTGTTATGCCTTTAATTTGGTGTTTGAAATGTGAAACGATGTGTAGTAGATTTTCAACTTATTTTGGTTATGTTTTTTGATGATTTAGTGTCGATGGATTGTTCAACTGGAAGGATGTATGTGATGCTTGAACTATTTTTGAACCTTTGTGCCGAAATTCTAGTGAAATTTATGCCTTAAACTTTTGGTTATAGAGTTTGTTTGAATTTTTGGGAAAATTTTCATCAAGGCGGGGAGAATATAATAACCAATAATTGCCTCCTCTTCTGAATCAGGCATCCAGCCCGGTTTGGTTTTCCTTCACCTTTTAAATCCCAATTTAGAGTCTTAGGGCATTACAAGAGACACAGCCAACTGTTGTAGGCGAGAAAGCGAGGGAGGCCACGATCCATAGGGTGAGTGAGCAATTGCAAGCATATGAGCAAATGAAGGCAAGTGAGGATAGACGTTGGCTTTTTATTGCATGCAACTTGTACTTAAAGAGGGGTTTTAGATTTTACTTTTTTTCAAACTTTGACTACTTTACTATCGTTGTTAGAGAAGAAGCAAAGTGATGGGGAAGACGGAAGGAAGTGTCGATGCCTTCTTCTTCTCTTTCTTCCTCCTACTCCATCTTCTTTACCTTGATTTGCTTTAAGAATGTAATAACTATAAATTAGTTTCCTTCTAAATGAACTTTAATTTTTTTATATTATTGAAGCTTGACGTGAAATTAAATCTATGCTAATTTTAAGGTTTATGTGATATTGTTTAGGTGATTAAATTATGGAGTTTGGGGCATTTGATTATTCATATACCTTTTGTAAGAATAAATTTGGAATTATAACTTATAAATAGTTTAAGAAAATAGTGACCATCACTGTAGATTTATGTTTATGGATAATGGTGGTTTATAGCAATATAATCAACTTTATATTGCATAAGAAAAACAATTTTATTGATATAGATAAATCAGTTTCTATAGATGCACACTTACATATTTCATATTCAGTACTTAAATAGATTTGTAAAGGAGTCGATCTCCCATTAGAACGTTATTAATGATTTCATTAAGTCATAAATAAGATATTTTATATTGAAAGTTTTAAATAATGTTGTAATATTAAGATTAATTATGAAATATAAAATGAGGGCAACTTATAGAATCATTAATTATAAAAATTGTTTAATTGATTATTGGGACTGTTTAATAGTTTGATGTGTAATGCATTTAATGCGTGATTTATTTAGATTATTTTGTACGTAGCATTTGTGGAGCATCATATCTTGGAGCGAGAATATATGCATCATGATCGAAATGCTAAGAATTTTGTGATCTTTATTGATAGGCGACCCTTTACAGAATAAGAGATAAATATGTTTCTTTGTTAGGGGCATACTCTTTGCCGTTTTTGGCATGTTTTTTACTACTTGTAAATTTATTACGAACTTTATTATTGTACTTTACATGATCATATTGATATGATGTGATAGTTAGCTTCCCTTGATTTATTATTATTGCATAAACTGAATTAATCCCGTTTGTTTACTCCTGTTAAATGCAATGAATTTTATTTGCTGCAATTCTATATTTGATATATACATAATAATGGTAATATTGATAATAATACTCACAGTTGTCTTTGATGCGTGGAATGTGTATATTATATCTATATATATATATATATATATAAAAGAAATCAACGTATAGAGCATAAATATTTTATTTATATTTATATGAGTGGATACTTTGTAGGTGAGCATGATTATCATTTTGTTGGCATAAGTTTTTCTTTGATAAACTATGTATGGGATATCAATCAAGAATGATGGAAATCTATCAGCAGAATAAGGAGTTTCCTATAATTAGGAGCTTCCCCATTTAAATTATTTCTAATTTCTCTCTTCCGATTTATTTCTTTTAATTATACATATTCTTTCCTTATTTAGATTAGGAATATTTATTAGATTACCTAAAAGAGATTGCACAGACTATTATTTATTGGAACGGAAGCAAAGAAAAAAGCATTCGGGCTATTTGCTCAAAATATTGACATGTTGTATGTTAAGAATCATTGGACTAGTTTCCATTTGAAAATCTCATCTTTTGTATATTGTTTGTATCTGTAATATTTTTCAAATTTTTTTATTCCTGTCCATTATTTTGCTCATATTTATGTTTTGTGTCCTGCTGTTTATACTTTTCGGAGATTCACCTACCGAGTTTCTTTCTTGCAAACTCATTCCCTTTATTTTATAAATTTAGGTTTGTCAGTCATTCGTCTTTTAGAAGTGTTTTTAGGCTCATGTTTTAGGTAGCATTCGCGTTATTTAATGTTAGATTTATTTAATTAATTTAATAGTATTGATATATTTAATTTATATTTTTGGTAGATAGATTAGTAAATTTTTAATTTAGCTGCTCTGATTATCTTTGTTAATCGATAAATATTATTGAAATCAAGTTATATTGATTTGAATTATTTCTTAATTTTCAACTGAATACTTGATCTAGTTTTTTTGTGGTATACCATTAAAATTTCCTTATCATGAGAGTAGACGATTTAGCCAAAATCTCACCTGATTTCTTGACAAAGCCAATTGGATATAGTGAGCCCAATCCTGAATTTTTTCAAGCTCCTGGAGCAATAATAACTATGAAATTGCATTAAAAGGCTCCGTTGGTTCCTTCCTTCAATGACCTGCATGCTTTTTAGGAATTGTAGGACTGTTCAAGGTTTCATTTTCCCTTTTGATAGGGCTTCTAATTGCCTGTGTTACTGGCGCACCTAATATCAGACTATAGCTGCTACACTATTAAGTGGATTTAACAATAAGTAGCATAATAATAGTTTGTGTCAATGATTCATTTGCAGCCCTTTTTAATTGAAAAGTGGGTAATGTAACGGTGCTAATTTCAGAACATGAACATTGTTTTACAACATTTTTGTGCTATTAAATTTTTTTTTTAGCAGCATTTAATCTGATCTTCCATGTTATGATTAAACACAAGCTTTAGAAACCTAGACCGGCTGGTTCGACCGTGAACCAGCGACAGTTTCAGTTCCGGTTGGCGTAAAAAACCCCTCCCGCATTGAGCTGTTTGCATTATACTGAATAAATTAAATAAGGTTCAGTATAATTTCTTTGGGATTTAAAAAAAAAAAAGGTTAACTGTTTACAAAATAACAAATATAATTCAGTATAATTTATTCCAAAGAAGTTCAATTTACATACATACCAACCAATTTTATGTAAACTGCTGAGCATTTACATATTTACCACCTGATTTTATATAATTTACATATCTAACACCTAAACTCTATTTTTTATATCTATTTAACCAAATCACTCATATCAAATAAAAAATATCAATATTACAAAGAAATTCAATTTACATGGACACAAGCCAATTTTACATATTTAGCACCTAAATTCTATATTTTTACATTTATACCACCAAAATCATCAATATCACATAAAACATATTTCTAATTTAATTTTTAAAATGTGAAATACACATTTTCATGCATAGATAAAAAAATGACATGCTAAAATTGAATTTTGGTTGTTAGATATTTAAATACTTAGGAATTGAGTGGTATGTAAATCTTATGTATTGTCATTTTTTAATATATTTGTGATTTATTAGGTCATCTAACCGAACCTCAAGTTTAACTGTAGTTCAACCTTTGAACTTTGAACCTCTCTTTCTACTGCTTCACTATCCGGTTTGATTTTTAAAACCTTGAAAACGTACAGTTGTTTGAAAAAATAATTCATCAATCATTTTTCACCGTGCATATAACTTAGGATGCTTCTTTAGAGGATTGAATTAAAGGAATTAAAAGGCTCCTACTAATAATTTTTGAACTTAAATGAAGATATTAATGGGCAGTCACAGGAGAACCAAATCTTCAACTTTAAAACTGGAACTTTGATGTTTTNGCAAGTAGGATTTAACTTTAGTTGGTTTTAGTAAATTTGGGATTTAGGCCGAAACAAAGCCAAAGTTGGCTTTAAGAGGAGCCAGATTTATGTGCCCGAATTCTAATGTTGGGTTGGATTTACTGTAAATTCGGCATAAATCCTACTTAAAAAGCTCTACCAAACAACCTCTTAGTCTCATGACTCAAATATAAACCACAATAGCCCTTATGATTATGTGATGGGATTTCTAGTCGAAGTTCATGTAGGGGTTTGAAAATAAGGTTATTGTTTAAATATATATATTTTGAAAAAAACCTTTTTTTTTCGGAAAATTTACACACATAGTACACAATTCTTATGTATTTACATATTTCACACCTAAACTTCCATATTTACATATGCAACACTTTTGTGCTTTAAGCCTACACATAAANGTACACAATTCTTATGCATTTACATATTTCACACCTAAACTTCCATATTTACATATGCAACACTTTTGTGCTTTAAGCCTACACATAAAAATGAGCATTTCATTTTTAAAGTGTTAATATTACTATTTTTGATATGATATTAAAGATTTGTGCTATTTGTGTGAATATGAAAATTTTGGTGTGATATATGTAAATACATGAGCGTTTTATGTATGTAATTGCCCCTTATTTGTTACTCATCATTTTGAACCATGGAACTATGTCAGCTTATATTTGAGCAGGCAAGAGACTCTGTTGAACATTTTAAGTAGTCTAGGACTAAAATGACTCGCTACAAATAGTCAAGAGACCATTTTAGCTTATTTCTTAGTTCATAACTACGCAACTTTAACACCAACACCTTGCTATGTTCATTTCCCGACGCCAGAGTTACGAAATTTCTCGATCGAGGAGTTGAACAAGTATGCAATCGAGCTGGAGAAGCGAGCAATTCGCCTTTCACTGGAAGAAGGTGAATCAAATCCACTGTAATTTTTCGACTCATATAGGAGCCATGGATCTAAACTTGTTTCTTTCTGTGGCAGGCGTGCAGTCGAAGCTAGTCAAAGATCTCAATCTGCTGGGAAAGTCTTTACAGTGATTGTCCATTTGCCAATTTGAAAGACATTTAACCATCTAAAAGGTCCTGTTGCCCTTCTGTTGTTTTTTGGTTATCTGGAAGAGCAATTTACATATAAGGTCCTATATGTAATTATATATTTGTTTATGTATGTATTTATATTGCTAAGTATATAACCTTTTGAGTTTTGAAAACTCAAGCTCAAGCTTGGGAGTAGTTGACTCTTAAGTATTTATTGCTTGGACGTTGTTGTAAAGGTTTATGTTGGAATTACAAGTTTGTTATGTGGCCTTCATGTATTTTAGGAGGATTCACTCTCATATTACNGTTGTTTTGACGGTCCTAGTACCATTTGCTATTGCAGCTCCTCCTGCTTAATAAAAATCAAGGTTCATGTTGGAATTTTATACCAACAATATGTCGCATATAATTATTATTAATTTTTTTAGTTATTTATTAATGCTTATAAATATTTGGTATATTTGGATGAAATTGTAGGATAATAATTGTTATTTTGGGTGTATGTATGTTTGCATTTTTTTGTAATATTGGTGAAAATATTATGCTCGTCGTTCGAATGTGTGGATGACGGCGTGGATCACATCATGTAATTTTGTGAAATTCACACTGTCATTCACACATCAAATTTACCAGATGTAATATTATCTCATAATTTTGATGACCCATAATGACATCAGCCCACATCTCACAATAATAGCAAAATGCAAGAGGCATTCATATACATGCCTAATTCTTACACATTTATATATCTAATTTCTAATTTTACTATTTTTATTTGGAACATTCAAATATTTCATATCATATTAAAAATATTATTATTTGAACTTTAAAAAAATGAAAATCATTTCTACATAGATAAGATGACATAGATATGTAAATATATAGAATTAGAGTGACATGTATGTAAAAGAAGTTGGCAACTAGCCCTAAAACCTCGCAATTCTTCACTCATCCTGCACCTAATCTCTTTGATTTGATTACCTTTTTACCCTAATTACAGTTCTGCTTTTGCCCGACGTCGCTCGAAATCCGTGTGCTGACTGCTAATGTAGTCGGGTTAGATTACTGTTATTTATTCAGAATGGAAGATCGAGATTTGTTTAATTGGAAATGGGAAGTTAAACNACTATTTTTGATATGATATTAAAGATTTGCGTTATTTGTGTAAATATGAAAATTTTGGTGTGAGATATGTAAATACATGAGCGTTTTATGTATGTAAATGCCCCTTATTTGTTACTCATCATTTTGAACCATGGAACTATGTCAGCTTATATTTGAGCAGGCAAGAGACTCTGTTGAACATTTTAAGTAGTCTAGGACTAAAATGACTCGCTACAAATAGTCGAGAGACCATTTTAGCTTATTTCTTAGTTCATAACTACGCAACTTTAACACCAACATCTTGCTATGTTCATTTCCCGACGCCAGAGTTACGAAATTTCTCGATCGAGGAGTTGAACAAGTATGCAATCGAGCTGGAGAAGCGAGCAATTCGCCTCTCACTGGAAGAAGGTGAATCAAATCCACTGTAATTTTTTGACTCATATAGGAGCCATGGATCTAATCTTGTTTCTTTCTGTGGCAGGCGTGCAGTCGAAGCTAGTCAAAGATCTCAATCTGCTGGGAAAATCTTTACAGTGATTGTCCATTTGCCAATTTGAAAGACATTTAACCATCCAAAAGGTCCTGTTGCCCTTCTGTTGTTTTTTGGTTATCTGGAAGAGCAATTTACATATGAGGTCCTATATGTAATTATATATTTGTTTATGTATGTATTTATATTGCTGAGTATATAACCTTTTGAGTTTTGAAAACTCAAGCTCAAGCTTGGGAGTAGTTGACTCTTAAGTATTTATTGCTTGGACATTGTTGTAAAGGTTTATGTTGGAATTACAAGTTTGTTTTGTGGCCTTCATGTATTTTAGGGGGATTCACACTCATATTACATAACTTTTTATGTTTTTACATAGTTGATATCATAGTATAATATTTATTTATATAAGATTCAAATATCTAATAATGCATTAAAATATATACTAGTTTAAAATTTATTTTTTTCATGCACATGTTTTGTTGTGTTTATGATGCTAAAATGCTATATATGAGAATATGAAAAGATAATTGTTAGATATGTAAATACATAAAATTGTGAGGTATGTATGTAAATTCCCCTTTTTAAAATGCTGTGTACTTGTCCCGCCCTTCAAGTTTTAATGTGTTGAAAGAAGGGATAGAGTGAAAAATAATTAGTTAATTTTATGTAATTGGACTCTTGAATGAATTGGTAGTGCTAGTTGAGGGTGTAAATGAGCCGACACAAGCAATCTCGGCTCAGCTCTTTAAAAAATACCATTGTTCGTGTTCAACTCGTTTATATTTCAAACACAAAAATTTTCTTCATGTTCGACCCGTTTGCTTAGAGAGCTGAACAAAAGTTGTTAGTGAAAGAAGAGTTGTATTAACAACCCTGATCATGCATCAATAGGATGCAAAGTTAAGGAGTGAGATTTAAATTTTTTTTATATATTAAAATATCATTTAAATATAATTTAATTTGATTTGTTATTATTTTTAATTAGTGATTTTAATTGATTATAAATTATTGTAGTATTGTAGACAATTAAATTATTTAAAAATATCACTCATCAATTGTAATATATAATTTAATTATTTCGAGCCAAAACGAGTCGAACATGAATGAATAAATCTTAGTTTGTGTTTGACTCGTTTATATATCGAGCACACCAAAATTATTCATTTTTTGGCTTATTTGCTTAACTAATGAATTAAACATGAGCTTCTTAATGAATTGAATACAAACTGTTAGAAAAAAAATGAGTTGTTTTGACAGTCTTAGTGCTAGTTGCTATTGCAGGTGCTGCAGAATATTATTATTATGGCTAGTTTTTGTTGCAAGCCATTTTGAAATTACAAAAATGTTTTTTTTTTTTTTTTGGGTGCTCAGTTTTCTTTGCAAATCAAGGTTCATGTTGGAATATTTGGTATATTTGGATGAAATTGTAGGATAATAATTATTAAGTTTCGGTGTATGTATCTATGTATATATTTATGTTTATTTTGTAATATTGGTGAAAATATTATGTCCGTCGTTCAGATGTATGGACGATAAAGTGCATCAAATCATGTAATACGTCTGACAGTTTGTAAGATTCACGCCGTCATTCGCACATCCAATTTACCAGATTTAATATTATCTCATAATTTTGACGATCCATAATGACATCAACCCACATCTCACAATAAAAGCAAAATGCTTCAAACTTAATTTTTTTTCCTAAAATCTTATTAAGAGGCATTCATTATACATGCCTAATTCTTACACATTTATATATCTAATTTCTAATTTTACTATTTATAATTGGAACATCCAAATATTTCATATCATATTAAAAATATTATTATTTGAACTTAAAAAAAAATGAAAATCATTTCTACATAGATAAGATGACATAGATATAAAAATAAAAAATTTAGACATTAGATATGTAAATATATAGAATTAGAGTGACATGTATGTAAAAGAAGTCGGCACCTAGCCCTAAAACCTCGCTATTCTTTACCCATCCTGCACCTAATCTCTTTGATTTGATTACCTTTTTACCCTAATTACATTTCTGCTTTTACGCAACGTCGCTCGAAATCCGTCTGCCGACTGCTAATGTAATCGGGTTAGATTACTGTTATTTATTCAGAATGGAANTCTATAATTAGGAGTTTTCTTATTTAAATTATTTCCAATTTCTCTTTTCCGATTTATTTCTCTTAATTGTATATATTCTTTCCTTATTTANCCTTATTTAAATTATTTCCAATTTCTCTTTTCCGATTTATTTCTCTTAATTGTATATATTCTTTCCTTATTTAGATTTGGATAATTTATTAGGTTACCTAAAAGAAATTGTACAAACTATTATTTATTGGAATGAAAGCAAAGGAATAAGGCATTCAACCTATTTGCTCAAACATTGACATGTTGTATGTTAAGAATCATTGGACTAGTTTCCATTTGAATATCTATCTTTTGTATATTGTTTGTATCTGTAATAATATTATAATTATTTTTATTCCTATCCATTATTTTGCTCATTTTTATGTTTTGTGTCTTGCTGTTTATACTTTTTGGAGATTCACCTACGGAGTTTCTTTCTTGCAATCTCATTCCCTTTATTGTAAACTGCTGAGCATTTACATACTTACCACCCAATTTTATATAATTTACATATCTGACACCTAAACTCTATTTTTTATATCTATTTAACCAAATCACTCATATCACATAAAAAATATCAATATCATGGNTTATAAATTTAGGTTGTCAGTCATTCGTCTTTTAGAAGTGTTTTTAGGCTCATGTTTTAGGTAGCATCCGAGTTATTTAATGTTAGAATTGCTTTATTAATTTAATAGTGTTGATATATTTAGTTTATATTTTGGTTGATAGATTAGTAAAATTTTAATTTAGCTGCTCTGATTATCTTTGTTACTCGATAAATATTATTGAAATCAAGTTATATTGATTTGAATTATTTCTTAATTTTCAACTCAATACTTGATCTAATTTTTTTGTGGTATACCATTAAAATTTCCTTATCATGAGAGTAGAAGATTTAGCCAAAATCTCATCTGATTTCTTGACAAAGCCATTTGGATATAGTGAGCCCAATCCTGAATTTTTTCAAGCTCCCGGAGCAATAATAACTATGAAATTGCATTAGAAGGCTCCGTTGGTTCCTTCCTTCAATGATCTGCATGCTTTTTAGGAATTGTAGGACTGTTCAAGGTTTCATTTTCCCTTTTGATAGGGCTTCTAATTGCCAGTGTTACTGGCGTACCTAATATCAGACTATAGCTGCTACACTATTTAGTGGATTTAACAATAAGTAGCATAATAATAGTTTGTGTCAATGATTCATTTGCAGCGCTTTTTAATTGAAAAGTGGGTAATGTAACGATGCTAATTTCAGAACATGAACATTGTTTTACAACTTTTTTGTGCTATGAAATTTTTTTTAGCAGCATTTAATCTGATCTTCCATGTTATGATTAAACACAAGCTTTAGAAACCTGGACCGGCTGGTTTGACCATGAACCAGCGACAGGTTCAGTTCCGGTTGGCATAAAAAACCCCTCCCGCATTGAACTGTCCAAAATCGGATTTAACGGGTAATTCAACCTCAGAACCCGCAAATTGGCTCCGGTTTTAAAGAACCGTTCGGTTCATAGGATACATGGATCTTGTCAGTTTTTTTTTTTTTTAATTTAAATGGCAAAACCAATTATTTATTATGATGTTGGATTTTAAAAAAAAAAGGTTAACTGTTTACAAAATAACAAATATAATTCAGTATAATTTATTCCAAAGAAACTCAATTTACATACATACCAACCAATTTTATGTAAACTGCTGAGCATTTACATACTTACCACCCAATTTTATATAATTTACATATCTAACACCTAAACTCTATTTTTTATATCTATTTAACCAAATCACTCATATCACATAAAAAATATCAATATCATGGACACCACCCAATTTTACATATTTAGCACCTAAATTCTATATTTTTACATTTATACCACCAAAATCATCAATATCACATAAAACATATTTCTAATTTAATTTTTAAAAAGTGAAATACACATTTTCATGCATAGATAAAAAAATGGCATGCTAAAATTGAATTTTAGTTGTTAGATATTTAAATACTTAGGAATTGATTGGTATGTAAATCTTATGTATTGTCATTTTTTAATATATTTGTGATTTATTAGGTCATCCAACTGAACCTCAAGTTTAACTCTAGTTCAACCTTTGAACTTTGAACCTCTCTTTCTACTGGTTCACTATCCGGTTTGATTTTTAAAACCTTGAAAACGTACAGTTGTTTGAAAAAATAATTCATCAATCATTTGTTCACCGTGCATATAAATTAGGATGCTTCTTTAGAGGATTGAATTAAAGGAATTAAAAGGTTCCTACTAATAATTTTTGAACATAAATGAAGATATTAATGGGCAGTCACAGGAGAACCAAATCTTCAACTTTAAAACTGGAACTTTGNCAATTCACATTCGGCAAACTTAGTTGGCAACAAGAGGCAACAATCTCTAGCTACTAATAGCTCGACCGGTCATCTTGTTTATGTTCGTAGAAAGCTTGAAACTGAGCATGGAAAGACAAATATCTCTTCGAACGGCGACATGGCGTGCTCATTGGGGCTGAGGAAATTTNGATTCGGCAAACTTAGTTGGCAACAAGAGGCAACAATCTCTGGCTACTAATAGCTCGACCGGTCATCTTGTTTATGTTCGTAGAAAGCTCGAAACTGAGCATGGAAAGACAAATATCTCTTCGAACGGCGACATGGCATGCTCATTGGGGCTGAGGAAATTTGGCGTTGAGGTTTCCGCAAAAACTGAGATGCAACAGGAGCAGAGTGTGAGGCTAGAAGATCAGAAAAATGGAGCTNGAGGAAATTTGGCGTTGAGGTTTCCGCGAAAACTGAGATGCAACAGGAGCAGAGTGTGAGGCTAGAAGATCAGAAAAATGGAGCTGAAGAAGGTCCAAGGCTTGCTGAAACCAAGGAAGAGATCAGTAGCTATTGGACTGAGAGATTTAATTGCCTTCAGGACCATCTGAAGTACTTGGATGAGTCAGGTTCAGAGGATTATGCAGAGAGTAAGTCAGACAATTTTTATTTATACTTTTAAGCATAAAATCAATACATGAAATAGTTCAAAATGTTTTATAGCCGATTTAGAGGTTGATTCGCCGCAAGTAGGATTTAACTTTAGTTGGTTTTAGTAAATCTTGTACAATTGGATTTAGTAAATTTGGGATTTAGGCCGAAACAAAGCCAAAGTAGGCTTTAAGAGGAGCCAGATTTATGTGCCCAAATTCTAATGTTGGGTTGGATTTACTGTAAATTCGGCATAAATCCTACTTAAAAAGCTCTACCAAACAACCTCTTAGTCTCATGACTCAAATATAAACCACAATAGCCCTTATGATTATGTGATGGGATTTCTAGTCGAAGTTCATGTCGGGGTTTGAAAATAAGGTTATTGTTTAAATATATATTTTTTGAAAAAAACCCTTTTTTTCCGGAAAATTTACACACATAGTACACAATTCTTATGTATTTACATATTTCACATCTAAACTTCCATATTTACATATGCAACACTTTTGTGCTTTAAGCCTACACATAAAAATGAGCATTTCATTTTTAAAGTGTTAATAATTCTATTTTTAATATGATATTAAAGATTTGTACTATTTGTGTAAATATGAAAATTTTGGTGTGAGATATGTAAATACATGAGCGTTTTATGTATGTAAATGCCCCTTATTTGTTACTCATCATTTTGAACCATGGAACTATGTCAGCTTATATTTGAGCAGGCAAGAGACTCTGTTGAACATTTTAAGTAGTCTAGGACTAAAATGACTCGCTACAAATAGTCAAGAGACCATTTTAGCTTATTTGTTAGTTCATAACTACGCAACTTTAACACCAACATCTTGCTATCTTCATTTCCCGACGCCAGAGTTACGAAATTTCTCGATCGAGGAGTTGAACAAGTATGCAATCGAGCTGGAGAAGCGAGCAATTCGTCTCTCACTGGAAGAAGGTGAATCAAATCCACTGTAATTTTTCGACTCATGTAGGAGCCATGGATCTAATCTTGTTTCTTTCTGTGGCAGGCGTGCAGTCGAAGCTCGTCAAAGATCTCAATCTGCTGGGAAAATCTTTACAGTGATTGTCCATTTGCCAATTTGAAAGACATTTAACCATCTAAAAGGTCCTGTTGCCCTTCTGTTGTTTTTTGGTTATCTGGAAGAGCAATTTACATATAAGGTCCTATATGTAATTATATATTTGTTTATGTATGTATTTATATTGCTAAGTATATAACCTTTTGAGTTTTGAAAACTCAAGCTCAAGCTTGGGAGTAGTTGACTCTTAAGTATTTATTGCTTGGACGTTGTTGTAAAGGTTTATGTTGGAATTACAAGTTTGTTATGTGGCCTTCATGTATTTTAGGAGGATTCACTCTCATATTACATACATAACTTTTATGTTTTTGCATAGTAGATATCATAATTTAATATTTATTTATATAACATTCAAATATTTAATAATGCATTAAAATATTATTATATGCTNCTATTGTTTGGACATTGTTGTAAAGGTTTATGTTGGAATTACAAGTTTGTTATGTGGCCTTCATGTATTTTAGGGGGATTCACTCCCATATTACATACATAACTTTTATGTTTTTGCATAGTTGATATCATAATTTAATATTTATTTATATAACATTCAAATATTTAATAATGCATTAAAATATTATTATATTCTAGTTTAAAATTTGTTTTTTTTTTCATGCATATGATTTGATGTATTTATGATGTTAAAATGTTCTATATGAAAATATGAAAATATAAGTGTTTGATATGCAAAAACATAAAATTGTGTGGTATATATGTAAATCCCCCTTTTTAAAATGATATGTTGTTGAAAGGAGGAATAGAGTGAAAAATAATTAATTAATTTTATGTAATTGTAATCTGACATCAAGAGTTTTGTATGAATAGGTCGTGCTAGTTGGGGTGCAAACGAGCCGAACACAAGCAAGCTTGGGCTCAACTCGTTAAAAATTATCATTATTCTTGTTCGACTTATTTATATTTTGAACACACAAATCTTGTTTATGTTCGGCTCATTTGCTTAGCGAGCTGAACATAAGTTGTTTGCGAAAAAGAGTAGTATTAACAACTCTTGTCATGTAGCAATAGGATGTTAAGGGTAGGAGCCAGATTNGATAGAGTGAAAAATAATTAATTAATTTTATGTAATTGTAAACTGACATCAAGAGTCTTGTATGAATAGGTCGTGCTAGTTGGGGTGTAAACGAGCCGAACACAAGTAAGCTTGGGCTCAACTCGTTAAAAACTATCATTATTCTTGTTCGACTTATTTATATTTTGAACACATAAATCTTGTTTATGTTCGACTCATTTGTTTAGCGAGCTGAACATAAGCTGTTTGCGAAAAAGAGTAGTATTAACAACTCTTGTCATGTAGCAATAGGATGTTAAGGGTAGGAGCCAGATTTAATTTTTTTATATTAAAATATCGTTTAAGTATAATTTAATATGATATTATTATTATATTTATTTAGTAATTTTAATTAATTATAAATCATTGCAGTCTTGTAGACAATTAAATTATTTAAAAATATTCTCATCAATTGTACGTAAATAATTTAATTATTTCGAGTCAAAACGAGTTGAATATGAATGAATAAATCTTAGTTTGTGTTTGACTCGGTTATATATTGAGCAAAAAAAATTATTCGTGTTTAGCTTGTTTGCTTAGTTGACGAATTAAATATGAGCTTCTTAATGAATTGAACACTTGTTAGTGAAAAATGGGTTGTTTTGACGGTCCTAGTACCATTTGCTATTGCAGCTCCTCCTGCTTAATAAAAATCAAGGTTCATGTTGGAATTTTATACCAACAATATGTCGCATATAATTATTATTAATTTTTTTAGTTATTTATTAATGCTTATAAATATTTGGTATATTTGGATGAAATTGTAGGATAATAATTGTTATTTTGGGTGTATGTATGTTTGCATTTTTTTGTAATATTGGTGAAAATATTATGCTCGTCGTTCGAATGTGTGGATGACGGCGTGGATCACATCATGTAATGCGTCCGACAGTTTGTGAAATTCACACTGTCATTCCCACATCAAATTTTGACGACCCATAATGGCATCAGCCCACATCTCACAATAAAAGTAAAATGCTTCGAACTTAATTTTTTTTCAAAAATTTTATTAAGAGGCATTCATATACATGCCTAATTCTTACACATTTATATATCTAATTTCTAATTTTAATATTTATATTTGGAACATTCAAATATTTCATATCATATTAAAAATATTTTTATTTGAACTTAAAAAAAATGAAAATCATTTCTACATAGATAAGATGACATAGATATAAAAATCAAAATTTAGACATTACATATGTAAATATATAGAATTAGAGTGACATGTATGAAGAGGAAGTTGCACCTAGCCCTAAAACCTCGCAATTCTTTACTCATCTTGCACTTAATCTCTTTGATTTGATTACCTTTTTACCCTAATTACAGTTCTGCTTTTCCCCGACGTCGCTCGAAATCCGTCTGCCGACTGCTAATGTAATCGGGTTAGATTACTGTTATTTATTCAGAATGGAAGATCGAGATTTGTTTAATTGGAAATGGGAAGTTAAACCAGCTTTTCTTCATCAATGCTCGCTTATTTAATCCTTGTTGTTTACAGTGCCGCAAATTTAGTTAGGGTTCTAACAGTAATGGAGAGCTTAAGTTTCGGTCTTCGGCAATTAGTTAAATTGCTAAGATTTGACGCAAATCCTGTTTCGGATGCAGTTATGCACGGACGCAACGAAGAAGTGATCTTTACCGGTAAGCAAATATTTCTAAGTGATTATTTTTCTATGATTTACGATTACTTCTTGTCCCTTTGTTTATTGTAGATCACCTGGTTGTTAAATTGCTGCTGAAGACCCAATTTCCCAACAGGCAGACTTTAATAGATTTAATGAACACATGCCCAGATTTCTTATTGAGTTTGCTNCACGATTACTTCTTGTCCCTTTGTTTATTGTAGATCACTTGGTTGTTAAATTGCCGCTGAAGACCCAATTTCCCAACTGGCAGACTTTAATATATTTAATGAACACATGCCCAGATTTCTTATCGAGTTTGCTACTTTAAGCAACTCTGGTCTTCGCTTCTAAGAAATCTTTTCTTTGTTTCCAATTCAAGGAAATCAGCAGCCAACAAATAGTTTTTTTTTTCTTTTTTTCTATTGGAAACTATGAGATGGTTTGATTAGGTAACCATATCTATGAGTTTCCTTAGCAAGATAAGGTAATCATTTGTTATATATTGTATTTGTTGGCAATATTGCTTGTTTAGCATAGTTTGATGTTGTTGGTTTTGGTATTGCACTTGCAGAAAGGCTATGGGGAAGTGTCACTTGAGCCGGCCGGCCGCTCTTCCAACGGCGCCGATGGGAGTGCACTTATATGTTCTTGATCAATATGTATGTGAATTTGCTTGATTTTCTTTTTGTTATCTTATGAGTAATTTAATGATTTTGGTGAACAGAATTAGTATTTGTTTATGTGCTGAGAGAATGAGCAGGTGGTGATAGATAACGGTATCATGAAGCTCACTTTGTCGAAGCCTGAAGGGATTGTAACTGGAGTTCAGTACAATGGGGTTGATAATCTGTTGGAGATACTTAACAAGGAGGATAATAGAGGGTATGTTCAATTTTGGTTCTTTAGACTTGTGTGAAAAAAAGAGAAGTCCTTTTTTTGGGTATTTTTACTTGGCACATAAATCTCATGTTTTTACATATCTAATGGCTACACTTTTATTTTTTATATTTATAACCCCCAAATCTTTTAGATCACGTCAAAAATACCATCATTTTAACTTTTAAAAAGTCAATTACACCATTTCATGCATAGCAAAGGTGGCATGTATGTAAAAAATTGAAGTTTAGGTGTGAGATATGTAAATACATAAGAATTGAGTGGTCTTTATGTAAATCTGCCTATTTCTTAAGACAATTGAGTATCTGTTTTCTGATTGGTGGTAAATGTTGTTATTAGTTGTTAGTCTGAGTAGTTCGTGAACTGGTCTGATGCAGGAGTTAACCCAAATAATTAGTAGAATAGTCTATGTTATTACTGAAAGAAAATATGCAATTACAACTCAAACACACTTGAAAGAGAAATGACAACAGAGCCGATACACAGACACCCACAAGAGTGGATCTCAGGGTGGTGGTGGTGGTTATTAGGGGTTTGGAAAGGTGGCTGCAAGGTAGATGAGGTGGAACTGTGGGGAAGCAATGACACAACAATGATGACTTACTATCCTTGGCGGCATTAAGCAGGAAAGAGCGGAAATAACAAGACAAGCGTTGGTACCTTGCTGTTTGGGTGGCAGCAACAAGGTAGGCGGGTGGATAGCAATGAACGACAGGTCAAACAACAGCAGTTTGTTTTTTGGGGGTGGCAGCAGCAAGGTAGAGGGGTTTTCACACGGCCATGAGGGTTGACAGTGCGTAGGAATGGCTGGGACAGTAGGGTAACAACTAATAAGTGGTAGGGACGGTTGGGGGTGCTGGAATGGGCAAGAAGCAACTCCTCGTTGTTCGGGATGGCGGTAGCAAATTGAAACGCCAACGATAGCAGCTAAAAGATAGGAAAATTGCACGGAAACAACAACAGGCGGTTTGTTCGGGGGCAACTGCAATAATGGAATACGACTCGAAGTTATGTGGGGATAATACATAAGGGGATAGGGAAGGTAATCACCACCTCGGAAGTGAGATATAGCTGAAGCATCACCCAAACCCTCAGATACAACCCTCACGGGGAAAAGAGAGATGCCGACAGCTGTCTCGAACAAAACTCACGACAAAACTAATAATTCAAGTCCTAATATACACTTATATAAGAAATAACTAGAAATGAATGAAGGATAAAAGGAAATGTGCTAAAAATTGGAAATAAAATGGAAGAGGGATCGCTCGGTCCGGCTCTGCCCTGCACACGCAACACAGGTGCCGCTTATTGTCACCGAAATCTCGTGTCCCGCTTCTGGATGAAACAGGAGATGCTCCTACTTCAGCCACCTGGGGTTGGGAGAGCTTCGATCTCATCCGTTGAAGCTTCTTTCTTCTCATAGCATGACGTAAGGCCAACCTCGTTAGAGGTTACAGAGTTGTTGTGATCTCTTGCAATTGAAGATTTTTCGATTGTGGCTCAAGAATCACCTGAATCGCACTGGCGACTGCACTATACCCCAACACATTTGAGGAGCTTCCTCCACTTGCGAGCATATATCCATATCGATCCAACCTTCATTGGGTACACTATTGAACCGAACTGGAACTTTGTGTTACATATATTTTGTTGAATCCTCCCAAAGTAATCTAATGTTGGCTCAACTTGATTTGAAGTGAGGGCAGCTTGGACTTCCTTGATATTGTCCATGGTGGTAAGGTATCAATCATGATATCCTGAAATGCTCTCTATAGTGACTCCTGTGTCTGGAATCAATATCTTAATCCCTAACTTCCTCTATCATCACCAAAACTAATTTTACCGATTCTTTTCTGCTGGCAAGGGCACTTGTGATCTCGGACTGCGGGAAGGTAGAAGGACGATTTGCTTGTCATCCTTGGAGTAGGTGTTCCTGAACCCATCGTACCGAGTCCTATGGTCAAACTGCCATAGTCTCTCCAACAAAGGGTGGCAAGCATCCTTGGGCATTACGTTGCACCACACCTGATTTTGCAGCGGGTTCTTAATCGAAGACTCCACTAGGCATCTCCTGTCAATGCTGACCTTGTTATCTTTCTTCAACCACGTCAGGGAATACAGCTGGGAATGTCTCTAAGCCGTGAAGTTCAATTGTCCCCCATCTGTGTAGACTGCATACATTTTCTTTCACAGTGCAATGAGTGTAGAGTATGTTGTGGCGAAACCACTACTGATCCCTTGTAGCCTCAATTTATAGGACCCTTCGAACCACGAATATCTCGCCCTCCTTCGATGGAAGATTGTACTCAACCTATTTTTCAGTTGCCTCTTCATCATTAACTTCCTCCATTGTATCCATAACTCGACTCGTTGGGCAACTGAAAGCGATGTGTCCACAATCATGACATCTGAAGCATGTTTTGTTGGGACTATAATGGGTGTGCTACCCTTCTCAGGCTTCTTCTCACTCGGATTGGCTCTGTCTTGTTCCTGACTAGTCTACTCTACTCTTTTGGGTGTGTTCCTCCTGAGGTCTGCCACTGTGTGTGGCTGCCTGACTAGCGGTGGTTGCTCGCTCTACTTCTACCGCCTCTCCACTTTTAGTGCTAAGGTCTACATGTCTCTTAGTGTCCAATAGGTTTGCAATTAGACCATACTAATGATGATGGGCTTTAGGCCTCCCAATTCCCGGACTATGTTGTGCTTTACTGGCTCCTTCAGCTCACACTTCAATTTAAGTTACATAAATTCTGTCATGCACTCCTCCATTGATAGTTTCTTCTACTGTAGGTAGTGTCTTGAAGAAAATATCATGGTGATAGTGTGGGGGTAGGTATTACTGTTGCATCACATTCTTCATTTTCTCCCAAGAAATGATTCTATCCCACTCTTCTTTTTGTCTTTCCCTCTTCATATTCTCCCACCATAAAGAGACATTCTTCTTCAGTTTAATGGCGGCGAGCTTCACTTTTCTGTCATCGGACACCTCTTTGTATTCAAAGATCCGTCCAATAGTCTGCATCCACTCGAAGAAATCATTTGGATCCATTCTCTCCTCAAAGTCTGATAGGTCCACTTTCACTCTTGAGTCTGGATATCCTCCAACAGGAACTTTGCCTCTATATANATCTTCTGTCATCAGGCACCTCTTTGTATTCAAAGATCTGTCCAATAGTCTGCATCCACTCGAAGAAATCATTTGGATCCATTCTCCCCTCAAAGTCTGATAGGTCCACTTTCACTCTTGAGTCTGGATATCCTCCAACAGGAACTTTGCCTCTATATATTTTAACTGTCATCTTTTCTCTATATCTTCCAATAAACAGTTCATCTCTATATCTTCCAAAAGGCACCTTATCACTCGGCCTCCTTTGATATTGTATCCTAAAGCTCCTTGGTTGATCCTCCCCTCCATTGAAACCATCCCTACGAAGGGATTCAGATGGTCTGCTTGCTCTCCTCCACATATTTCACTAGTACGGTTGACAGTGATCCTGTCTTGCGTNTTATATATTTTAACTGTCATCTTTTCTCTATATCTTCCAAAAGGCACCTTATCACTCGACCTCCTTTGATATTGTATCCCAAAGCTCCTTGGTCGATCCTCCCCTCCATTGAAATCATCCCTACGAAGGGATTCAGATGGTCTGCTTGCCCTCCTCCACATATTTCACTAGTACGGTTGACAGTGATCATGTCTTGCATTCTTTTCTCAATGGCATCGAGCCGATGTAGCACTTGGCGGAGTAGCCATTTTATCGTCCATAGTAAATTCCTAATCAAATTCCGGCAATTGTCTCCTCGGGGGTGTGGTTAGGGTTTTGGGTGTAGCTAGGTGGAGGGAAAATAAAATTTTGGGGGCTGATATAAGGGGAATGCTAGAAATTCTAGGATAGGATTATGGTTAAGCTAGCTCCGATACCAAATGATACTGTAGTTAACTCAAATAATTAATAGGAAAACAAATGTTATTAGTGAAAGCTAATACGTAATTACTACCCAAACACAATTGAAAGGGAAAACGATAACAGACACGACACGTAAACGCCCATAAGGGTGGATCTCAGGGNCGTTCTTTTCTCAATGGCATCGAGCCGATGTAACACTTGGCGGAGTAGCCATTGTATATCGTCTATAGTAAATTCCTAATCAAATTCCGACAATTGTCTCCTCGGGGGTGTGGTTAGGGTTTTGGGTGTAGCTAGGTGGAGGGAAAATAAAATTTTTGGGGGCTGATATAAGGGGAATGCTAGAAACCCTAGGATAGGATTATGGTTAAGCTAACTCCGATTCCAAATGATATTGTAGTTAACTCAAATAATTAATAGGAAAAGAAATGTTATTAGTGAAAGTTAATACGTGATTACAACCCAAACACAATTGAAAGGGAAAACGATAACAGACACGACACGTAAACGCCCATAAGGGTGGATCTCAGGGTGGTGGTGGCGGTCGATAGGGATTTGGAAAGGTGGCGGCAAGGTAGAGGAGGGACTGGGCTGTGGGGAACAACGACACGACACAACAATGGTGGCTTACTATCCTGGGCAGCAACAAGCAGGAAAGAGCAAAACAGGACAATAAGACAAGCGGTGACACCATACTTTTTGGGTGGCAGAAGCAAGGTGGTGGGTGGACAGCAAGCAACAGCAGGTCAACAGCAGTAATTTGCTGTTTTGGGGTGGCAGCAGCAAGGTAGAGGGTTTTTGGGGCGGCTGTGAGGGTTGACACCTAGTAAGAATGGCTGGTAGGGTAGCGACAATAGCAAGTTGTAGGGACGGCTGGGGGTGCTGGAACGGGCTGGTAATGGCAGCAGCTGGAAGATAGGGAAACTGCTTGGAAACAACAGTAGAAGGCTGTTCGGGGGCGGCTGCAGCNACTGTGGGGAACAGCGACACGACACAACAACGGTGGCTTACTATCCTGGGCAGCAACAAGCAGGAAAGAGCGAAACAGGACAATAAGACAAGCAGTGACACCATACTGTTTGGGTGGCAGCAGCAAGGTGAGTGGGTGGACAGCAAGCAACAGCAGGTCAACAGAAGTAATTTGCTGTTTGAGGGTGGCAGCAACAAGGTAAAGGGTTTTTGGGGCGGCTGTGACGGTTGACAGCTAGTAAGAATGGCTGGGACAGTAGGGTAGCGACAATAGCAAGTTGTAGGGACGGCTGGGGGTGCTGGAACGGGCTGGGAATGGCAGCAGCTGGAAGATAGGGAAACTGCTTGGAAACAACAGTAGAAGGCTGTTCGGGGGCGGCTGCAGCAATAGAAGACAGCCGCAAGCGATGTGGGGAGGATACAAAAGGGGATGAGGAAGATAATCATCACTTGTGAGTAAGATACAGCCGGAGCACCACCCAAATCCTTGGATACAATCTTTGCTAGGAAAAGAGAAACGCTGGCTACTATCTCGAACAAAAAAAATCAAATCCTAACACACACATATAGGAAAGAGCTAGCGAGGAAGGATAAAAGGAAACATGCTAAAAATTGGAAAAAAATGGAAAGAAATTGGAAGAGAGATCGCTCGGCCGGCTCTGCGCTGCACACGGGATGAGGGTGTCGAGCAATGTCGAGAAATCCAACGTCTTGCTTCTAGCTTCTAGACGAAAACCGGATACTCTCCCGCGACAGGGTGAAGTCATTTTTACTGGTTCTTTCATAGTTTACTTCTCCTCTTTCGCTTGCCAGACTTATATTTGTGTGAAGATATTAAAGCAATAGAGGTGTGTTTTCTTCTATGGTTATTTGTCTTCCTTTTGGTTTTTACGATAAAGATGTGATGAATATATAAATTTTTTGCTGTTTACTTTGTGTGAAGATATAAAATGATTTCTTTTCTATGGATATATTAGCTATTTAGATCGTTTTTTTTTTTATTTTTCTCGCATAAAAAAATATTGATGGTTACTTGGTGAGTAAATTGTTTACCTGTTTGAGATTTCTTTTACCTTTTGTTTTCTTTTTTGTGTTCTTATTTTGTTTTGTTTATNACTTTTCTCGCATAAAAAAATATTGATGGTTACTTGGTGAGCAAATTGTTTACCTGTTTGAGATTTCTTTTACCTTTTGTTTTCTGTTTTGTGTTCTTATTTTGTTTTGGTTACGTTTTGATTTGAAAAGAGCATATTTGACATGTTGAAAATAAACAAATTTATTTTCAAAAGCAATCAAAATAACTTGAGTTCTTTTAAGTATTTTTAAAAAATAAAACATAAAAATATGTCAAAATAGTACACTAGACAAACATATTTTTCAAAACTAAAGTAAAAATAAAAGGAAGATTTACATATATACCACTCGTATTTTATGTATTTACACATCTAATGTTTAAACTTCAATTTTTACACACATACCACCATACCTATGCATGAAAAAATGTATTTTACTTTTNTGAGCATATTTGACATGTTGAAAATAAACTGATTTATTTTTAAAAGCAATTGAAATAACTTCAGTTCTTTTAAGTATTTTTAAAAAATAAAACATAAAAATATGTCAAAATAGTACACTAGACAAAAATATTTTTCAAAACAAAAGTAAAAATAAAAGGAAGATTTACATATATACCACTCAATTTTTATGTATTTACGTATCTATTGTTTAAAACTCAATTTTTACATACATACCACCATACCTATGCATGAAAAAATGTATTTTACTTTTTAAAAGTTAAAATGGTGGTGTTTTTTATGTGATATGTATAAATATAAAAAAAAAGCTGTTTTATGGGTTAGATATGTAAATAAATAGGAATTAGGTGTTATGTGAATTATTTCCCCAAAATAAAAGTAAAAATTGATTTCTTGGACGATGTGAAAGATATTGTGCCATGAATTTAAGCATCTTGCTTGGTCATGCAGGTATTGGGATCTAGTGTGGAACGAACCAGGAGGACCTGGAATTTTTGATGTGTGAGTAAATATTCTTGTTTTTATGTTACACAACTTGTATAGATAGTCAAAGCCATTAAATTTTGGGAGCGTTTACATACATACCACCCAATTCTTATGCATTTACATATCTAACACCTAAACTTGTGTTTAATTGTTTATATTCATACCATCTAAAATTTTCATATCATATAAAAAATACCATTATTTTAACTTTTAAAAAGTAAAATACACATTTTCATGCATAGGCAAAGTGGTATGTATGTAAAAAAAATGAAGTTTGGGTGTTAGATATATAAAGACATAGGAATTGAGTGGTATGTATGTAAATCTTTCTAAATATTTAATTAAAATGCAGGATAAAAGGAACAGATTTTGAAGTCATACTTGAAGATGAGAATCAAGTGGAAGTTTCCTTCACTAGGAGATGGGATCCCTCCTTAAAAGGCACTTTTGTTCCCTTGAACATTGACAAAAGGTGATTTGTGCAAAACTTCTAATCCCCATGGCGGGGTTAATTAGGGCTGTCAAAACGGCTCGTTCACGAACAGTTCGTGTTCGGCTCGTTAAGAAACTCGTGTACGATTCGTTTCCTAAGCAAACGAGCTGAACATGAACAATTTTTTGTTTGCGCTCGATGTATAAACGAGCCGAATTGTTCGTGTTCCGCTTGTTTTGACTCGAAATAATATATATATNAAGTAAATATTCTTGTTTTTATATTGCACAACTTGTATAATCAAAGTCATTAAATTTTGGGAGCGTTTACATATATACCACCCAATTCTTATGCATTTACGTATCTAACACCTAAACTTGTATTTACTTTTTTGCATTCATACCACCCAAAATTTTTATATCACAAAAAATATCATTATTTTAACTTTTAAAAAGTAAAATACACATTTTCATGCATAGTTAAGGCCGTATGTATGTAAAAAAATTGAACTTTGGGTGTTAAATATGTAAAGACATAGGAATTGAGTGGTATGGACGTAAATCTTTCTAAATTTTTAATTAAAATGCAGGATAAAAGGAACAGATTTTGAAGTCATACTTGAAGATGAGAATCAAGTGGAAGTTTCCTTCACTAGGAGATGGGATCCCTCCTTAAAAGGCACTTTTGTCCCCTTGAACATTGACAAAAGGTGATTTGTGCAGAACTTCTAATCCCCATGGTGGGGTTAGTTAGGGCTGTCAAAACGGCTCGTTCACGAACAGTTCGTGTTCAGCTCGTTAAGAAGCTCATGTACGATTCGTTTCCTAAGCAAACGAGCTAAACATGAACAATTTTTTTTTTGCGCTTTGTTCGTGTTCCGCTTGTTTTGACTCTATATATATATAATTGTTGTTTAATTGACTACAAGGCTATAAAGACTTATAATTAACTAAAATTATTAATTAAAAAATAGAATAAAATATATTAAAATTATATTCAAATGATGTTTTAATATAAATAATAAGGTTTAAATCTCGCCTCGACCTTTAACATCTTACAACTGTGTGACTAGAGTTGTCAAAATGTCTCTTTGTTTGCAAACAACTCGTGTTCGGCTCGCTATAAAAAAACCGAACACGAACAATAGTATTTTTTAACGAGCTGAACACGAGTTGAGCCCAACTTTGCTTGTGTTTGACTCATTTACACTCCTAGTATTAGTGGCTGATTTCTTAATTAATAATTTAATTATTTCAGGTTTATTGTGCTCCGCGGCTCATCAGGATTCTATACTTATTCCATCTATGAGCACTTGGAAGGATGGCCTGATTTCAATATGGCAGAAACTAGGGTTGCTTTCAAACTTAGAAAAGACAAGTGAGTTGACTATTAACTTCTTTTATTCCAATTTCTTTGTATTTACATATCTAACTTTGCCTTTTACATTTATACCACTTCACACAACAAAAATATCGCCATTTTAAGGTTTAAAAAGTGAAATATACCTTTTCATGGCATAGGTTAGGTGGTATGTATGTAAAAATTAAAAGTTAGTTGTCAGATATGTAGATACATAGGAATTGAGTGGTATGGATGTAAATCTTCCAAAATAGTTGTCAGTTGAGGCTTTTGTTATAACTGCTGGCTTAAGTTGGTTTTCTTCAGCCTATATTTTCAATATCACCTTAGTTTTTCCTGTGCATCCAATTCATTCCAGCTCATGTTTCCCCCCAACTAAAGGGAAATTTACATACATACCACACAATTCTTATGTATTTACAACACCGGAAGTTTTATTTACATTTATAACACTTCGGTGTTAAAACCTATGCGTTACAAGGTGTATTTCTCTTCTAAAAAGTTGGTAATAGTGATACTTTTTTTTTATAATGTAAAATGTTTGAGTGGTATGTATATAAATATGAAATTTTACGTGTTCGATACGTAAATAAAACTTTCATGTCCTAAATGATTTTCCCAAAATATGTATATAAATATGTATGAGATATTTAAATGCATAAGAATTGTGTGCTGTGTATGTAAATTTCACCTTGTTTAACTTAAAAATTAATATGTTGGGTTGAATGGTTTGGCATTTTTTTTTGCATTTTATGGAGCTTTAGGTTCCATTACATGGCGGTGGCTGAAAATCGACAAAGAATCATGCCAATGCCCGACGATCGTATGTCCGGAAGATGTCAACAGTTAGCTTACCCAGAAGCTGTTCTACTAACAAATCCAATCTATCCAGACCTTGCAGGAGAGGTATGGGATTGTGACAATTATGTTTTGTCTTGATTTAAAAGGTCGGATTCTTAGACTAAATGACGGGGCATGTAGATACATACCACCTTATTCATATGTATTTACATATCTAACACCTAAAGTTTACTTTTTACATTAATACCACCCAAATCTTTCGCATCACATAAAAAAATATCACAATTTTAGTAATAGTGAAGTACACTTTTTCATGCATAGGTAATGTGGCATGTTATGTAAAAATTGAAGTTTAGGTGTTAGATATGTAAATACATTGGATTTGAGTTGTCTGTATGTAAATCTTCCCTAAATGATTTGCTTAGGTGGATGACAAGTATCAGTATTCTTGTGATAATAAAGACAACAAAGTTCATGGCTGGATCTCATTTGATCCTCCTATGGGCTTTTGGCAAATTACACCTAGTGACGAATTCCGTACCGGCGGGCCTACAAAGCAAAATCTTACCTCTCATGTTGGTCCTACCACCCTTGCTGTGAGTGCTTGCTCTCAAGTTAAATTCATAATTTCCTTAAATGTCACCTGAAAATTTGCTTTATGCTGTGATTTATATTTACTTTTTGGAACTCGGATGTTTTTTACATATCTAACATCTAAAGTTTGGTTTTTTACATCTATCCCACCTAAATCTCTCATATCACATAAAAAAAATACCCCCATTTTGACTTTTAAAAAGTGAAATACACCTTTTCATGCATAGATAAGGCGGCATATATGTAAAGATTGAAGTTTTGGTGTTAGAGATGTAAATACATAACAATTGAGTGGTATGTATGTAAATGCCTCAACATACCATCCAATAGCTATGTTTTTACACATCTAACAGCTAAATTTTGCTTTTTTACGCCTACACCGCCAAATCTTGCATATCACATCCAAAATACCATTACTTTCTATGACTTTTAAAAAGTGATGCACATTTTCATGCATGGTTGTGTGGCATAATGTAAAAATTAGAGTTTTGGTGTTAGATATGTAAATGCATAAGAATTGAGTGGCATGTAATCCTTCCTACTTTTTTTATGTACGCCAGGATAACCACTTGGGTTTATTTGAAAACTAATGCAATGGTGTGCAGCTAAAAAAAATTATTACTGACATTAATATTTGCACTGTGATTGATAATAATCTCGATGATTTCATTCTTAATGTAAGTTTGTGTTTGTTTTATGTTCAGATGTTCTTTAGTGCTCACTATTCTGGAGATGATCTTGTGCCTAAATTCAGAAATGGAGAATACTGGAAAAAGGTCTTTGGTCCAGTGTTCATATATCTTAATTCTACCTGGGGAGAAACAGATCCACATATTCTGTGGGAGGATGCAAATTTGCAGGTTGAAATTGAAACTTTCATGATCAGACTTTTTGCATGAGGTTAATATAGTCTTAGAGTATCATTTCTCCAATTTGGTCCCTCGAGTATATAATATTGATCCTAAATGGTCCCTTAGGAACTAAATTGGGATCAATTTTGTATCCCAATTTTGCTTAATCTCTACCTGAGAGAAAATTATAGATCAATTATGTATAGCTGAAGGACTAAATTATAGAAATGTGACCACTCATGATGGTCAAACGGCTATTTCAAGATAAATTTGGTTGTTGAGTGTTAACTTTTATGTAAATTCTGCATATTTACTGTAGTATATTACTGCAGATGCCTGCTAAAATTCTCAGTTACAAATTTGTGAGATCTCAAAGTGATTATTACAAACATTAATGAACTGCTGACTTATAATATTTACTCAAATCCTAAGAATTTGGTAACTTTTATTGTGAATACCTATTTGCTCTATTGTTTAGCACTTCAGGAACTTTCTGCTATTGATATAAAAATTAGGCATTTACACACAAGACCACTCAATTTTTATGTGTTTACATGCATACCCACCCAAATCTTTAATATCACATAAAAATACCACCAT